>LNAC01000114.1:3335975-3364995 GCA_002007465.1 Ailurus styani
GGGGGGGGGGCAAGGGGAGCCACGTGGCCGGGCCATTTCCCGCTAATTAACACATGGATATTGACAATATTTCTCGATAGGAAGCTGCCCCTGATAAGACAGTCAATCCCCTTGGGCCACCACGTCACACTAAGCAGAGGGCCTCTTTCTCGAAGAGCCCATAATCCAAACATGCTTGGGGCAGCTGATTGATAGAAAGCTCCCATTTTAAAAGGTTTTCAAATCCAAACAGAGTGTGTCTGGTTACTGACAAAATTAAATTAGCCTCTGCAGGAGGAAATTCTCCTTCCAGGGAAAACAAAGTTATACTTACAGATAAAGTAGAAACTCGGGCATAAATTCTTAGAGGCTTCTAACACCAAGCCAGTGGGATTGTCAACTTTACGGGCTGATTTTGTTTGTCCCACTTTTGGTAGACTTCGTAAATGAGAAGGTACGAGAGCTTCTTTTGGTCTTATGTGAAGGGTCAAAAGTCCAATAGACTCTTGTTGAAAGCGCCTAGAGGCTCAGGGTTTACCAAAGTCTCTTCTCTTGGCTGCTCTGGGAAATACCTCTTTTTCTTCCCAGAAGCACCACAATGAGCCTGCCCAGGAGAGACAGAGAAGGTAGAAACTTTCCTGGGTTGTGGCCTGTCCTTCTCAGGGAAAGATTACATTTAACACCCTGCCTTTGTGGACATTTCTCATCAGTCTTTCTCCTCACCTTTCCTTGCTTCCAGAAACGTAGCAAAACTGGAAAGAGTCTGTGAGGATTTCAGGTTTTCAAAATGGCCAACAGGAGAGCTGTTGAGATCCATCGTTTTACTGATTCAACGGGTCTTTGTTGAGTTTCTGCTTCAGGATGCCCCAATTCCGGGCTCTGAGAGGGATCTAGCCCTCTTCAGGGGTACTAATGTTTGTAAAGTACATTCCCGTTTACAAGGAGCTTTCACTCGTAATCACTCAGCCAGATGCCAAGAGAGGGGGGAAAAAATGTCCTCTGGATTTAAAATGCTTCGTTTGGGAAGGGAGGTCGGATTGCAGAAAAGAAACCTCCAGAGAATGGTACAAGGCCTCGCTTAATCCAGGTCTGACCCAGGAGAGACATATCAAAAGTGCTGCACCCCCAAGAAGAGAGATCAGTGAGAGCCAGGCCCCCAGGTGCTCTCATCCAAAGAGTCTAGAATTTCCAGTTCTCTGGGTTTGGTGTGTTAAGTGTTTCAGCTGGAAAGATGTCCTCCTCTGAGACCCAAACCCCAACAATAACGCCCCTCTCTTTCCTTTGAAGCCAGTTTCAAGTCTCTTCCCTGACAGAGAAACTTTATCTCCCACATCCTCTGCACTCTTCCTGGTTACATCCATGGACATGAAGCCGGCGGGTCCAGCTGGACCCCGCCACAGCTCTGTTCTGAGGAGAGATATGTCATCGACGTGGGTTCCTGTTTGGGGGAAATTTGCTTTTATTTTGTTTTTGATTAATGTGCGAGGATGTTGCATTCAGGAAGGCGCCCCTCCCTCCCCTCCATTTGTGGGCCCCACCAAGCTGGCTGGGTTCTCCGGAGAGCAGCTGAGGCTAATGTGAACATGAGTGTTCCCAAGGCTTGGCAGGGCTGCACATTTCGGGGCGATGGCTCTTCCATCACACTGTCATCGCGGTGGAAGAAACACCGTGCGCGCCCAGCTGCAGCACTCCTGGCAGCCGAGAGCTGACCATGGAGGGAGAGGCGCCCGGCTGAGCCTTCCTGTCCTTCACGGCCTCCCTGCGATGCCCATGGGAGGTGGTGCGTTCTTCCCCGGCCATGGGACCACTGACCCATCCCTGGGCTGGATCAGTCCTCAGAGGCCGTGCCGAGCGGTCTCAGGAGGATTTCGGTGGGCCCCAAGTTACCATCACTGCCGTTTGTTACCATGGTTACTGCAGCCGCCCATCCCTTCATATGTGCCAAGACAGTCCACCTGGGCTCCCTTTCAACAGATGGCCATTCCTTAAGCTCCCCAGTGTAGAAATAGCAGAGGCTTTAACTGTTGGTGTGGTGGTGGTTCTAAAATTCAATTCAAAGCAGAACAATTTAATGAGCATCTATTACCTCAATTCATTTCACCTTTATTGAACACCTACGTGCCTGCCCACGGGAATACCACAGTGAATGAGGCTGGCCTTCGAAGTTTAGCAAAGGAATGCCCAGAACAATGCTAGACATTTATTCCTAGATGCTCCCTCCACATTCATTTGGCTCCCCATGCAAAGGTAAACAGCCGTAACAGTTGGCTAGAGTATTAGAAAACAGGAGTACAAATGAGTGCTTATAGTTAATAATACCATATTGTTTATTTGAAAGTTGCTAAGAGTAAACTTAAAAGTGCTCATCACAAAAAAATAATGTAACTATGCGTAGTGACAGATGGTATCTAGACTAACTGTGGTGATCATCTTGCAAAATATACAAATATCAAATCAGTATGTTGTACACCTGAAACTCATACTCTGTCAATTATACCTCAGTAAAAAAATTTCCTCAGACATGGGTTAGGGTGCCTGGCTGGCTCAGTCGGTAGAGTATGCGACTCTCGCTTTCAGGGTCATGAGTTCAAGTCCCACCTGGGCACAGAGATTACTTATTTTTTTTTAAGGTTTTATTTGTTTATTTGAGAGAGAGAGAGAGAGCATGCACACAGGTGCACACGCATTCAAGGAGGGGGGAAGGGGCAGAGGGAATGGGAGAAGCAGACTGCCCACTGAGCAGGGACCCCAAAGTGGGGCTGGATCCCAGGATCCTGAGGTCACGACATGAGCTAAGCTAAAGACAGACACTTAACTGACTGAGCCACCCAGGCAGCCCGAGATGACTTAATTTTTTAAAAATTGATTAAAAAAAAAAAGTCAGGAGCTCCTGGGTGACTCAGTCAAGTGTCTGACTCTTGGTTTCAGCTCAGGTCATGATCTCAGGGTCATGAGATTGAACCCCATGGTGGGCTCCGCACTCAGTGAGGACTCTGCTTGAGATTCTCTTCCTGTCCCTCTCTCTGTCCCTCCCCAACCCGTGCACAGGGGCTCTCTCCCTCCCTCTCTCCCTCTCTCTAACATAAATAAATCTTTTTTTTTAAAGTTTAAAAAGATTCAAATTGTAGCTTTACTACGTCCTTATCAGGATACATTAGGTTACTTAATATCTCTGAGCTCAGTGTCATCATTTGTAAAACGGTGATAAAAACCCCTCTTTAAAGGAGCACTATGAATAAATATTAAGATTAGTAAGTGCAAATTGACAATTCTGGTGCCGCATACATAGTCACAGACTCTGTCAAAGGGTAGCTGCTGTCGTTGCAGTGGGTCTATATTAGTAGTAGTATTCCTGTGACTGTTATTGATGGGTGTGTGCGCTATGAGGGAGAGTAGCCTTTTAGTGACAAGTCATATGGGGAGACTATCATCCCTCCCTGGGGGAGCCTGGGTGGGCAGTCGTTGGGCGTTTGCCTTCGGTTCGGGTCATGATCCCAGGACCCTGGGATCGAGTCCCACATCGGGACATCCCTTCCTGGAAGTAGCATATTCTCAAATCTCAAGTGGGAGCCTATCGCACCACCGGTTTGGATTTTTCATTGGCATTTTTCAGTGATGAAAGCAAATGTTTTTTTTATCTTTCTGGAGGAAAATCAAATTGAGGGGGTTTTTTTGTTCTTTTTTTTACATGTGATTTTCAGTTGATTCTTCCCTCTGATGAGGTTCAGTCTTTAGTTTCAGCTTATTAGGCCCAAGAATATAAATTAGACAAATAGCCCACATGCAATAAAACAATTTCCTTCAATCAACAAAATAACCATAAAGTGGTTTTCATGACATCCATTTTCAGATTTGGTATGGAGACCAATTTACAATTTGAGTAGAGTTTTCCTATTTTTATAGCCAATACATTCGTATGTATATTTCTCACCATTTAAATCAGAGGGAGAGGTTTCATCTAGGATTATTTTCACTCGTTAATTTTAATTCATGTGCCTCTGGAGAATGTATCTTTTGTATAATTTTATTTCCAAAGAGCCAAAGGAAAACAGAAGATGAAGAGCTATTGGTTAGTTCCTTTAAAAGGCTGTTTGGAGGGGTCTCTCCCGAGCTGCTTTTTTTTTATAAGTCATATTTCAAGTCTTTGATCTTGACAGCCCTGAAATACTACCTTACCATTACATCATAACTATGAAATGGCTTTTGTTGGCTAGTGGAGTGACTTTCCAAAAGTTTCCACTAAATACACAAATATTACTGTGAAAGGATGTCAGATATTCCAAATGATTAGTGATGGTATTAAAATTGCCAGTATTGCTATATATTGTACCCTTAAGAATTTAGAATATTTATGGCAAGACTTTCATCTAAGTAGTCTGTTGGTTTTTTTCTCCTTTTTACTTTTTTTTTTGCCTTTTTAAAATGGTGGGTAATTTCTCCTTAGTCTTTTTCATATGCTTCACTATTCTGAAAGACATTCAAACCATTTTTTTCAGCTGATATTCATACAAGAGTCAGTAGAGTCACTGAACAAAATAATATCTACTACCATCTCAAATATTTATTAATTCAATAAATATTTACTGTAGAATCATAACATATCATATGATACAAATTCAACTATGCATATTTGGCTCTTTTTCCCCCCCACTGAAAGGAAAGAGAGAAAAAGACAACACTTTGAATAGTGTGGATAATCTAGCCTCCCATCCACTCACTCAGTAACAGGGCCCAGAGTGGACCTCCTGTCAGCCTGCTTGGTTTTACTTCCCTTGTACTTTTCAGAAGTAAGGCTAAATGTAAGACTAAGGTCCTGAAAGTGAAGTGTTTGGGGTACATCAGGACCCCTGTAAATAAGAGCTAACTGATTCATCTGGTTCCCAGCCAAAAACAAACAAAACAGCAGTCTGATCCGTTGCTGGAGAAAAACCTCGTTCTGTTGGACTCAGTGGGGGCTGTCCCTATATTCTATTTCATAAACCATTAAAGAGATTTTTCAAGGATAATCCTGACGCCAAGATTTACTTGCCCTACTCCTTGTGGTAGATACTCAATACAACACAGTTAAGTAAGGTACACCTGCTGTATACAAAGTTTGGTGCTCAAATTACAGGGAAAAGTTCCTGGTTCGCTTAGTGGGCATTTTAGAGGTATAAGAACAAGTTTATTCATACACACGTGCATATACATACACACATAGAACCTGAGAATGAGTCACATTTTTTAGAGTGGGCCGATCTTGACATGTTCTTTCTAACCTAGTAGTTTGTTTCACTAATTTTTACTTTCCTTATTAGGAACTGTGAACATGTCAAATGATATAAATTCAAGAGGTGAGATAATAAGACATATTTATTTTTATATTTCTGTTTTTAGAACGAATTATTGATAGAGTTGGACATTTTGTGGTTGTTGGTGGTGGCTTTTTAGAATAAGCTAGTGACTTAAAAACAGAAGTGCAGGGGAGCCTGGCAGGCTCAGTCAGTGGAGCATGTGATTCTTGATCTCAGAGTTGTGAGTTCAAGACCCATGCTGGGAATAGAGATTGCTTAAATAAACGAACTTAAAATTTGTTTTTGAATTAAATCTTTAAAAAACAGAAGTGTAAACACAGAGTTTTATTTGCTGATCACTGAGACACATTAGCCAATGGGAAGGCTTTTATCAGTAACATATATAATATGTATATACTCTATACTCATGTTCCAGAACATCAAACATTAGCTGATATATACATGCTAGGTTCGGTAAATTGTCTCCTTGCCCCCAAACAGTCTCTGTTGTACTAAATCTGAAATGCGTGCTCGCTTCGGCAGCACATATACTAAATCTGAAATGCATCATGCCAAGCATTTCCCCCTAATTGTTTTAACGAAGGATCTATTCAAGTTAATCCACCTGTTTCTAATTCAGTTACAGTTTATTCCCTTAAGATGTTACCTTGCCTGAGCTAGCTCTATTAAAAAAAAATCTTTTTATTCTCTTTTTTAAGGTTTCTTTGCAAACAGGTGGTCCTTCAAACGGCTGGGGGCCTCCCCAGCCCTCCACTCATGTTTGATTCAAGCTCAGAATGAGCGTTGTTTAATCAATTGGACTCCCCAAGAGGATGGAAAACATACCACCCCACGATCGAGAGGGGAGAGCCGCAGAGCAAGCATTGAATTTTCTCACAACTCAAACTTAATCCTTTCCTCTCTCCTCATAAGATCAAATGGAAATTGCAAAGGTTACATGCAATACCTCATTCCAGCTGACCTTTTCAGTTCAAGAGGAACAAGGGTGTAAGACAGGGAATGTGACTCTTAGACAGAGGGCCATCTTGTCTGGGGACGGGATCATTATGAGGATTACATCAACAGATCTTGGTAGCTTTCTTTTAGAACTAGAAAGGATGGCAGGAAAAGCAAAGAACATCCTCATTAAAACTGATTTACTGGAGAGGCTCAAAATCCTCCTTTCCGGGTGCCTGGGTGGCTCAGTAGTTAAGCGTCTACCTTCGGCTCAGGTCATGATCCCAGGGTCTTGGGATTGAGCCCCACATCCGGCTCCCTGCTCGGTGGGAAGCCTGCTTCTCCCTCTCCCACTCCCTCTGCTTGTGTTCCCTCTCTCACTGGGTCTCTCTCTGTCAAATAAATAAAACCTTTAAAAAAAAAATCCTCCTTTCCTCTTTGGTATCATCCAAGTTACTCATGCCAATTGGTGAAGCTGCACGTCATTAGTTTAATTGTCTGCTGCCCTTGGGTGAGTTTTAATAATCTCACTAGGCTGCCTACAAGCAGGACTCTGGACACTAAAGTTTTCAGAGATAGTAAGCAGTCACCAGGTCAGGCGAGACTAAACGACTGTATTCATTGACAACCTTTGGAACAAGATTTGGGGTGGTTTTTTCCTAATTTTATAACATAGGAGCTGATTGTCCTCTGATATAACATAGATAGATTGGAATCAGGCTGGGGCAAAGGTTTTATTTGATCAACAAAACACTGCACAGAAACTAGTACTGCGTTTCCCTGCTTTCTACGACTCTCTCTTCTGTCAGTTCATCCCTCCTGAAAAAGTGTTCCCTTTTCTCAAACCTTCCCCAAACCTTCCTAGAGGAAAAAGCCCTAAACAAAAGTTCCCCTCTCACAGAGTGTAAGTATCAGGCAATGAGTTAGCTTCAGAGAAAGAAATATTTAGGCAGACCAAAAGGGAAATCAGCCTGTGCTGGAATCAGCTACATATACATCCTTCCTATTGCTATCCATTTCTCCTTATGTACCTTCATATATCTTTTGCCCTGGAGAACCTTCTGGAATGTATCTCAGATACCCGCCCAAGAACCCAGCTAAAGAGCTGATAACCCCCAGAGCCTGGTTGCAGATTCCACCCACAGCGTTGGGTGTGTCCTGCCTGAACTTCTGCTCTTTCCTCAAAGCCACTTGATGAATGGAAACTTCAAACATTCTTCGGATGCTCCTGATATTTGAGTCCCTGTCTAAATGGGTTTGACATACATTATGGGTGTCTGGGTGGCTCAGTGGTTAAAGCCTCTGCTTTCATGATCTCAGGGTCCTGGGATCGAGGCCCGCATCGGGCTCCCTGCTCAGCGGGGAGCCTGCTTCCTCCTCTCTCTCTGCCTGCCTCTCTGCCGACTTGTGATCTGATTTCTCTCTCTCTGTCAAATAAATAAATAAAATCTTTAAAAAAATGGGTTTGACATTAAAAAGTTTGGAAACATTTTCAAGAGAGAAAGGGAAGAAGCTGAGGGCAAAGAGGAGAAGACTATCTGTCCCCAAAATAGGTGAACCTATATTACCTCAGAGCAGACCCACACGGTCAGCCAGATAGCAGTCTTTAGGAAAAGCAAGTGTGGTGTGAGCCCCATCAGAGACCGTGATGACTGTTAATACCGCCACCACCCTTCTGCCTGTACATTTCTTGTAACATTCAACACTGCTCCAGATTTCTGTGATTCTCTCCGTGACTGAACAGAGAAAGGTGAAGTCCAGCTGAAGTACAAGTAAAAATATTTTTAAGGACTTTATTTATTCACTTTTAGGAGACAGAGAGAGAGAGAGAGAGAGCACACAGGTGAGCACATGAGGGGGGCAGGCAGAGGGAGAAGCAGACTCCCCACTGAGCAGGGAGCCTGTTGCGGGACTTGACCCTGGGATCATAACCTGAGCTAAAGGCAGACGCTTAACCCACTGAGCCACCCAGGCGCCCTTGAAATAGGAACAAAATTACCTTCTGATAGCTTTGCCTTTAAGTGAGTACTGCAAAACAAGGAAGTTGAGAAGATGAGCTGGGCTCTCTAGAGAATCTCTTGGACTGTCAGACAGGTGTGGTGAAGGGTGGCCCACCAGGAGGTTCTCCAAAGGAAAGGGCAAGATCTGGAGTGCCCACTGGAGTTGCCACAGAAACTGGCACAGAGGAAGTCAGCCCAAATGGCCTTATTAATAAATACCTTAGATTTATTGCCACACAAGGCTGGGGGATTGATGTGACATGGCAATGGATACAGAAAGCGGGGTGAAGGCAAAGGGGGAAAGTGACATAATGAGAGTTACACGGATATGATGATCTGACGAAGGACTGCAGAGTAAATGCAGAGGGGTGGTTATTGTTGAGATCCAGGAAAAGAACAAAAAAACAACCAACCTTTCTTTAAACAAATCAACAACATATTCCTACCGCGAAGATAGGATAAGTGGTGATGAACCAGCCCAAAATAATCTCCAAGGGCACCCATCTGTTTGATTTCCCAATATTCTCCCTTCTGTTCCTTCCAGAGCAGAGTGATGCTGATTTATTAAGCCTACGTGAACTGAGGTTAATTTAATTTTGAGGATTTCTCAACAGGCTTCAGATCACTGGAGACACTCTCGGTTGTTGTGCAACTACAGCGGCAAGTTCCTGCCATCCCACAAATCGGGGCCCAGAGGTGCAGACTGATCACCTCAGGACAAACAAAAGAGTAGGAACAGAAACCTCCTTTCCCAGGTACAAGTAAATAATGATAAAATAAGCAATCCTTTTTTTTTTTAAGATTTTATTCATTCATTTATTATTCATTTTTTTAAGATTTTATTTATTCATTTGAAAGACAGAGAGAGAACATGATGCAGAAGGAGAGGGAGAAGCAGACTCCCCACTGGGCAGGAAGCCCCACAACATGGATGCTCAATCCCAGGACTGACCCCAGGACTCTGGGATCAGGACCTGAGTGGAAGGCAGACGCCCAACGGATGGAGCCACGCAGATGCCCCAAGAAGAAGCAATCTTACTGAATAACGATTTCAGGGCCTCTGAGATCCACCCGTCCAGCCTGCAGCTGGGACGCTAGCCCTGCCTGCCTGAGGCTAGGGCTGCTGTGGGATCAGACACAACCAGATAAAGGCCGGGCTAAGAGCCTTCAAAGGTAAATCAAGCAAACTGGTAAGTTTCCCTAAACAAAGAGCACACCCAGGCACAAGCACTTGACTGAGGACAAAATTCTATAAATGTTTCCTTCTGAGCAAAGTTCACAGCACAGGCCAGACTTTCCCCACAGAGAAGAAGAGAGAGATGATGGAGACAATTACACTCCCTGATTTTCTTTGTGAGGTCATGATTCTCATTATGTGCCAGAAGTAATAGCGTACACACTGAGACAGAGAAGCATCTAACAGGAACACCACTGAGCTTACAGCTCAAGCGCCTGTAAGAAAGAAGTCTCTGAAATTCTTCCACTCTGAAGTAACTCCTTCCTCTGCCTCCAGACCAGGCTTTTCTGGGAGCAGCAGGGGCTGTTTTCAATGCTCTGGCTCCAGGCTCCAGCTGAAGGGGAGACAGGCTTCATCCAGAAAAGCCGGACAGAGGACTCGTCACTGAATACCTGCCTTCTGTGTGTCCTGTGCTATGTGAGGTCCTGGGGCAAACATAGAGGAATCGGACCCAGTTCCTGCCCTTGAGAAGTTCACTGTTTAGTCAGGGAGCCAGGACTGAGGCTCCACACATAGTAGGGGCTCCTGAAGGGGGCACCATGGTTGCTAGGCAACTGGTCCAGAAGAGCCATTCAAGTTAGGAAGTCAAGTCCTGCTTTTAGCTCTGCCCTTGGTCACGTGACACAAGTCACTGGTCTCAGGCTCCTCTGCCTACAGTGTAATACGTGTAATTAGGAATTACTTAACATCTCTCCTATAATGAGCTATGGTTGCCTAGGCCCAGATATATTTTAATGATTCAAATTAAAAGGGAATATAATTCTGTTCCCAGGTCATCTTGAGTAAAATCCAAGCACCTCTTCCCACCCGTCTTACAGGTCATGATTATATTCTTTGGTGTCCTCTGAAATGTCACTCATGAATTCAGTATTTCAGAGAAGGAGCAAATGACACAAGAATCATTTGGATTTCTTTGAATCACTTGCTGGATTCTCTTGCTATGTCTAGCACTTAGACAACTTTGTCCTTCACTTTGTTGTGGACATCTGCCCAGTATCCACTTCCCCTTTTTTCTAGTAATTTGGCTTTGGGAACTCTCTCTCCTTATTAGATACAATCATGGCGTTTCCTTTATATAAACCTAAGATAGGCAAGAAACACAACAATCTTGAATGTTCTTGAGGATGGTCAGAGTTCAACGGAGACTGAAGTATCCTGAAGAGATCATTCCTTAGTTCCTGTTGTCTGGACCCCAGGACCTGCCCTGGCTCTTGTCCTCTCTGAACCTGTTTACTGCTTTCCATTTAATTCTGTGACCTACCTTTATATTCTTAATAAATACCTTTCATGCTTAAATTAACTAGAGTTGCTTTCTGTTGCTTGTAACTGAAGTATTCTAACTGCTGTACGTACCTACAGAAAAGGTCCACGTAATTAAGCTGGGATACCAAAATAGAAAAAGAGAACTTTCAGAGCTAAAAGAAGCCTTCAAAATCTAGTCCAAACCTTTTATTTTGCAGATAGTTTGACCCAGAGAAGTTAAGTGACTTGATCAAAATCCTAACATTGGTTGGTGAGAGTCAAGTCCAGAACCCAGAAGACCTGGCTCCCTGTCTAGAAGCCTTTCTACTTTTTCACTATTTCCCGTCCTCAGGTCTCTTCTAAGGGTTTTGTCTATGGCTGTTTTCATTGCCTAGTTACAACACAGGACATATCATTCATAAAGCTGAAAATACTCGCTATATAGTCCTTTGCAGAAAAAGATTACCTATACCCGACATACACAATAAATAAATGAATGAATGTGGATGTGTTCTGATAAAACTTTATTTATAGATACTGAAATTTGAATTTCATATCATTTTCATGTGTCCCCAAAAACATTTTTTTAAGATTTTTTATTTATTTGAGTGAGAGAGAGAGAGAGAGCATACCAACACAAGCAGAGGGAGCAGCAGGCAGAGGGAGAGGGAGAAGCAGATTCCCTGCTGAGTGAGGAGCTCCATGCAGGGCTTGATACCAGGACCCTGGGATCATGACCTAATCCAAAGGGAGCTGCTCAACCTACTGAGCCATCCAGGCACCACAAAATATTCTTCTTCTGATTTTTTTTCAAACATTTAAAAATGTAACAACCACCTTAGTTAATGGACTGCACAAAAACAGGCAGTAGGCCAGATCTGACCAACAGACTACAGTTCACCTGGTTAAGCCAGTTCGAATTAGGGTTTCTGCTACTTGCAGTTAAGTACAACCTAATTGGTACAATGAAGTCATCCTACATTCAGTGACTGTCTACTATGCAGTAGGGGTACAATAAAGAATAAGATATAACCTCTTCCCCCAAGGATTCAAGACCTTCCCTAATGATAGCCACCATTTATTGAGAACTTATTACAGTCTGCTAATTGCCTTGCCCTTTACATGAATTATCTCATTTAATCTTCATTAACAATGCCCCAAGATGGCTTATATTATTATTCCTACTTTATAGATGAGGAAAAGGAGGCTCAGAGGTACCATGCCCAAGGTCACCTAGGTGGGTAGCAGAGCACAACCTGAACCCAGATTGTAGAACTCCGAAGCCTGGGGACCTACCCACTATGCTAAGTGAACACTCCACACTGTGATTCCCCTTGTCCACCTCTGCCTTCTCTCAGACTGCAGGATTCACCATGACCCACCCTTGTCCTGCAGCTTGCCCTGTGATCTACTCAGCTCTCTATCCCAGTCTTTTGACCATCCCAACCACCAACTCTTAGTAACCACTCCTTCTGTACACCCATACCAACTTATGTCTAGATTACTCATTTTACACCTATAGAGGGTTTTGATGGTCATTAACTTTTTCTGTGTTTGTTCTCTCTCCTAGCTACAGTATCAGTGTCAGGGGGTGGGAACTTCCCTCTGCCTCTTTGGGTAACCTCAGGGACAAGTACGCAGTGAGTTCAAAGTTGGGGGAAAAAAAACAGCATAAGAATGAAATAAAAGGATAGATCTGGCTACTAAAAAAACCCTATTAAAAACCAAAACATCATCACCTTCTATAAATAAGAAAAAAATAGAGGCATAAAAAAGACCAGTTCCCCCTGCCAAAAGAAGAAGGAGGAGGAGGAGGAGGGGGAGGAGGAGGAGGAGGAGGAAAAAACCCAAACACATTTGGGAAATACTTGAGGAATAAAAAATAAAGCAAAGGGACAAGACAAGGATAAAAACAACTCTAGAGAAAGGAATAAAGGTGTGCCCAGCTGGCTCAGTCAGTAGAGCATGCAACACTTGATCTTGGGGTTGTGAGTTCAAGTCCCACATTACATGTAGAGACTACTTAAAAATAAAAGCTTTAAAAAAAAAAAAAAAAAAAGGAAGGGGAGCCTGGGTGGCTCAGTCAGTTAAGCATCTGCTTTCGGCTCAGTTTGTGATCCCAGAATCCTGGGATCAAGCCCCGAATTGGTCTACCTGCTCAGCGGGTAGCCTGCTTCTCCCTCTCCCTCTGCTCCCCACTCATGGTTTCGTGCTCTCTCTCTCTAGTATTCTCTCTCTCTCAAACAAATAAAATCTTAAAAAAAAAAAAAAAGGAATAGAAATAGAGGGTAAATTGGTATCTATATCTGAAAGAGAAGCTTCTTCCCCACCCCCCAAAATAGAACTGAATAGGACATAATACACAAAGAGAATATAATACAGAAAATATCTCCAAACTCAAGGAGCAATTGAATCTGAAGATTAAAAAAAGCCCATGATAAACTAGGGAAATTTGATACAGAACCATCAACAAGACATCAAGAAGAGTGCCTGTTTGGCTCAATCAGTAGAGCATGTGGCTCTTGCTCTCAGGATTATAAATTCAAGCCCCATGTTGGGTGTAGAGATTACTTAAATATAAAATCTTCAAAAAACAAACTAAACAAAAAACCAAGACATCAAGAATAGGGAAAGAATTCTTCAAGCATATCCAGGCAGAAGTCCAGGGCTCCACAAGGGGAAGATGATAAGCCTGGCTTCACCCTTCCAAACAGCAACATCCAATGCTGGAAGGTAATGGAACACTGCCTAGAAGGTTCTGAGAGAAAGAAAAGGTGACCCAGGAATATCACAGTTGGCAAGTGGTCAATTCACCTACAGAAGGGGAGCAGTCAGACATTCTCAAAAATGAAAGAATTCAGGGACTATCAATGAGTCCTTCTGCAAGGGGAAGTGGGGGGGAAAACTCCTTGACAATGAAACATAGCCGTTCAAGCAACTGATCAAATTAGAGAATTAGTCATGCAAAAGTTTGATTGAAAGACCAGCAGTAAACACTGAATCCAGAGAACTCAACCTCCAGAGAAATAAATGGACACAAATCAGAACGTAGGTGCTATAAACCCAAACAAATTTAAAAAAAATAGAAGCATCAAAATTGGGGAGACAGGAAGAAGCACAAAAACACTAATACATCTAATCACCTGGCAAGGAATCAACCGAAGATACCCACCCCAATTTTTTTTCTAAGATTTTATTTATTTATTTGAGAGTGAGAGAGAGAGTATGAGAGGGGAAAGGGTCAGAGGGAGAAGCAGACTGCCCGCTGAGCAGGGAGCCAGATGCAGGACTTGATCCCAGGACTCCAGGATCATGACCTGACCCAAAGGCAGTCGTTTAACCAACAGAACCACCCAGACGCGCCCCCCACCCCAACTTTTCAATTGATTTTCACCATCGATTCTTTTTTCTTAACCTTGGAGTCATCTTTTAGGAACTAATGTATCTTGTCATTCAGGAACTAACACTCGAAGCTTAACAATTTCACCTGAGTTTATCTGTTAAGTTCAGGTAAAGCCAAACCTAATGTTTTAAATTATTTTTAAAAGCATGCATAATAGGATCCTCTTACTATAAAATTATTTCTGTCCTACATATGCCTACAGTGAAGTCTGGAGCATATCTCCCAAGCGTTATTTGTTATTTTTGAATGGTAATAGTAACAAGAGCTAATTCTTACTACGGACTATACACTGTATCAAGCTCTATCTTAAATGCTTTACATGCAACTACATGTTTAATCCTCATGAGGTTCCTAAAGGATAGATCCTCTCATCACCCCTCCTCCACAGGTGAGGTATGGGATTGTTTCCTCTGGTGACACAGTGACACGGAGTCAAGCCCAAGCTTCCGGCTCCAGTCTGTGCTCATCACAAACAAGTAGTAAATCATTTGTTTTTCTGAACTTGGAATTTTTAATTGATGATTATGGATCATTAAAAAAAGTCATTACCAAACTTTCAAAGAGCTTCTCTACATGAAAATCAAGATGAAAACGTCCAGTTTTAATTCGGGCCAACTGAGAAGAGCCTAAAACACCTCCCTCCTACCGCTCCTCCCCACCACACCCCACGTCCCTCTCTCCTGACTACTGATCTAGCCTTACCTTGGAGGGAAAAGGGAGCATCTAGGGGACAAACTCAACTAGCACAGAGTTTGGAGCAATAGTGGGTCGGAAACTTTAATGATAATCACTGCAACAGGGCGAATCCAAACTCAAAACAGCATACCTGTATTTTACTGGCTTTGGGCAAGATTAGCTGGAGGAAATAAGCATCCTGAAGGGATCACCTCAGAGAGAGAAGAAAATGTGTAATAAACAAAAGGTCTAAAAAGTCCCCGGTGTACGCAGTCATGCATCGAGGTTACTGTATCTCTGAACAATTTGCTGGACTGACATGGCTTCATCTTAAATGACATAACTTAACCAGCGTGATGCCTTCTGCTGTCCAAGAGCTATATAATAAGGGTGGTAATGGGGAGCAGCTCCCAGGAGGGCGGAGGAACAGCTGTTTGTGTCACCTGGGAATGGCGCCCACATACAAATCTCATCTCTCTGACAAGGATTCTGAAGTCCCCCTGTCACTGTCACTCACCCACAAAATTAATGACTAAAGGGGAGAAGGAGAGGAAATGCCTAGCCCCTGAAACAGAGAGAAAGACTGAGAGAGGGACAGAGCAAGTTAATAAATAAAACAAGAGCCTGAAGGGAAGAGCTGCTTTGTCAGAATATAAATATTTCCCTTCCCCTTTTATCTTTAATGTAGTGTGAGAAGCTTATTAAAGGGAAATGCATCTCTGTCCCTGGAGCCCTCGCACAAGCCTTGCGGGGAGCTGCCTGCAGAACGGGCTCGCCTACCCCACGCTTATAAACTCTTCCCTGCTGGAAGTGAGCGTAACGTGTAGAGCCATAAAGAAGGGCTGAGGGAAGAAAGGGAAGCCATTGTGGCCATTAGGATCCTTATCTCGATGGGCCTGGTGTCCTGTTATGTTAATCGTTGGGAGATGCTGAGAGACTGAGGATGAGGAATGCCTGTCTGCTCAAAGGCTTGGCTTGAGATTCCAAGGGAAGCTGGCACTGCCAGACTCACACTCCACTCCTTTAGAGGGAACGATATCCACATTTAGACAAAGGGGAATTTGTCTCCAAGAGTAAGATGGACTTCGAAGCCGATGGGGGCAGGGGTGGGGGACTCTGTGAGAATTCCTCCTTCTGGCTGCCTCTCCCAAAGATCTCGGTTCTGATTGGGATTTGGGCTCCACCAAGCTCTGGGGCTCTCACATCCTTTCTGACTGTTTAGAGATATTCAGCCATGTGGATACACAAGGATAAGCCATCCATTCATCCAATGCCGAGGTCTAGCCAAAGGCTGGGGTGGTCGTGGGGATGGAGAGAGCTACAAATGGTTGTCAAAAGGTGCCTCTCCTTCATTCTTCTCCACTGAGCTTGCCAGAGGAGCTGGCCCCACTTGTTTTACTGCTCCACCCACCCCACAACAAACCCAAGCGTTTTTATTTCTACAGTGTAGTTGATGGAGAGGACACAAATTTTTTTAATCGACATTTCTGGCTCTCTTGCCAGGGTATTCATTTATCTCCTTGTATGTAGCAAGGGTTTGCTGCTATTTCAAACCCATCAGGGACCACATAATCGCTCCTGCTGCAGAACCCACTTTGTATCCCTGTGCGGGTTCCTCCCCATTACTATGTCGCTTTCGGTCTCATCCTTGATGATTTTGTGCATCGGATTCTCTTTGCTGGTGAATCTCACCTCGGTTGGAATAAAGACTCAGCTGTTGCACTGTTGTTGCTATCCCACTGCCACTACCACTTTCAGGACCAATTAGATGTCATGGCGATGTCTGTGTTACCGGGAAGTGTGTAATTCAGGCACGGGGAGCCATCCTGAGCTGGATCCTAGGGAATTCCTCACCCACCTTTCTAAACATTGCCTAGGAGCTATTGACAATATGGACCTGATTTAACATTCCACCTCCTGCATAAGCCCCATCTCGCCTCCCTGAAACCTCAGCTGGCCGCTTTGGGGGCCAGCAATCTTGAGAGGGTCCATTTCCAGTGTTCCCACAAATAGTCTGGAGGAGCAGGAGGTGTGGGGGCGGGTGGCTCACACTTACCTGAGGGGCGCCGGAGGGATTAAATTTGCACTGTGAAGATCAATGAAAGCCTTGGAGAGGCAGATTTCGGTTCAATATCATGAAGGACTTTCTAACAATTAAAGCTACCCAAAAAATGGGAACCCTTGAAAGAGACCCTTCTCTCCCTGGAGTTCTGGCAGGGGGGGCGGGAGGGATCTCTCCCCCTCAAAACTGTGCAATGGCCAGCAACAAGCACCCCCCCCCACCCCAACCGATGTTTGCCAGTGTGACCAAGCAGTGGCCCTATTCCTTGAGCCAGACTACCTGGGTTCAAATCTCAGCCTAAAACCTACTAGCTTTATGGTCTTGGGCAAGTTATTTAGCCTCTCTACAAACACAGATAAAAACACATTAGTCCTCCTGGGCAATCGTGAGGAGTTTTTTGTTTTGTGCTGTGTTGTGTTTATCAAAAGAATCTGTGGTTTTTGAACAGTAAGATAGTGTTCTAAGCCTCTGTGTGCTCAAAGCTCTTACTGATTTATAGAAGTCATAAAGAGAGGCCACCATTTATCAGCAACTACAACATAAAACAGCATTTGGTAATTGCTATTTTACATACATATATAAACACAAATGTTAGTGTTGAAGCTTTCAGAAACTGTGATGAGGAAAATGCTCTTAAACCAACAAATTGAACAGCACAGGATAAAGAAAGGTAGGAAACAATAGCTCATTTATTCGGCAGGTATTTATTATGCACCCACCTAGTGCAAAGCCTCTTGGGAAATGCCAGTATGGTTTAAACACAGCTGCGGCCCGCGGGGGGCTGGCCAGGTAGCAAATAATTGCTTCTGACCCCTCCACTTACAAAAATGGGCAGTGTTCCACAGGCTCTGAAAATGTTAAGGGCTCTGTAGGGCATTTTGAATGGTTTGTATTCCAAATGAAATGGGAAGGACAATAATATCAAATAATATAAAGCATGGTGGGAAATGGACCACATAAATTTTCTCCCTGCTTTCCATTAGAAGTTCGGTTCTTCTAAAGATTGTGATCACGTTGATAAACTCTATGTGCATATTGCCTAGGAATGAAAAATAACTTTTTCTTTCATTTGCACTTAGCACAGTTCTGGGTTCTGAAAGCCCAATGCCTAAAAAGGACATCGGTAGGAATAAACATGAGATGCCCAAAATATCTCTTTCCTATGGGTTGTAGGCATCCAGATTTGGAAAAGAAAGCTTTCCCTTCAGTAGCTCCTGCAGTCTGTAGCAACTGTCAAATATCCATTTCTCCAGCTTATTATTTTTTTAAAGATTTTATTTATTTGAGAAAGAGAGGGTGCGCTGGTGTGGGGGAGGGGAGGGTCAGAGGGAGAGAATCTCAAGCTGACTGTGTACAGAGCAAGGACCCCTGAGTGGGGCTCGATCCCATGACCCTAGCTGAAACCGAGAGTCAGACGCTTAACCAACTGAGCCAGCCGGGTGCCCCTCAAGCTCATTAATTCACTGGAAATATGCACACAGAAACATGACTTTCCCTGGCCCTGCCATTTCTGCAATATTTTCATTCTCAACTGAACATAGAGGATGCTGGTGGCTTTTTGAGAAACCGGAAGTTTCAGCACCTATCTGCCTAGACCAAACTGTCTCTCGAAATCACTAAAGAACAGTAGTAATTATCCTTCATTGAGCATTTACAACATTCTAGGTACTAAGTTCAGTGCAATATCTCATTTGTATTTCACAATCCTGTGAGGCATGTGCTGGTATGATCACCATTTTACAGATGAGAAAACTGAGGCCCAGAGAAGGAACTGGTCTAAAGCCACATAACAAGCAACCAAACAAGGATTCGAATCCACAATACCTGTGCTCTCAACCACTACTACCAAACTGCATCTCCGAAGGAAGGGGCAAGGATGCTGCACTAGAAAAATAAGAGCTTTCCAAGCAGTTAATGGAAAAATGATTTTATCACTCCCAGCAGACTGAAAAACATGAGATGGCTACCCGGGGTCCCGGCCTTGGGATGTTCTCTTTGACAGCTGGCAACAGGGGAGGTAGATAGAAACTCATCCTCCTAAAGGCTTCCATAGAAAACACAGGCCTACAGCATCTGTGTGTTCCCCGGGGGGCTTTCTCCAGGTCAGGCAGGCCTAGCTGCTTAGGACACTCACAGGCTTAGAAGCAACTCAACTTCCCTTTTCTTCTTTCCTCCCCATAGCTTTTTTTTCTCCAAAACGACATCTGGGTTCCAAAGTCCTGTTCTTTTCACTATCCGCATAATTTTGGACCTGTCTATACCTTGCTTTTCCCAGCTGCAGAAATGGGTCGAATAAATAGTAGCCACTCAAAGAGCTGTTGTGAGGATCAAGACTCAAGGAGATAGTGCAGTTCAAGGTCTTAGCACAATGCCTGGCCACAGTAAGCACTCAATAAATGTGAACTGTTAGCAAAAATAGCAAGGATACAACTAATACCAGATGTTGGAGCCAGGCAGCTGGCTTTCTCTTCACTGCTTCCTCGGAATCTAAGTCAGGCTATCATCAGCCCTGGGTGCTAAGACACAGCAAGATCAATATGGTCCTCAGGACGAAGGCCTTAAAATAAAGGGGTAATCTCTGAGCTCCAAGGACTAGCTTTATAAATTTTAGGCGAGGGGAAGAGGAGGAGTGAAGTTTCACAGGTAAACCAAAGCCCCTTTTGCTCAAGTGAGAAGTCTGTCGCCTATTTTGTTTATCTCTTCTCTAAATGTTTCCTCTCCCGCCTCCTCGGCTGTCTTCAAAACTCCTCCGTTTTGGTAGCTGCTCTTCACAAGTCTACTGAAGGGCCCAGGAACAGGCCAACAGCCCTCTCCCCAGCTCAAACAGCCAGCAGGAACAGCCCCACGTCCCTCCCCCTGCCTCGGTCCGAGGCCCCACCGAGGTTTCTGCAACCCCCCTTGTCAGTTGTTTCCTGACAAAGCCCAGCTGGGTGGGGAGAGAGGGTCAGCTTGGCTGTGGCTGAGAGCAGAGGGGGCCGCACTCACCTGCTTCCCAGAAATCTCCCAGGCACCCGCCGACCCCAGGCCAGTCACTCATTTTTCACTCCAGGGCTCACACAAGCCATTTGCAGAGTGAGGTGAGCAGGAAGCAGAGATAAACAAATAAATAGATAAAGTTGGGCCATTGTGTGCAATGCTCTTGGATAAAGCACAGCTCCAGGAACCAAAACTGCGGATTCTCATTCCAGTTCTTTCTGCGAACTCTCGGACAATTCCATCTGCCATCTTGGGCTTTGGTGTTCTCCCCTGAAAAATGAGGGAAAACAGTTACTGAACTCTGATGTCCTCTCTGAAAAATCCCCAAACCGTCCTCCAACGCAGCCCTTACTTTTTAATCACAGGATTGGCTGGCTCCCAGCTCTGGGCCAAACTCCCATTACAATTTTGAGACAGACTCGTGGTCATCACAGAAAATCAGGTTCATCTGTTCAACAAGACGGTAAGGTCCATAAAGGCAGGGGCATGATATAGTCCCAGCACCCTGCCCAGTGCCCAGCCTGTGGTAATCTCCAAAGACATTAAAAAAAAAATAGATGTAGGCCATGTGGTTTCATCCTTTTCAACTTAAAATGTACCTTATTCATTTGCACACTCATTCGGTCATTTACTGAGCACCCTCTATGCACCTACCCCGCTTCCCACTGCAGTGGAACTCCCTGGGATGGGAATAAACTTCCGTGAGTGCTTATAAACAAAACTGGTGACTAAGGAGGGGCATTAAAAGCAAGGAGAAATTCCTCAATATATTAATGAGTAAGCTAAGAAAGGACTTCTCTGTTGCCATCCCAGATACTTCTGATAGCCAGCATTCTAATAAAAGTTGCTTGAACCAGCGTCACACTTTCAAAGCCAAAATTAACACAGGCAACGAAAGGCCCCAAAGAAATTCAGAAGGTAAGTCCTGAGCCAGGAAGGGTCTCCTATTCACCAAAGAAAAGGAAACCTCAAAGCCCTCTCTAGTCTCGACCCAGCTCCCCTGCCCTCTCCCCACCTCGTCAACCCGCCACCTCCTCGCTTGGGGACCCCGCCAGGTGGCTCGGGCCCAGCCGCGCCCCGGCTCCTCCCTCAGGTGAAGCCATTCCCAAATTAAATCACAAAGAGGAGCAGCCAGTCTGCAATGATCGGTGTTTATTTAGTAAATGGGTTGATTGCCCTCATTTGTGGAGATTAAGAGTTAATTTCCCAACGCAAAGAGAGCAGATTTCTCGAACGGCAGCCCCAGATAATTAAGAGGAAAAAACAAAAATTCAAACACTCCCCCCAACCCCGCCCCTTCCCACCCGGGTTTGGCCTCTCCTTGGCCTCTCCTAGGCCTCTCCGGCCAGGTAGCCACAGGCCCCCGCTTCATTGACGTTCTGACTGAGGGGAGGAGGATTTGGTAAACAAAGGCTTAGGAATTCTTTAGGCTCCTTTTAAACTGACATCTGGCAAATTCTCTGGCAAATTTGAGATCACATAACAGTTTCTCTCACCCTACCCCCCTGCTCTTCCCCCCCCACCACTCGGGCTTTGAAAGGCAAATGTTTTGAGGTTTGTGTTCTCTCCCATTCACAAAGTTTTTAATCAAGTGGAGTCAAACCACTTTGTCTACACCTTAATTGAAGAGCCTAGAGCTCTTCAGCTCTAGAGCTGAAAGGACTATTTTACAATAATGAGGAGGCAGGAGAGGGAGAGGGGGCTAAGTGGGAATGTGAAAGGGAAGAAAAGCAATGGGCAAGTGGCCCTTAAGGGCACACTCAGTGGACTGCATGCCTGGCCTTCTTGGGACCCACTGGACACGGACAGTGCACAGATAATCAGCCCGTGAGCCTCCATGGTGCCAGTCACCAGGAATTGTGAGGAAACCGGCTCAGCTCTGCTGGTAACTTCCACATAACCATGAAAAAGCCCCATGCATGGGAAATCTTGGTCCTGGTGAGGAATCCCCAAAGAGAGCCATAGGCTCTCAGAGCGGGGGGTGGGGGGGTGGCGCGCAGATCACAAAAGCTCAGCTTCCTCATGTCACCGATGGAGAAACAGGCCCAGCGAGCTTAACCAACTCGCCTGAGGCCAAGGGGCTCATGGCAGAACCTCAAGACCCTCAGAATTCTTCTCTTTTCCCTGGCTGTAACTGAGCCAGTTCCTCTGTTTGATCCTTGAAGAGAGAAACGCACCACAGCCATCTCAAAACAAACGTTCGGACACTGGGGAAGACAGTTAAATGACTCCATAGATAATTCCTACATTGCAACACTTTGCAATCACTCAATCACTCAATTACAGCAACTCTGTGTCAACTGCGGTCCCAGGAGGTATCTTTTTGAATTCTTTATCCAGGCCTCTGAGCAAGATCAAGGCGGCTACGACACTGAGCGGATCCCTCTCATGGGCTGGCCAAGGTTCTTAGATGTGTGCCTTCTGCTGCTGTGGGCCCAGTCCCCAGGACAAAGCCAGAACAGTTTTCATCCTTTCCCAGGCCCCTGGCTCTGTAGTTGGTGAGATTTTCTCTAGTTATTAGGAATGGCCAAGCCGTCAGGTGGCTTCATTAATGGGGACAGTAGGATTCCAAGGCAAGGAGCTAGGAAATGAGTCTTGTAACCTGGTCTCCTTGTCTTCTCCTTTTGAAACAGGTGTTCTTTCTCCCCTTCCTTCCTTTCTGCCATAGTGTCCCACTAGGAGGAAACTGCTATCCCGCCTCTCTGTCTACTGCTCCTGCTGCTACCACTGGGTCAGATGCTCGCCTATTCTGGCTCAATCATCTGAGGAGAGGGTTCATATGGGACAAGAGAGGATGGCAATGTGGGTCTGAGGAAATGCTATGAATGAACTGTGGGAATTGCAGGTGTTACATTTTACAATGGCCACCATGAACTTCTTGAGACCCAACATCACATCATCCAACCACCTGTCTCTCTTTCCTTCTCTTACTTTCTCTTACACACACACACACGCACCTCACACACCCATCCTCCCTTATGCTTCTCATTATTCCATCCTTCCATTCAAAACATAATCAAGTGAGGACTTTGCACAATACCAGAGACCTTCTAGAAGGCATCAATGGCTTTGGAATGTGAGTTTGGGTCAGTGGTTCTGAAACCTGTCTAATTCAAAAAAAATCACCTAGTGAGCTTTTAAAACTTAACCTCCCCCCCCCAAGTTCAATGCCAGAGATTCTACTTCAAGATGTCAGAGATGCACCCCAGACTTCTGAATTTTTTTTTTTAACTCTTTAGATGATTCTGATAACCACCCTTCCAGCCACTGCTCCAGCTCCAGCCTCTCTTTTCTTGAAGATTCCCTTGGAGGTTGTCATGACTATTGTTGAGTCTTGTCCCTGCAGCTTCTCCTCCTAGTGCTCTGCTAACTTTCACGGCCCGCCAAGATGCTGTGATGGGAAGGGCCTGACACACTCATCCTAGTGAACAGGAGCCGTGCCCCCACATCTCCTGATCTAGATCCCTACTGGCTCAGTTCCAGCAATGGAAATTAAACTGTTCCTTGCAAAATTAGAAAAAAAAAATAGTAAGCATTACCAAGTGGTTTTGAAAGCTGTACAGGAATAATACTCCAGGTGGTCATAACCACTCTGGGGTTTGATATCTCAAGCCTAGAAACTCTGGGCCTTCTCTAAATTTTAGAAAGGCTTTTGACAAATAAAAGGACAAAAATTAGTGATGTTTACCATGAAGACATCAAGTAGCAGCTCAGCGCAAAGTGAAACATGTTATACAAATCTAGGTTTTAGTCCAGGCTTTGCTGCTATAAAAAGGAGTTTCTACCTAGAAACTTGAAGAATTGTTATAAAATTAGAAACAGTGTACCTAAAGCACCTGGTCCTTTACAAGTGATAATCATTCTACTAAAAATATAACGACTTTAATGCTCAAAATAATCTGAATAGAATAAATGGTGTGCCAAAGCCAGCTCTCCAGGGCTTGTAAGAGCTGATTACCTGCATCTTTTCCAAAAGCCAAGCTTAGTAATATAGCATTGGCTTGAAATAGGCCACGGGAGCAGTATTTACACCATGGAAATTGGCAAAGGTACAGATCAGGGCTTTTTTTCTCAGAGAGTGGGTGATTAAACACTTATCAGCATACTACTGAAAAAAAAAAAAAGCACAATGTTAGCAAAGAGCCAGAGTTCCAAAATATGCCCCTAACTTGGTCTTTTCTTTTATTTATAGGATTTGCATCCATAGAACCAAACTAGGATTCTGCCATCCTGATTTTTTGCCCACAGGTCACCAAACATTGCATAAATACTACCTCATTAATTCTCACAGCACACTGGGGGAGCAAGAGAGGTTAAGTGACTTGCCTGAGGCATGACAGGAAATCAATGGTGAAAAGCAGAACATAGCCAGTCTGTGCTAACCTCCTCTCCCAGCCTTCCTCCACATCCGTACTGTGCACACTGGCATTACACACGTAAGTAGCAATTACCAACAGGGCCTTAACCTCATAACCCAAATCACCAAAGTCTCATTCTAGACACTATGGTCCAAATGTTCTGTCCTTGAGTACAGATTTGACTCCCCAGAATGGCCCACCCTCCCCCACCTGGAGATTTACCCTCCAGGATTGCTGGTGGTCTTTCATTAATCAACTTCCTCTACATTCTTTCCGCAAGTCCAGTGACATGTATTTGAAAAAATGGCTGGCCACAATTAGGTTTCTGTTCTAACAGATGCAAGCGGTGTCACGACAAATCAACATGTTTTTATTTGTGACCCTTTCTCTGGACACCCCCAGGACAGAGTCCCAAGAGTTGTTCCTCTCTGTGGCCTCATCTCCATAACACTTTAGGAATGAATGGATCATCCTTATGATAAACTGTCTCTAAAATGGCTCCTTGTGATCTTCAGCCTCTAGTGGGTTTTCGTTCCCCACAGTAATCCCTGCTACCCCTTTGTGTGGGGTGTGGGCAGACTTAGTGATTTGCTTCTAATGAATAGAATATGAAAAAAGTGACGGAATGTCATTTCCAAGGTTACAGAAAGACTGACTTAATTGCCATCTTCTGTGGTTTTTTTTCTGTCTCTCTCTGACTCTCTCTTTCTCTCTCTCTCTCTTTCAGCACTTGCTCTGGGAGAGCAAGGTGCCTTGTTTTAAGTGGCCTTATGAGAGGCCCACAGGCAAGGAACTGATGTCTTCGGCCAACGGCTAGTGAGAAGCTGAGGCCTGCCAACAGCCATGTGATGACCTTGGAAATGGATACTCTGAGGCCTGCCAATAGCCACATGAGTGAGTTTGGAAGTGGATCCTCCTCCACTTGAACCTTGAGGTAACTGCAGCCCCAACCAACACCCTGGTTGTAGTTTCATGAGAAACCCAAGCCAGGGGACCCAGCTAAGCGCATCCAGATTTCCAATATACAGAAACTATGAAATATTAAATGTCTGTTGTTTTAAGCTGCTAAATTTGGGGGGTAATTTGTTATACAACAATAGATAACCAATGAAACCTCAAGCAACAAGAGAAATGGTCGAAGGGTTTGAATGATATAAATCACCGCTACTGGGTAGGGCCTAGCACACCTATCAGAACTTCAGCATGGCCCTCTTCTTATTCAATCTAGACATCTCGAACTTTCATGATACTGGAGAGTCTGCTTAGGGATAAGAATGTTCCCCTTCTGGGAATGATCCAACACCCCAAACTAAAATGAAGGGAATCCAGTGGCACCCTGGCAACTTGAAATTCCAAGTCCTTAATGTTATAAACTCTGGTAAAAGAGAGGCCAAAAAGGGGAGGTAAATGCTAAAAGCTGCCCTTTCTCGTCTTGCATGAGTAATTCTTGCAGCTGGAGTTTTCACTACAACCACAGGATTGTGGCACCACGAAGGTGGCCATTTTCAAATCTGGCCTGACATCAGAATGTAATTCAACTAGATAAACCTGGGACGTGGCCAAAGTAAGTAGCGTTTAAAAAACTGGAGCCAATGAGTACCATCACTTTTCTGTGAGACCATATGACTATGATGTGAAGAAATAAAAGCCTTTGTTGTTTTAAAGGGCAGGGACAATTGGAAGTTTTGCAGCAGACAGTTACAAAATTTTCCACCCTTAGCTCTCCAAAGAAGATACCAGTTAGTGGCTTTGGGAGTTGGGTGTGGAAAGAATTGCTTGGAAAAGAAAATTAAATTGATCCTGGACAGAATGTGAACCAGTGTTACTACATTTATCATAGAGCCTAAAACAGACTCTTTAGCCCCCTACATTATGAGCTCGCTTTTCTGATCTACTCCACTTTACTACTTAGCTCCTTGAAATCATAGCATTCTGGATCAGGCAAGGCATAGAAGGCTACCACACTACTCTCACAAACAGCAAATTCTTATTTTTCAGAATAATTTTCGAGTGTGTTTTTAAAAGTCAATTTAAAAAAACAAAACACTCCAAAAGATTAGTCTTTGCTTTTATGCTTTTTGCATTTGTCTGCCTGGGACAGTACAACAGGACTCAGGACTCACATCTGTGATACTTTCCATCTGGGGTGGGATTTCTGCATCTTATGCATAAACTGTTTTAAAAATAATTCATTCACCCCTTGAATTTTCTTAAAGGATTCTCCTTTTTTCTTTCTAAATAATTATCCCCATTACCTATCAGCGGCGAGCTGTCTGGAGTTATAATCTGGGGAGTAAAAGCTCATCAACTAAACTGGTTTTAGCTGTATTTGAGACACAGTATTTTATCCTGTCGGTTTTCATTTCATTCGATGACAGTGCTTGCAATTTCTCTCTCAATAAGCAAAGATGACTTAGATCAGTGGCCTGATGAATAAGCATGAAAATTTGATTTAGAAAAGGAGGATATCCAGAAGCTCACGGAGAGAAAAAAGGATTTCCAACCCCCTACCACACACACTTTAAATGACAAAGCAAAGCAGCAGCATTGTCTTTAAACAACATCTCTCAAGACAATATCAATGCTCCCCAATGTTAGGTAGTAAGAATAATAATTTAGAAAGAAAAAGAGGAGCCTTTAAAAATATATAAGGAAGGAATAAAATATTTTTAAAGCAAATGTCATTAATCCTTTGCATTACCTTGGAGCAGATAACCTAAAAGAAAACAAATAAGGTCCTGGGTGTGAGGGGGAAACTGATGCTTTGGAAGAAAAAGAATATGAGGACTCTTGTTGAGGGGCGAATGGAGGATGTGAGCAGTCTGACACCCTACCTTGGCCCAAATGATTCAACTCTCTAGGTCCATTAACAAGAGTGGGAAAGGACAAAGAACTGTGAAGTGGAAGGTAACGTGCTCAGTAAACTTCAGTAATAGAAAATAAATAAAAGAAAAACAGAGGAAGCCAGTGTCTCCCATGAAAGGAAACCCAACTAATTGTCTTAGATTTCAGAACCAGTTTTTTCTTGCTGGAGAAGCAGCTCACCGGGGACAGCAGAGGCAGCAACTTCTGCAAACAGGCAACCTGATCAGAAATCCCTCCGGATCCAGAGCCGGGAACTGAGACTGGCAGAAGGAAGGGCTCAGCCAGGAGTAACGTTTTCTTAAGCATAGTATTTGTGCGTGCGCGCGCGTGTGTGATGTGTGTGACAGAGACACAGTGAGAGACAGCTTTAGCCTTTCTCAAATTGTCACTTCCCTGCATGGGAATTCATGATACTCTTTGCTGCCCACAGAGAGGGGAGAGGCCCCCCGGTAAATTCTGACCTCCCCCGGAGTAACCGGAGAGCTCACTGGAGCGCCCAGCGCCGCGAGCAGGGCGAAGATTTGACCGGGAACAAAAGACCGCTTCCCACAGAAAGCGCCACTGGAGAACACGGATAACCTCTCTTTGTGTTTTAAAAACTCCTTAATTAGCAAATGCCCTGATTTCTAATACGCATTAAAACTTGTCTACGCCACATTTCAACTAGAGGATCAAGTCATTGCCTCTGCAACGAAGAGGGGATTCCGAATGGCCACACGCTGGAAGAACTAAGGAAAGCACCACAGTCGAAGACGCACTTTAAACCGTGTAGAGTGTTCCTGGGCATTCGGTCTCAGGTACATCTATAACTGCGGCCGCCCGCCCCCCCAACACTGTCTTAATTTTCTTATAACCGCTCTAAAGCCAGACCAGAGTTCCAGACTCTGGGCCGTGCTGGGCCGTGCGCGCGGGCGGGGTGGCCTGGGGGCCCGGGTCCCCCGAGCCCGCCGCTGCCCGGCCCTCTCCCCTCGGAAGGGTCTGCACTTCCTCCCGCCTTAAGTCGGCCCCCTCCTCCCGACTCCAGTTTCTCCTCGGACGCGGGCCCCTCCTCCTTTCTACAACCGGGAGAGGGGGTGAGAGGGATTGTGGCCTCATGTGGTCTCTCTGGGTCTGGGGGCGGGGGGGGAAGCGATCTGAGAGGCGTACCCCCTTCTCGTTCGGTACCGAACCCCACACTGAGGATCCAGCTACCCAAGAGCCCCCTGCCAAACCCAGCATTTTCAGTCCAGGCAGGGCTAACGTGACTCCGGGTCGCGTCTCTCCGCGGGGGCGCAGCGCTGTTGTCCCAGCAAAAGCTTCTCTCGCTGCGCCCTCCTGTTCGAGATATGTTTTAGTGTACCCGGAAGAGGAACAAACCTTTCCAGCAAACTCCCTTTCTGGTGCGTTTACCCCCAACCCCCAACCCTCGAGCGAATTCACCGTAAAAGTTTCTCTTAACTTTCGCGTCCCAGCCCCCTGCCCCTCCCCTCAGGAATCCGCCCAGAGCGCTGCAGACTCCGCCTCTCCGGTTCCCTCGCCCGGCCCTTCCGACTTCCACCCAATCCGGAGGCCGCCGCGCAGAAAACAAAGGCTACCATTGGGCCGCCCCGGAGGTCGGAGTTCCGCCCCCGGAGTGGTTTGTGAATGGGGGGAGGGGAGGGGGCGGGGCGGCCCGGAACCCTGCGAGCCCGACGCTTCTTCTGGCGAGTTGCGCGACTCCGAGGCGTTACTCTGCGCTCCCTCCCGGCGGGCGGCGGCGGCGGCGGGCGCCGGGGCTCACGGGCCAGAGCTTCGCGAGGCTGGAGAGGCCAGGCCCAGGCCGCGGGTACGGGGCCCTCGCAGCTTCGGACCCAATGTAAAAGGATTTCCGAGAAGAACTCGCTGAGCTCTTGCCTCCAAGGCGCCGAGCGGACTCAGCGAGAATCAGCCGTTTAGCAGAAACTTGGGGGCCGAGCTTTCGGGGCTGAAGGAGCGGGGGAGCAGAAAAGGAGGCGACGGAGGAGGCGGCGGCGGC
>LNAC01000114.1:3366304-3385919 GCA_002007465.1 Ailurus styani
TCGCGCTCGCCCCTGGGCCTGTGCACCCTGGTGCTCGCGCTGCTGGGCGCGCTGCCCGCCGGCGCCGGGGCGCAGCCTTACCACGGCGAGAAGGGCATCTCGGTGCCGGACCACGGCTTCTGCCAGCCCATCTCCATCCCGCTGTGCACGGACATTGCCTACAACCAGACCATCCTGCCCAACCTGCTAGGCCACACGAATCAAGAGGACGCGGGCCTCGAGGTACACCAGTTCTACCCGCTGGTGAAGGTGCAGTGTTCTCCCGAGCTGCGCTTCTTCTTGTGCTCTATGTACGCACCGGTGTGCACCGTGCTGGATCAGGCCATCCCGCCGTGCCGATCTCTGTGCGAGCGTGCCCGCCAGGGCTGTGAAGCGCTCATGAACAAGTTCGGCTTCCAGTGGCCCGAGCGGCTGCGCTGCGAGAACTTCCCGGTGCACGGCGCCGGCGAGATCTGCGTGGGCCAGAACACGTCCGACGGCTCGGGGGGCCCGGGCGGCGGCCCCACAGCCTACCCCACCGCGCCCTATATGCCGGACCTGCCCTACACCGCGCTGCCCCCGGGGGCCGCTGACGGCAGGGGCCGCTCTGCCTTCCCCTTCTCGTGCCCCCGCCAGCTCAAGGTGCCCCCCTACCTGGGCTACCGCTTCCTGGGCGAGCGTGACTGCGGCGCCCCGTGCGAGCCAGGCCGTGCCAACGGCCTCATGTACTTTAAGGAGGAGGAGAGGCGCTTTGCCCGGCTCTGGGTGGGCGTGTGGTCGGTGCTGTGCTGCGCCTCGACGCTCTTCACCGTGCTCACCTATTTAGTGGACATGCGGCGCTTCAGCTATCCCGAGCGGCCCATCATTTTTCTGTCGGGCTGCTACTTCATGGTGGCCGTGGCGCACGTGGCCGGCTTCCTGCTGGAGGACCGCGCGGTGTGCGTGGAGCGCTTCTCAGACGATGGCTACCGCACGGTGGCGCAGGGCACCAAGAAGGAGGGTTGCACTATCCTCTTCATGGTGCTGTACTTCTTCGGCATGGCCAGTTCCATCTGGTGGGTCATCCTGTCGCTCACTTGGTTCCTGGCAGCCGGCATGAAGTGGGGCCATGAGGCCATCGAAGCCAACTCGCAGTACTTCCACCTGGCCGCGTGGGCCGTGCCCGCTGTCAAGACCATCACTATCTTGGCCATGGGCCAGGTGGATGGGGACTTGCTCAGTGGGGTGTGCTACGTGGGCCTGTCCAGCGTGGATGCGCTGCGGGGCTTCGTGCTGGCGCCTCTGTTCGTCTACCTCTTCATTGGCACGTCCTTCCTGCTGGCCGGCTTTGTGTCGCTCTTCCGGATCCGCACCATCATGAAGCACGACGGAACCAAGACCGAGAAACTGGAGAAGCTCATGGTGCGCATCGGCGTCTTCAGCGTGCTCTACACCGTGCCGGCGACCATCGTCCTGGCCTGCTACTTCTATGAGCAGGCCTTCCGCGAACACTGGGAGCGCACCTGGCTCCTGCAGACGTGCAAGAGCTATGCGGTGCCCTGCCCGCCTGGCCACTTCCCGCCCATGAGCCCCGACTTCACTGTCTTCATGATCAAGTACCTGATGACCATGATCGTAGGCATCACCACCGGCTTCTGGATCTGGTCCGGCAAGACTCTGCAGTCGTGGCGCCGCTTCTACCACAGACTTAGCCACAGCAGCAAGGGGGAGACTGCGGTATGAGCCCCGGCCCCTCCCCCACCCTCCCTTCCCCCATCCCCTAGCAGGGGGAGAGGCGAGGGAAGGAGAGAACTGCTGGGGGGAGGGGGGGTCCTGTAACCTCCACCCCCTCCAATGAGAAGTGCCCTGGAAGAGAGATGATATTTGTAGATTTGGGGCCAGGGATGGGTTTGGAAAAGGAGATCCGGGTGGAAAGACGGGTGGAAAGACGGTTCAGATGAAAAGACTTATGGCAAAGACTTGCAGGATGGTAATGACGGTGATGACGATAACGATGATGTTAATCGTGTACGGTACGGGCCAACCTGGGCCTACCGAGACTGAGCCCAGCTCTGCGTTCTTCCCGGCTCCAGGGCCAAACTGGGACTGTGAGCGATTCCCCTGCTGCAAGACAAGTGGCCTGTCCTCACTCCTGTGAGGCCCGGGTGAAAGGTACAGCTCTGTCTGCGGCGGCGGCTTTGTTGGGGAAAGGGAGGACTCCCTGCGGTGTCCTTGTCAAGAGGTGGTCAAACCATAATCTCTTTTCACTGGGGCCAAACTGGAGCCCAGATGGGTTAATTTCCAGGGTCAGACATTACAGGCTCTCCTCCCCTGGCCCCTCCCGCCTGTTTTTCCTCTCCTAGTCCTTTCAAGTCTTGTAAAATACATTTGGGAGTCTTGGGAGGCCTGCCTCCTGGAATCCTAATGTGAGGATGCGAAAGAAGTGAAGATAACATTTCGAGAAGAGGCAAAGGAGATGAGTAGTAGGTATTTCTGCTACTTTTATTTTCTGGGGAAGGCAGAAGGAAGAAGGTGTTTTATTTGGTTTAATACTCTGAAAAGAAGTGATGACTTGTTGCTTTTCAAAACAGGAGTGCATTTTTCCCCTGGTCTTTGTTGTAAGAGACAAAAGAGGAAACAAAAGTGTCTCCCCTGTGGAAAGGCATAACTGTGAAGACAGCAACTTTTATAGGCAAAGTAGCACAAATCAGAGGTTTCCCTTTGGATGTTCATTTGGCTGAGATAAACATTCCTTTTTAAGGAAAAGTGAATGGCAGCGTGCTTCCATACCCCCAGTCAGTCAGAGGTTCTGACTTGGCTAAGGGAAAAGCAAGGGGTTTTGTTGTATTTGTTTTAAATAAATTTAATTCAGAACACACCATCCTATCTACAGGCTCTGTTCAAATGTGAAGAGAAATCTCTCCCTTTATTATTTTTTATAAACCTGCATTTAGGTTTTCTATTTTCTTCCAATTTGAATCCTTCAGGATAAAAGGAAAAGTATGATGCCCTCAGCCTCCATAGTAAAGAAGTTAAATTTTTTAAAAAGTAAAGGACCATTTTGTCCTGTTTTCTTAGTTCCATAAATCCGTTTATAAGACCTCATGTGTGTGCTGACCCTGCCTTTGTGTGGCTGGGTGGGGGGGTGACCTGCAGAAATGACAGTGAATGGAGCGGACAGTTTAAACCATGGGTCCCATTTTTTAAGGAAAGTCATTAAAAGAAGGTAAACTTCAAAGTAATTCTGGAGTTCTTTGAAATGTGCTGCATGACTTAAATTTATTAATCTTAAATCATGTGCTTTTTTCCTATAATAGAACTGATTCCTTTGCATAATGCTCTAAAGCTGAGCAGAGAATCATGGGAGCTAACCTTTCCTCCACCTTTGACACCACCCTCCAATCTTGCAACACTATCCTGTTTCTCAAAACAATTTTTAAATGCTGTTTTAAACAGTTTTTAAATCCTAGAGGGTACTGTCAGGAGTACAAATTACTTTATATATGTAAGGTTCAGTTGAGTGGAGCTGCTTTTGATATTAAAGTTAACATCGACCTTGTGTTTCTTAAACCACCAAAATGGTCTCATTTGCCAGATTTAAAACTCCCACTACACAGTTTTTGGCATCTTTTGTGTTGTATCTCTTGCATGTGAAATTTGTAAAATAGAGACAAGTGCAGTATGTATATTTTGTAAATCTCCCATTTTTGTAAGAAAATATATATTGTATTTATACATTTTTACTTTTGGGTTTTTGTTTTGTTTTGCCTTTAAAAGTCTACAAGGAAGCCTCACTTTATCACATGTACAGATCACAAAATAAATTTTTTTAATACAAAGCGAATGTTATTTAGTTGACAATTCTTAGAGACCTTTATGCCAAAGAACGGAACTTTGTTTCAAAAAGAAGGTGTGGAGGGAAACCATTGGATCTGTCCCTCATGTAGATGTTCTGCAGTACTGAAGTCTTCTTGCCTTTTAAAATACTGTGTAATGAATCCCCTATCTGTCCTTTAATTTCTGTTGCTTCAGCTTCCTGCCTCCCACCACACTACCTCTCCCACACGCCTAAGCCTTTTCATATCCTGCTTTGGGTAACTTTTGGAAGGAGGTAGAATAGGCATCTCTTTAAGAGAGCTGCTATCCAATCCATGTTTTTACCACCCTTCCGAGACGCAGACCGTATTTGAAAGAGGACCAGAAGATATTTTCAGTCTGCTTTTCTGGTGGTGGTGTCTTTGGGGAAGAATTCAGCGAGTTTGTTGTGTCTGTGTGTGTTTCTTCTTTTAATTGATGTTTTTGTATTCTAATGCACCTTAACCTAATTTGTTCATTCTTAAATCCTTTGGCTTCACGTGGCTGGGAAGTCAGTAGAGGGTTCTAATGAACAGCAAGGGCCTTTCGTTTGGAGCCTTCTCGGCTGTAGCCTTCACTCTACCTTCTAGGTCAACTGAACCAGAGGTCAAGTGATTCCCCGAGGTGGCAGTGACTCAGCAGCTCCGGCAGGAATAGACTCCAGCCTGACCCCACCATGGCCTTGAGCCACTGAAGCTATTCTTTTTCTCTTTTCGGAGAGGCTAACTTTGGAATCAGATTAGACTGAGAAGCCTTCCTATCCAGCTACTTTGATATTAAACAGTCCCTCAGGGAAATGATAAAGGCCTTCTAAATACTTCCAATTCCAAGCCTCACTTGCTTTTTTTTTTTCCCCCACTCGTTTTCTCTTCTTTAATCCAGGTGCCTATTTCCTCGCTTTTCCTAACAGTTGCTTCATTCTTGGGCAGCCATCAAGACCCAGCAGCAGGCTGGACGCTGCTTGCTGTTTCTCCTTCCCGGCTCCGGCTCTAAGCTTCTGTACTTCTAAAGCTCCACAGAAACAGTTCTGTTTTTGTTTTAATTAACAGGCTTGCTCACAGGGCTGGTGTGCTTTACAAACATGCGGGAGGAAAACCAGCGACAGTCCTCACCAGGCTGAACCTCCGGGGTTTTGAACATCACAATGGGTGTGAGCTCATCTTAACCTGTGAAGATTTTGGCATCAAGGAAGGAAAAAAAATAGCGACTTAAAGTCTCTTTAGGTTTATCCAGTTTTGGCTCATAAAATGACACCTTTTCAGTGAAAGCATGCCTCTTTTAACACCACACTAATACTGCCTGTTAAGAATGTTTGCTTTTAGAGTAGGTGGAACGCTCCCAATGGGGTTTTTTGCTCACAAATTAACTGCTAAGCAGGCACTTAGACCCTTATGTGGGGAGAGCTGCGTGACTGCTCCTACAAATGTGTCCCCTTCCTTTCGTGGAGCTGCCTCATCCTTCAGGGTGCTCAAAGACTGAAGAGCGTTGGTCTTTAGTGAGGGAACAAAGACTGTGTATGAATAAATTACTACCTGCTTTTTTGTAAGCAAAGATAAAAGTGTTCCGTTTAATTCCTTTCACGTTGGGGTGCATCCTTACATAGTTGATTCTTACCTAAGAATTTTAGAAGCTCACAGATTTTTAAAGAGCCACGTCTTAGCAGAAAATGTGAGGGAGACTGAAAGGGCATGTGTAGAGTTTAAGAAAAGCATTGGTAGCAGTTTGGTGTTAATCCCTAGACAAGGAGCAGAAACACTTGCGAAAATTTTGTATAGTTGATAAAACAAAATTATTTACACAAAACCCGATGCAACACCTAACCTTTCCGAGTAGGTATGTGAGAAATCATGGCAATAAATAAATGTCCTGTTGATGACATTTTGCCATTAAAGAAATTTTTAAGCGTGCTTGATAAAAAAAAAAAAGTAGTGATATTAGAAATTCTCTGGGTAGAACACCAGGAGTACAGGCGCTGTATGTTTGAGCCCTATAATTATATTGGGAAATTCTCTTCTAACTCTCTCATCTTTAATTTCACTGAAAAGGCAGGTGACTATTTATAGAGGGTATATTTTTATATATGTGTTTGTGGGTGGGTGAATAAGAGTCTATAGGGCTCCAGGAAATCCTAGAAGGGACCACAGCCATACCAGTGTGGACTTCGACGATTCATAGGCCTATTCCCTTTTTCTCTTATTTCACCCTTAGTGGCATTAAACCGACTCCGTAAAACTTCCATCTTCAACTGTTTCCAGTTTGTGACATTTCTTACATCTGAATCTGTATTCCTCACATTTATACAAAAACGAACTCGTTAAAAGGGCACCATTAAAATGTTAGGTCTTTGGTAACTACACATTGTGCATCTTATTCCCTCTGGTTGGAAAAAAAAAGTTCAGTCACTTGTCATTTTCTCAGTCAGTACAACAGTGGTAGAAAAAGAGGAAGTTTGTCCGAGACAGTAGTAGTTCACTCTAAGTGATCCAGATCAAGAAGGACTGCTCAAGCAGTCGCTATATCAAAGGAACTCTGACAGGGACTGGAGGGAAACAGAAAAAGTAAGAAAGGCAGTCCTCCTGCAGTAACTTGTGATGTAGTTCAGGGTAAGGAGGTCGTCCCCCACGGAGGAACAAGCAATTAATTATATTTCTAGACAGAAATTGACAAGTGTCATTTTAAAGGCCCAAGTGCTATTTGGAATAATATGACTTAACATGTGGTAGCATTTACTGTTTTTAGAAAAGCTGCTTTCACATTCATAATTTGACTATCCTCATAATTACCATATCAACTCCACAATGTATAATAATTCCTGTTTTTTAAAAAGATGTATTTATTTATTTTAGAGAGAGCATGTGGGGTGGGGTAGAGAAGAAAATCTTTTTTTAAAAGACTTAGGGGTTTTTTTTGACGATTGTATTTATTTATTTGAGAGAGAGAATGAGAGGGGAGAGGGTCAGAGGGAGAAGGAGACTCCCCACCGAGCAGGGAGCCCGATGCGGGACTTGATCCTGGGACTCCAGGATCATGACCTGAGCTGAAGGCAGTTGCTTAACCAACTGAGCCACCCAGGCACCCAAGATCTATTTGTTTGAGATAGAGAGAGAGAGAATGAGAGAGAGAAAGAGAGCAAGTGCAGGGGGAGGGGCAGAGAATCCCAAGCAGACTCCTCACTCAGGGAGGAACCCTACCTGGGGCTCCACCTGGGACTCTAGGTGGGGCTTGATCTCACAATCCTTAGATCACAACCTGAGCAAAACCAAGAATCAGAGTCTTAACCAACTGCATCACTCAGATGCCCCAAGGGAGAAAAAAAATCGAAAGCAGATTCCATGTGCTAAGCGTGGAGCCCAACACGGGGCTAGATCTCACAGCCCTGAGCTAAAACCGAGAGTCCTAGGCTTAACTATAAGCCACCCAAGTGACCCCAATTTCTAAAGATGAAGAAGCTGAGAGGGCAGTGAGGTGACATGATGGAGGGGGAAGAAGGACTCTGTCTCGTGTCCTCAGATTCTGAATTCAGTGTGCTTTCTATAATATGCCACACAACCTGTCTTGAGAAGGGCTGTGAAAGTTCAGTCATAGGAATGACCATTTCATTGCAGGGGGAGGATGGCGTCCAGCAAGAACAATTTTCCCAAGAACCCAGATTAGCCTCCATAACTTGTGTGCTCTTAGATTGGTTTCTTCACCTTCCTGGGCCTTGCTTTCCTCATCTGACGAGGGTAATGTCTGCAACAAAGGTCTTCCTCCAGCGTCCTGTGATTCTGAGCAGCCAGTGGGAAGTGTAAACTGGCCCACCCACCGATCTGTGGATTATCCATCGCTAGTTTGAAATCCCTGACTGGTTGTTTTAGTTTTTCTTCTTTTTCCTGTAGGCCAGTATGTCCTACTTTTTAGCCAAACAAGCCAGGGTGCGCTCAGTGAAGGAAAATGAGCTTGACATTGACCTTCACAAGCCCAATTCAAAAAGTAAAATTGTTACAATATCCTGAAGCCAGAATATGAGTTTTGGAGTTGTCTAGTCTCTTGAATGGGCTACTCTGTCTCTCCTTGCTCCTTCTCATTAGCAATTGGGTTCTAGTATCTGTTAATTCATCTTCCTCAATACCAGAGGGGTGTTAGCACACAGATCTTGGTTTCTCTCAAAAACCATGTCTCTATCACAACCAGGTTGGCTGCAGTCTTGTTATCTTGGAATTCCTGTTGCTGGGTATTTTAGTGCCAAATCAACATTTTATGTGGCTGAAATAATAGGACAGAGGCTTTTGTTTGGATCGGTTATACCCAGCCAAAAACTTCAATGCTTCTCTAGGTCATTGTCCCTAAAGTCTTTTTCGGAAGACTTCAAACTCACAAAATTAAATGGAATCTATAGTGAGGAACTCAAATATACTTTAGCTGGGGGTCTACTGCCCTTTCCAAGCTCTTTTAGAAGCTCAGCTCCATCTCTTTTGCATTTAGCTTCTTTTAATGCTTCACACTGCTTGGGGCACCTGGGTGGCTCAGTGGGTTAAAGACTCTGCCTTCGGCTCAGGTCATGATCTCAGGGTCCTGGGATCGAGCCCCATCGAGCCCCGCATCAGGCTCCCTGCTCAGCAGGGAGCTTGCTTCCTCCTCTCTCTGCCTGCCTCTCTGCCTACTTGTGATCTCTCTCTGTGTGTCAAATAAATAAATAAAATCTTTTAAAAAAAATGCTTCACACTGCAGATCTCTTTCTGTGACTTGACCTCAGCATCAGATTCAGCTCAGACAGTCAGAAGTGGTCCCTGACAGATGGGCATTTCAGGATCAAGAAAGGGCATTTAGGAGGCAGAAACAAAGGCAGCGGGGGATAAAGTTCCATATAGTCCACGAATGAAAAGAAGCTGCTCAGTTGATCTAGGAAGGACAACAGCCTAATTCTGCTCACCTTTAGAAAACTTTTCCCCAAACTTCAACATGGCATTAAAGATTCTAGAGGACAATTCAGTCGGTGGGAAAAGTATCTTGAGGAGGGTTTGTATCTTGATCACATTCTGAAGATGGAAAATCAGTGAGGCTTAAAAGCAGCCTGTTCAGTGTCATGATCACAGGAGGCCAGGCCATACTGAAGGTTCCACCCAATGTCCCAAAGACTCTCAATCTGGTCATATTTCCCACAAAGCAGTGTGCTCTGAAGATGTGGTATGGCCAGAAGGAGAGAGACCTAAGAGGAGAGGGGAGTGACCGATGATTTAGACCAGCTTTATGAAAGGGAGCATGATTGTACAAATAGGTTCCAACAGCAGTGAAGACTGGCTCTCTTCCTACTTTTTTAATAATGATCATTATTTTTATAATTGCTAACATTTATTAAGCATTGGCATGCTGAGCTCTGGGTATGATATGGTATAGTAGTTGAGATAATCTACAGAAAGCCTTAACCATGATACTTGGCATCTAACAAACATCAATACATGTCAGTATTATTAATATATAATTATCTCATTTATTCTTCACAACAACCCTATGAAGCAGGTATTATTATTCCCCATTTTATATACCAGGAAGCTCAGGCTCTGAAAGGTGAGCCACAGAGCAGCAAAATTGGCTGTAGCTTGTGCCCCAATCACCCTGCTACAAATATTTATTGAGGCCCTAATGTCTTCCGTTCTCTATTATTCTTTTTAATTTCGCCTAGAATTAAAGCAAGAATAAGTGAGGAAAATATTTCACATCAGGACTGAATGGAATTGACGTGGCCATTTTCAATGCTAGTCCCCAGGAAATTCGAGGTTTTGTTTTTGTTTTTTAAGTGAAAAGCAGAAGACTCATAAATGCTGTTTAATTCTAGAGGACTAGATGCTCCCTGTTCTTGCATGCATTTCTGCACTGGGGTTCAATGGCCTGGCAGCAAGAAAGAGCCTGAAGAATTGCTTCCCAGAAATCACCAGGAGCCACCTGGAAGGTTGGTTTAAGAGTCCCTCCAGAGATTTCCTCCATTGCTATGGCTTCTGTCCCTGCTTATTCCAGCCTGAGATCAGGATGTGGACTTAGGGGGAAAGCTTGTGCTGCTTGCAAACCAGGAGCCAGTGAACTAGATCATGAGGACAACAAACCCTAGCACCATGGAAACCCTCTTCCTGAAGACCTATTGAGAGAATCATGAGAACCTTCACAGTATTATTATCATATGTATCATAGCAGTATTATCATAATTAGACAATAATATGATAGGTGCCCTTTAGTAAGTGCTTACTATGTGCAAGTTCTGTATTAAGCCCTTACATCAACTCACTTAATCCATACAACTATATAAGGTGGAGATTATTCTCCTTCTCACTTTACAGGCTCTCAGTATGGAATTCTGGAATCATTCTGAGCATCAGCATTGAACATGAGTTCAAGAGAGAGCAGTGCAAGCATCCTACTCTAAATACCCTTTTATTACCCCCATATCCCCACTTTACAGAAGGAACAGTTGAGGCACAGAGAGTTTATATGGGCCTTAACGTTGTAGAATGGGGCATATTTTAGGTCTACCTCCCATTGCGGTGCTCTTTAACAAATAAGAAATGACTTTGGAGGAAAAGTGAAAACAATTCCAGAGAAGACAATTAAGTGCCTCTTCTTTCTACCCCTGGGCTCCAGGAAGTATGAATTCTAAAGGCAAAATTCTTTTTGTTGTTGTTCTGTGATAATAATAATTAAAAAGAACACTCAAGAAAGAATTTCACGAGTTCTAACAACAGCAAATCCAGTGCATTTGCAGATAAAGAAGTGAGACATTGCCTTTCTCCTGATGCTGAACGTCAGGGTGCCAGAGCCCAGGGCATCTTCCCCTTCCCCATTTCTGCAGGTCTGTACCATTTGCCAGCAAGATCACTGGATTTCCAACAGAGGGAAGGGTCCAGCCAAAGGAGACTTTAAACAGCAGAAACTGGTACATAAGCAACTCAAAATATTTTGCCCAACACAATTAATTGCTATCTACTAATTAAGGTCTGTTAGTTATGATGGGGATCTAGAGTCCATTCCTTAGTGTATGGACATCTGTGAGTTTTTTGTTGCTCAGAAATTCTGGATTTTCACAGAAATTCAAGTCATGCATAAAAGAAATGAAAGGTTGGTGGTGGTGGTAATGGCAGCGGGTGTGTGTGTGTGTGTGTGTGTATGCACGCGCACAGACTATTATAAATAAAAGTGTCCTTGTGTGTGAGAGACAGTTCAAACTGGACTTTGATGATCTACAGGGAGGCAGCCTTCAGGAGAGAAAATCTAAATGTTAAGGTAAGATCTTTTTCATTTAATCTGTTATTAAAAGACTATATCCTACATGCCCATCCCCCCCTCTTTGTCTCTCCCTTTGTCTCTCTCTTTCTCTTTCATTCACGACTGACATTGAAATATCATAGTTATGGCTGCATTTCTCACTGTTAACTTCTGGGTTTCGTTCCATGAGGGCTGACATGGATGTCATTCGGCACCCTTGCAAAAAGACACATACCAGCCTGAAAGGAGACGATTTAATTTTTAACAGAAACGAATTCATTCTAAGGATGATTTGTTGCCATTTTCATCACCATTTGCACTTAGCATTTCCAAGGAATTAAATTCGTAAATAGCGCACTTTTTAAGGGGAAAGTCAAGGCCATATTAATTGGCCACCAGTACTTCCAGCCTCCATCTGCCAGGGGTTCTTGCAGCATTCGTCAAAGGCCAAATGGCTTGATAAAGTCAAAAGAACCCCAGAAAATGAGAACAAATGTTCCAAACCAAACCACCTTGTCAAGTCACAAAGAAGTTTCATTTTACTGTTAGGACAAGTGGCTGACCAAAAAAAAAAAGGCTAAAAAATAAACTTTCAAGTTCTCCATTCCGGCTCCACGTAGGGGAGCTCACTCTACAAAAGTGGATACATCCTTCATGTAAGGTGGGGATCTATTGCCTGTAAGACTTAAGTGGGACAGCGAGGAAATTCGGTTAGTTCATCTCTGATGAGAGGAAGGCGACATACAATTCCTCTATTCACTAAGTGGCTTTTGGNCCTACTTGTGATCTCTCTCTCTGTGTCAAATAAATAAATAAAATCTTTAAAAAAAAATGCTTCACACTGCAGATCTCTACGAGTTGTACCAAATGTTTACTTCAGATAACTAAGTGTTCTTTCAGGGCACACTGTCGCTCTTATGTATTTATAACTGCTCTGTATTTGTCTCTCAGGATTGCTCAAACCTGTCCAAGCAGTTCAAGTGGCTACTGAAAAAAAATCTAAATAGGATCTCTGCTGTCCAATCAGAATGCTACCTCAGTTGCTTTTTCTTAATTTTAAGTTATAAACCACAATTTTCTGCCAGTCAGAACACCAGGTTTTTTGGGACTCTGCTTATGAATAGAAATCCTCAACAGTTTCCACCTCCAAAGCAGTTACGGTGTGTATAGAGGTAAACATTATTGTGCCTCTTACTCCTGGCCACTTGATTTAAAAATGAAAGGGTTAGCTTTTTGCATAGGATCAGACTTCAAGAAAAATTAGAATGGAGCTAGCCTCGTTCTCCTCAGGGACACTTCTTTTNTCCCAGGGTCCTGGGATCGAGGCCCGCATCGGGCTCTCTGCTCGGCGGGGAGCCTGTTTCCTCCTCTCTCTCTGTCTGCCTCTCTGCCTACTTGTAATCTCTCTCTCTGTGTCAAATGAATAAATAAAATCTTTAAAAAAAAAAAAAAAGAAAAAAAAGGATCAGACTTCAAGAAAAATTAGAATGGAGCTATCCTCGTTCTCCTCAGGGACACTTCTTTTAAGCCAGAGATCTTTCTTACCTGTCACTCTGAACCAACAAAAAGGAAACACAAAGATGGAATGCATTTTTTAAAAAAAGAAGAAGAAGAAAGAAAAAAGAGAAAGATCAAAGGGAAAACCCAGCAAGGAAAGAGAGAGAGACAGATAGCAAGAGAAAATTCTGAACACAGCCCTGCTTCTGAGACCCTGACACCTTGATTCAGTCATTCCTTCGACAAATACTAGTTGACCTTCCTGTTATTCTTATTCCCCATATCCCAGAGTTATAATAAGCGGTAACATTAATTGAGGATTTTGATGTTCTGGGCACATATGTAGAATGTGCTAAGCACTAAACACTTCTTATCTCATCTGATTCCCTCCAAACTCTCTCAGATAGATACTATTTTCCCCCATTTCCCTAAAGCTGAGATACGAGGAAGTTAAGTAACTTGCCTAAGACCCCTTCATTTCTGTACTGCACTGCATACCTCTTTCTGCTTTTTTTTTCCTACCCTGACTAAAGAATAGTGGGTATCCATAGAATCAACTCTTTCTTTGAAATATCACTAAAACTGTGATTAACTTCTCTTGGGATTGTGAAATACATATATTCCAAGTCATGTGTTATTTGTTAGCGGGGAATTAGACCCTGCTTTTCCATGATCTATGTTTAATGACTTCACCTCCCATGACAGGGTATCACAGGAGGATCACGGTCACCAGTGGGGAAGCTTATAGACTTGTGGAGCCAACATGGGTTTGAATTTAGCTGATCTCATTGTGTTCTTAACATAAAAGGGATTGCAGAGGCGCCCAGTAAGAATCCCCCTGGGGCAAAGTGACTCAGGGTCAACATCCAAGTCCAGATGACTCACTGCCTGTGCTCCTCAAGTGTTCACCCTGTATGCAGTCTCCCCCTGAAGATGAGAGATTTGAGAAATAATGACAGATTCTCTTAAGAAGTTTGGGAGTTGTTTGGAAAAGATGAGTTAATGGCTCTCTCCAAGCATGAAAAAAGTCACCACTGTTATTCTGATTTGGGGAAATAACTTTGGCTCAGTTGTTGAGTGCAAGGTGCTAAAATGATCAAGGGACCCAAGAATGTCTCACAGTCAACCTAGGCTCTGTCATCTCCCAGCCTGAAGTGTCCCTTTTCCCAACCATGGCATCCTGGGATGTTGAAAAGCTCACCTATCAATGCTGTTGGAAGAATAAGGCAAAGCAGGCATTTCCCTATCTGAGAGCCATTTGTAGCTACCTCTGTGAGACTTGCCTCAGGGAAGAGGGGGTGGTTAGAAGGGAAATCCTGCTCTCCCTGCAGTTGTCAGCCTTCCCCTACAGCCTGGCAGGCTCTAGAGTAAGGGGCCTAAGTAGTGGGCCCCTAAGACAAGGTCAGTGGTTTGAGATCCAACAGCTGGTGCTATATATTTTACTCTGCCAGCAACTGCAATTTATCCTTGGGTCTGTCCTCTCCCTTAACTCCTACAGTTGGCCAACTAACTCAGACTCTAGTTCCTCCCCATGACTACCCTCTCTTGCTTAGATCATAATGGCCCCCTAACTGGTCTCCCTGCCTGCATTTTGGTCCCTCCTCCGATGCATCTTTACCCTGTGCCAGAGAGTATCACAGTAAATGTCATTATGACTATGTCTCTTCTTTGTTTAAAACCACTATGTCTCTCACTTCGTTTAAGTGAAGGGGCGCCTGGGTGGCTCAGTTGGTTAAGCGTCTGCCTTCCACTCAGGTCCCACATCAGGCTCCCTGCTTGATGGAGAATCTGGTTCTTCCTCTCCCTCTGGCCCTCCCTGCACTTGTGCCCTCTCTTACTCTCTCTCTCTCTCTCTCTCTCTCTCTCATTCTTTCTCAGATAAATAAATATCTTTAAAAAAAAATTTGTGAAGCATGCAAGTCCTTCCATGATTTCTGCCTAGCTCTCCAGCCTCTTCTCCCACTCCTGCTCTTTGGAGAGTACTCTGGTAATGATCTGTTCACAGTTGCCCTACATACTCATGTATCACACAAATTCACTTTTTGATGAAAAGGAGAATTTGTAGCTATTTCGACCACAGAAAGTTAATCAAGCTCTGTATTGGATACACTCCAGCTCTCTTGCTCCCTGCAAAAATAGACAGGAATGTGGCTTCAGAAGAAAATGAGGGTGAAGACCTAGACACTTCCATCATGACCCTGCGACATTCCCACATCACCCTGGGACAACTAAGGGAACCCCCAAAAGAAGGAACAGTCCTGGACTAAAAATTAAAAAAAAAAAAATTAAGCAAGAGCATGAAGTATTATGAGAGCGTAGGCAGTGATTTGTCTTCTGTTTAACTTCTAGTGCCCAGCACAATATCTAGTACATAGCGATGTGCAGTATGTGTGTTGGTAGTGCTCCCCTCCCCACAAAGTTCATGTCCTTCCCGGAACCTCAGAATGTGAGCTTATTTGGAAATAGGGTCAGTGCAGATGTAGTTAATTAAGTTCAAATGAGGTCATATGAGAATAGGGGGGGTTCTTAATCCAATATGATTGTTGTCCTTATAAAAAGAGGTAGAAACACCAGGAGAATGCCATGTGATGAAAGAGGCAGAAATTAGAGTGATGTGTGTATGAGGCGAGGAACTCCAAGGATTGCTGACAACCACCAGAAGCTAGAGAAGGCAAGGAAGTGTCCTCCTCTAGAAAATTCAGAAAGAGCGTGGTCTGATTGGTATCTTATTTCAGACTACTAGCCTCTAGAACTGAGAGAGAATACATTTCTGTTGTTCTAAACCACCTCACGTGTGGTAATTTGTTATAGCAACCCTAGGAAAATAGTACACTCAGTGAATGTCTATTGATAAACAAATACAACAATAAATGAATGGATCACATGTGGAAAATTATTTGGAGCCAAAAAAAGTATTAGCACCCTTAGAGGTATGATTTGTAGGTTATCAGCCAAAACCGATTTCCATTGCCCCATGACCCTGCAACTAGATTAGAGCTGAAGGTATAGTTGGAACTCCAAATACTAGTCTTTCTATAAACCAGCTACAATACCTCACTATAGCTGGAGAACAAAACTAAGAACCCAGAGGTTCTTCTCAAGGAATCATAGATCCCTTTGAAAATCTGATGGAAACAATGGGCTCAGTCCCCAGAAAAACACAAGTATAGTCATATGTGCCCAAGATTGCAGACAATTTTCTCCTACCTCCCCAAACTCATTGAACCAAGTTTGAGACTTCCTAAAATAGAAAATACAGGTAGGAGATTTAGGATTTTACACCAATCCTTTGAACACATGGAAAACAGAGAGAAAGGCAACAGAATTGTTTCTCCTTTTTAAAATATCTTATTTTAAAGATTTATTTTTAAAAAAGATTTTATTTTATTTATTTGAGAGAGAGAGAGAGCATGAGAGCAGAAAGGCAGAGAGAAATCCTCAAGCAGACTCCTTGCTGAGCGTGGAGCTTGAGGTGGGACTCCATCCCCTAACCCTGAGATCAGACCTGAGCCAAAACCAGGAGTCTGACGCTCAACCAACTGTGCCACCCAGGCGGCCCTGTTTCTCCTTTTTAAATCAGGCCATGCCAAATCATGAGGCTCCCATCATTTGGAATGGGCTTCAGTGGATCATCTAAGAGTGGTAATGGACCACAGGGGAGCAATATGGCCTGGAAATGTAGAGACCTGAATTCCAAATCCAGCTTTGCCATTTAATTCTTTTGTTCTTTCTCTCCTCTAGTCACACGCAGCCCCACTAAAATATGGTTGTTTTTAGGGTCAGAGGACAGGTTAATGAGATAATGCTGGTAAAGGACTTTGCCCCCAGGAAGATGTTCCTATGTAAACATGAGATATTACTAGGCATTATCAAACTTTGGCCCAGCCAGGAGGAACCCAGACAAAAATGAGTCCTCTTTTTTATCTACTGTTTGGCCAAATTGGGTCCTTTCTCTAAGGCAGAGTGTGGGAGGTCTCCTGCTGTCTGGTGTAGGGCACCCTGATAAGTGGACGCTATCACCTCCCCTTGAACAGTGCAAACAGATCATTTGACTACATTTGATTAAAGGCTCCGTCCTTTACTAACAGCCCCAAATCAATTTGTGCATACATATTAAAGAAATAATCTTTAGGGAATTCTTCCTTTCCTGTGCGTGTTAACTTCAATGCAAATTATTCAAATATATCAACAAGAAAATAAGTCTTCTTTCATATTTGGTGGTTGTGATTTTTTAATTACCTCTTAGGAATGATTACACAGAACTTCTCCCTTTATTTCTGTTGTTTGTGGCCAATTTGAAAAAAGGAGAAAAACATGATGATTTTTGGTTTCAAGGAGATTGGTTTTAGAACTTATTAAAAGTAACAAAAAGAAAAGAGTAACTTTTACAATTAGTAAATTGCAGTCAAACTTAAATATTTCAGACTAACATTTCATAGCCTCTGAAAATAGCCCCCTTCCTCAAAAAGCAATTCTTGAGTTCTATGGAAATCTGTTTTAAAAAAAATCTCAAGGGAGCTTTTTTCATCATCAGAATTGACAAGGACATAGTGAACTGTGAAAAACCTAAAATGACAGCAGTAATTTTCATCAACATGAAGATGACATAGAATCTTAACTCAGACCCTTAAGAAATCCTACTACAAAGGAAAAAGAGTTCACCCACAATTACCCACTTCTGCACACATACTAAGGGTACCTGACAGATGACATTAACCAGTGCTCTGCATTCGGTCGAATAGCATTTCACCAAATTTCACCAGTCATACTTAACAACCATAAGGATGAACTTGCAAAGAGATTGCTGAATCCTAACCATACAGAGTACGAGAATCTTCTCTTCTTCCATCTTCCTTCCCTCTCCATCTCCCTCCCTCCTTCCTCTTATGTACCAGGTGCTGTGCTAAGTAAAGTTGAATGACACACATTCTACTACCTATAAGATCAGTATTTAAATCATTTAGGTTGCGTATCTCGCAACTTTTTGATGGACAGAGATGACCTTGGGAAGAGGAAATTGTGTTTGGTGTGTGGGGCGGGGGGAGTAGGGGGTAGAAGGATAATTTGTAAGAATGATTGCCCTTGGAAGGTCCTATTTCAGACAAGTTTGAAGAGTGTAGTTGTATTCTACTGCTAATAGAATATAATACAGGTAGGATATTTACAACCTGCATTACAGAGAGAAAGGGAAGTAAATTTTACTTCTTGCCCCTTTTTTGCTAGTGGTTCAGATGTTTAACAGTTACTTAGGACCACCTTAAATGACACCCCCCCCAACCCATGATACATGATCCTCGTTTATATCCAGGATACATGTATTCATGTTACAGGCTGTGGAGGCGTGGTAGTCTCCCAACTTTTCCTCTCAGTATACTGTGTCCTAGAAACATTCATGCCTCATCAAAAAGGAGGAAGGATGAATGAAAGAGAACCCCAGTTGGTTTTAGAAAAAGTTTAAATGAAAGTTGTTCAAATACATATTTAACATTTACTAAAAATAGCTCTGATTGTGGGAGAAAATTAATTAAAGTCGACGAAAAGCTTCTAATCAGATTTATGCTATCTGATCGTGTAATTAGACCTGACTTTTAGGCCATCCTAACAAGTTTATTTGAAAAGGAAGAGAAATCATTGTTTATTGGAATGGCAATAATTTGGGTTTCTTTAATTGACTCCTGGTGTGAATACGTTGATGCCTGCTGTTCTCTAAGAGGCAGCATGGAAAGTTTCCAGGAAAAGTTCACATTCCAGGGGCAGCTTTGGAATCTACTTTCCACTGCAACCCAAGTCTGCCATTGGGGCTTGAATTCGTCCCAGCAAAACGGCAGCTTTCAAAGGCAGCCTCACCAGGCGGCAGTCATCACAACTGTGCCAGGGGGCGGGATAAGGAGCCCAATTTTGAGCTGGGCCGTCAAGATAATGGAGGGCATTTCCGAAATCGTACCTTCCCCATGTCCAAACCACTAAAAAGCACTAAGGGCGCCAAAGGTTGTGACTTCAGAGACCAACAGCCGGGATTTGAAGACAGCATTAACATTCTGACATTGTTAGTCCAAAAAGAGCCTCGATGAAGGGGGGGAGAGGAGTACTAGATCTTTCTCCTCCTGGGGCTCCCAAATTCCCAAAAGCGATATTGCCAGTTGCCTGCTAAAAATGAGTACATTCCATAGGAATTTAATAAGGTGCAAAATAAAAATAATCCATAACCCAGTTGAAAGCAGAGCACGTTTTTAAGCCTTCCACTACTCTAAACTCCAGTAAATCAGTGTTTTCTTTAATAGGGAGTTTTGATAAGAAGGAAGGTAGAGAAGAGAGAGGTCCTGAAACAGGAAGCAAGGATTTCAAATCCTGGTCTGAAGACCTAACAGATGACCAACTCTCTCCACATGATCAGAGCAGCAGCCCTCCTACCTTCTTCTGAAAACATCCAACAGGCAACCCAGTAAGCATGAGCCCCACCATGTGGGTGTTGCTCTAATGGTCCTTTTGCTGACCCCTTGAACAAACACTGATCATTGTGAGGGTAGGCATCTGACCCACGCTGGGTCAAGTGGAGCTGTTCCCAGGGAATTAGAACTGGAGTTGAAAAAGAAGTCAGGATCTCTTTTGGCCTCCAGGCTATAGGACATAAAATCCAGGAGCCCTTAAGTGCCATCTTACAGGCTTCAGAACTGAAAGGCGGCAGCAGCATCCCAATACCATTCAGGTCCCTGATTTTGCTTATTCCTGAGACGCAGCTTGATATCATCACCATCATACTAGTTAATGCTTTGTGTTTAAACTAGTTCGCATTGGATTTCTGTCCTTTGTAAGCAAGAGTCCTGACCAATGGTACACACTATTCTGTTAAAAAAAAATTATTTAAAGAAATAATTGGCANTTTTTTTTTTTTTTTTTTTTTTTTTTTTTTTTTTTAGAGGGGGGAAGAAAGGGGCCAGGTGAGGGGCAGAGAGAGAATCCCAACTTGGGGCTCCATCTCCCAACCCTGAGCTGAAATCAAGACTCGGGTATTTAACCGACTGAGCCACCCCGGTGTCCCAGGATGTCTTTCTTTGCTTTTTTTTTTTTTTTT
>LNAC01000114.1:3385929-3495716 GCA_002007465.1 Ailurus styani
TTTTTTTTTTTTTTTTTTAGAAGATTTACTTATGTGAGGGGTGCTCAGTCAGTTGGGCTTCTGCTTGCACCTCAGGGCATAATCCCAGGGTCCTGGGATTGAGCCCCACTTAGGGGTCCCTGCTCAGAGAACCTGCTTCTCCTTCTCCCTCTGCTGTTGCCCCTGCTTATGCATGCTGGCTCTCTCTCTATATCAAATGAACAAATAAAAAATCTTTTTTTAAAAAGATATTTATTTATTTATTTATTTGACACAGAGACAGATCAGATCACAAGTAGGCAGAGAGGCAGGCAGAGAGAGAGGAGGAAGCAGGCTCCCTGCTGAGCAGAGAGCCCAATGTGGGACTCGATCCCAGGACCCTGACATCATTACCTGAGCTGAAGGCAGAGGCTTTAACCCACTGAGCCACCCAGGCGCCCATAAATAAATAAATCTTTTTTTTTAAAAAAGATTTATTTATTTATTTGACTCAGAGAGAGAAATCACAAGTAGGCAGAGAGGCAGGCAGAGAGAGGAGGAAGCAGGCTCCCCGTCGAGCAGGGAGCCCGATATGGGCCTTGATCCCAGGACCCTGAGATCATGACCTGAGCCGAAGGCAGAGGCTTTAACCCACTGAGCCACCCAGGCTCCCCATAAATAAAAAATCTTAAAAAAAAAAAAAAAATTTATTTGAGAGAGAGAGTGTGTGCAAGAAGAGAGAGACTCTCAAGCAGTCTCCCTGTTGATCGTGAGCCCAATGTGGGCCTCGATCTCACAACCCTGAGATCATGACCTAAGCTGAAATCAAGAGTCAGATGCTTAACTGACTGAGCCACCCAGGTCCCCCCTNGGCAGGCAGAGAGAGAGAGGGGGAAGCAGGCTCCCCGCTGAGCAGGGAGCCCGATGCGGGCCTTGATCCCAGGACCCTGGGATCATGACCTGAGCCGAAAGCAGAGGCTTTAACCCACTGAGCCACCCAGGCGCCCTAGGATGTCTTTCTAATCATCTTCTAGGTCTTCTTCCTTTTTCTCCATGGGACTTTTCTACTGCCTAAAATGTCTCTTACCCTGGAGCATATCTGGTAGTTTAGTTTCAACTTCTAACACATAGTGGTGATTGGGAAAAGGGTGGGAAATAAATGAAACAGTAGATTTGTTGAGGAAACCAATCTGGCACCCCTACAAGGACTGGGTGTCTGTCCGAGTCCTCCAAGAAGCAGACACCAAGACAGGATTAGATGTGCCAGAGATTTATTAGAAAAGACACCTGTGAGGGGAAAATGGGGAGGGAGCCAGGAATACTGCCTGGCTGCCGACAGGTCTGACCTTGTGCTGGAGAGGCGGAAAGGAGGAAAGTGAGGATGGAAGTATCTTAGACTGCTGTGCGGTTCTCACAAATGCTTTGAAAGTCTGGCAAGACGGGGGCGCCTGGCTAGCTCAGCTGATAAAGCATGGGACTCTTGATCTAGGGATCATGAGTTCAAGCCCCACATTGGGCATAAAGCCTACTTAAAACAACAACAACAACAACAACAACAAACACCAAGTTCAGCAAGGCAGCCTGGGAGTCCTGGAGACAAAGTCACCCACCAGAGGAGCCCCCCAGCTGCAGGGTCTCCCAAGAACAAGCCTGCCTGCCCTTGTCATGTGTTCATCCTCAGTCACTGGCTAGGAGCAGCCTGTGGGAATTGGCTGCAGGGCAATTGCCAGGATGGATTTCGGAGTGGGCAACCAGGGCCACCGGCCAGTTACACTCCGCACAGTTGGAGATCTGCAAGGTCCTTTTTCCGGGTCACCACAGTCTGCCTTTTCCCTCCACAGGGTCCCATTCAGCACCTATTTCTTCCATGCCCACTTGAATGCCACCTGCTTCTCTGCCCTGATTTCTACAAGCAGAAGTATTCTATCCTCCTCAATTCCCACAGCACTTGCTCCATCCTTCTCTCTAATACTTTCTGTCTTCTGTTACTTTCTTGCAATGCTCTCTATTCTATATTGTGAGTGATCTATGCAGCCCGCCCAGATACAACTTACCCCCATGAACCACGGTTGTATAAGGGGATGGAGGTGGGAGTGCAGGCTGCTTACCTTATTTGCCTACTCTGGGCGCTGGAATTTTGACCTGAATCCTCAGAGTTGACCTCAGTTAGGCAGTTGCTTTGTTCCCTCTGGTGTCAGACTCTTAGGTGTTCACATCTTCACATTTCTAAAATGGGGATGCCACATAGAACTTGTGTTAAAAGAAATCTGCCACCCGCTGGCGGGAGAAAGTGAAGACAGAGCTGTTACTGTCTGCCCATGGGAGAACTTAGCATGGCGCAGTTACAATAAGTGAAACAAATATTTATTGCTGAAGGCATGACTTCGCTTTCATGTTTTCTAGGAAAACAACAGCCAAGCACTCCAGAGGACACTAGAAGGAGATTGCCAGTCTACACAATGGGCATAGTAATTACATACAATAAAAATGGACAGATATCTCAGGAGAAATAGCAGAACTTTTCAAGTTAAGGGAGATTAGTGTGATTAACTCCTTTATCAAAAAGTAACTCTCAGGCACCAAGTGTCTTTTAGAACCTTCTTCATAACTTTCAGGGAAGCTATTTACCTTCTAGAAAGGATTAATTTAATTAAGAGTAGAACAAATTATCGGGGCACCTGGGTGGCTCAGTCGGTTAAGTGTCTGCCTTTGTCTCAGGTCATGATCCTGGGATCCTGGGATTGAGCCCTGCATCTGGCTCCCTCTCCCTCTGCTGTTCTCCCTGCTTGTGCTCTCTCTCTCTCTCTGTAAAATAAATAAAATCTTTAAAAAAAAAAAAAGGTAGAACAAATTATGAATGTAACCAAACAGGAAATACAAATGAAACCCTAGCATTCTAAAGTATGACTAACAATTACACTGCCTAAGCCTACATTTACTAAGAAGGTCAAGATCACTAGACCAGGTAATAAAAAGCAGAGGATCCCCATAATGCTATGCACAACTGTCAACATTCGCAAAACATACAAAAAATCCATAAGCTGAATTTGAAAGAGGTTTATTCTTGGTGTGCCTGGCTGGCTCAGTTGATAAAGCATGTGCCTCTTGGTCTCAAGGTTGTGAATTCAAGCCCCATGTAGGTGGGGAGATTACTTAAAAATAAAATCTTTTTTTAAAATTTTGTTTTATGTATTTATTTGACAGAAAGAGACACAGCGAGAGAGGGAACACAAACAGTGCGGGGGAGTGGGGAAGGGAGAAGCAGGCTCTCCGCTGAGCAGGGACCCTGATGCAGGGTTCAATCCCAGGACCCTGGGATGATGACCTGAGCCGAAGGCAGATGCTTAACTACTGAGCCACCCAGGCACCCTTTAAAAATAAAATCTTAAATAAAAAAAAGAAGAGGTCTATTCATTGAATGAAGTACTGAAAAAGAATACACAGATAAGTATTATATTTATAGTAGTGTTTTTTCCCCTTAAAACCTGTTATTATATTACCAGTGTAGCTAAAAATGTATGGCATCTCAGACTTGAAGAACTAGGGTTACTATAATAATAAGTGGAATAATTCTTCAACTTTTGACTTTAGGTTGTTCCCAGAATGATTTGTTAAGAACGATTAAATCCACACCCTGTAATAAGAATTCTATACAGTTTAAATGTTGAGTTGGCAAAGCTCAGTACCAATGGTCCTCAACTGGCAGGTTCAATTTATGATAGTTCAACTTAACAATTTTTCGACTTTAGGATGATGTCAAAGCAATGCACATTCAGCAGAAGGCGGGTTTAAAATTTTTCATTTTCATCTTTTCCCAGACTAGTGATACGTGGTATGCTATTCTCCCGTGATGCTGGGAAGCTACAGCGGGCCACAGCTGCCAGCCAGACCAGGATCATGAGGGTGAACCACTAACACACCCACAATTGGTCTGTACCCATACACTAGGCTTTCACTTTCATTGCAGTAGTCAATCAATTGCATGAGATATTCAATCCGTTATAAAACAGGATTTGTGTTAGACGATTTTGCCCAGATGTAGGTTGATGTAGGTGTTCTGAGCATGTTTAATTAAGGTCGGCTAGGCCAACCTATGATGTTCGGGTTAGGTATATTAAGTGCATTCTCCACTTACAATGAGTTTATTGGGACTTAACACCATCATAAGCTGAGGAAGATCTGCATATGTATCTCAATTCACTCTCTCTCCCTTGTCTATTGGAGACATAACTTATCAGTCACGAAATTTTTTTTTTAAGATTTTATTTATTTATTTGAGAGAGAGAGAGCACACAGACAAGCAGGGGGAGGGGCAGAGGGAGAGGAAGAAGCAGACTCCCCACTGAGCTGGGAGCCCTACGTGGGGCTCCACCCCAGGACCCTGAGACCATGACCTGGGCTGAAGGCAGACATTTAACCGATGGAGCCACACAGGTGCCCCTTTCATGAAACTCCTTTGTGCTAGGCCACAACTCGGCAGAATTATACTCAGTCAAGTGTTCTAGGCAGCCACTACCAACTGAATTGATTTGGTACCTAATAGGAAACCTCTTTCCTGCTATGTTCTTACAAGGAATTAGCTCCAAAGAATATACAAGGGGTTGTAACACCGGTCTTCTCTCTCTCCACCCTAAAATTTAGCAAAAGCTCACAATGGCATGGCCAAAAGAACCATTTGGGGGTCAGTTTGGAATCTTCTTGCAGGTTCCAGAATCTCTCGACATGTGTCCCACATTGTTTTGAGCCTCCTCACCTTGTTACCAATCACAGGAAGTTGTCTTTGTTTACATATTTGTAGTATATACAGATTTTAAATACCAAACATCTTCCAATTTAGATACTCAAAAGATTTTCTTCCTTAAACTGTGCCCTACAGTGCTTGCTTTCCTGTTCTGCTCAGTAATGAAAATGGCAGTGTGGTATTTCATAACGTTTAACATTCTCACTGAGTGTTCTGTGTCTTTATTCTCTGGGTCTTTAGTCAGAGTGTGCTATCCTTTGTGAGGAAGGATAAGAATCACTTCCTGCTTAGAATCCAAGCTAAAAATGTGTCCTTCGGTTCAGGGTATCTTGAAACATCCTGTGTCATACCATCAAGTGTCTCCTGGAGAAAAGCAGATCAGGGTATTGCTGTTTAATCACGCCAGGAACATATGGGCTTCTTTTTTTTTTTTTTTAAGATTTTATTTATTTATTTGATGGAGAGAGAGAGAGAGATTACAAGTAGGCAGGCAGAGAGAGAGGAGGAAGCAGGCTCCCTGCTGAGCAGAGAGCCTGATGTGGGGCTCGATCCCAGGACCCTGAGATCATGACCTGAGCCGAAGGCAGAGGCTTTAACCCACTGAGCCACCCAGAGGCTTCAACCCACTGAGCCTATATACAGGCTTCCTGTAACACATCTCATTTTCCCTTGCTGGGCTGTGAGCCTCCTGAGCCCAGGAACTATACTCTTTATTTATCCCAATGACACACTCTTGTATCAAAACATTCCTATAGGGTGCCTGGGTGGCTCAGTGGGTTAAAGCCTCTGCCTTCGGCTCAGGTCATGATCTCAGGGTCCTGGGATCGAGGCCAGCATCGGGCTCCCTGCTCAGCGGAGAGCCTGCTTCCTCCTCTTCCTGTCTCTCTGCCTGCCTCTCTGCCTACTTGTGATCTCTCTCTCTCTGTCAAGTAAATAAAATAAAATCTTAAAAAAAAAAAACATTCCTATAGAAGGTGCTCCATAATTTTTTTCTGGGAGGGGCTCAAAGGGGAGAGAGAATTCTTCTATGGAACTGGGATACATCTCCATTTCAATCTGCTGTGACTCTTGGATCTGAGGAAGGATTACAAGAATTTTGTTTCTATAAATATTAACCTCCTCCTCATCTCCATTCCCAAGAATCCCTGATATTCAAGAAATTCCTTAGCCTAAAAAATAAATAACCTTAGAGTGTCTTTTGTGTGCTGTATCTGCGGTTCTCAGTGCTGGCTGAACATTAGACTCACCTGGGGAGCTCCTCAAAATGATCAGTGCCCGGGCCCTACTTCAAAATAGTGTAGCCAGAATCTGTGGGGGGTGGGGCACTGGTACAGCATTTCTCCTAGTTCTTACAACAGCCCTCCAGGCGAAGTGCTATTATCCCCATTTTCCAGATGAGAAAACTGAGGCCCTGAGAGGGTAGGAATTTTCCCATTACATGCCTAATAGGAGATAGAATCAGCCTGGTCCCTACACAGCTCCCAGAGGCGTGTTGTTTTCGACAAGCCCCATCCCCCCCATATACTGAACAACATGTGAGGTCGCACCACCGAAAGCCCTCACCCAGCTAAGCTGTGGCCAGGCTGGCATCGGACACAGAGAGCCTTTCATCTGCACGCGGCAGCAGGAGAGCACCTTCACTTGCCCAGGCAGAGCAGCCGCAAACCTTAACTGTCTCTGAATCGTGAGCGGGCCTGCTGCATCTCGGCTCCGTGACCAGATGACTGTTTCTCTTGAGGAACCAGAAAGTTAGATCAGCACCAATACTAAGGGTGGCCAGCTGGCCAAGAGTCAGCATCTTTTGTAAATATTCTCGAATTTTGAAAGCTTCTGGTTCCTGAATGATGCTATGTGTTTAGACTTCAGTTAGTCTAAGGGCACGGGTGAAAGTTTGATTTTTAAAAAGATACAATGAATTAGACGGATTGATATGGGTAAACCAAAAGTGAGAACAGCTTGCCTCTTCTCTATTTTGTTGCTTTCACTTTATTCCCTAGACAAAACAAGAAAACTCAAAGCAATTCTCAGTAAGACTAAAGAATTCCCGGCTGAGAATGCCCATCTGGATTAGAGAATCGGGTAACTTTGTTTTTCCCGCCAATGCGGCACGATCAGCTCCTTTTTCCTGCCATTCTGAAGCTGCTGAGACATCTTGGGGCAGTGGAACAGCCGCCAGGCTCCCCGGGTTCTAGTGCAGGCCGACTTCTTTCCCCAGCTTGTGGCTGGCTGGGGACAAGCCTTCCACAATATGGATTTCGTTGTCTGAACTCCCTCAGCTCAGCAACGCCCCTTGTCAGAGCACAGAGCCCACACTTATATCACAGCCCAGGATCAGCCCAGGAAACAGCTAGTCATGAATCACAGAGGCTCATGGATTTCTGCCGAACAAAGAACTTCAGCTCTGGGAAACTTTCTGGCCCCGACTTTCTCTCTGTCCAGCGGAAAAGCAGGTAATTTCCAAGGGCCCGGTAGAAAGCCGGTGCAAGGATCACACAAGGCAGGTGTGTTCAGCTCAGTCGTGGCTTTATCTTCTCCCATCCACAGATGCTATTTTTCAAACCAGCTGCATCCTGAGCCCTGAGTTAAGATGGTGATTAGTGGTGGTGGTAGGCGTCTCGGTAGGAGCTTTCTTAAGAAGAAAGGGCTTTGATTGAGCCAATGAAAGCTGTTGCCAGGGAACCAGATGCCATGAACAGGCCACTCCAGCAGCGCAAGAATACAAACCGGGAGTGCTGGACTGAGCATTAAGTGTACTTGGCAGCCGAGTCCTACAAGGCCTATTAACCCTTTGTGCACCTAACCATGTCTAGACAGTGAATCAGGAGGATTATCGTAAAAATCTTAAAAGCCACTCGTGCTCTCAGTATCTCCTATTGGAAGGCACTGTTTCAGATGTTATCCCTGCTTGACTAATAACTCCCCCTGGACACCCGCTTTAAGAGTGGGTTGGCATCAGAGGTGGGCACGACCGAAGGTTGGCGAGAAGCATGAGGTTCTGCGGAAGGCACTGCTCATCTCTACCATGCTTAGTATACAGGACACTCGATTCAACTTGTGACAGAGTTTTAGCTGGTCTTTTGGCCCTTGGGGAAGGGACTGTGCTACCTCGGTGGGTGTGCTCTGTGAGATGAGAAGGAAATGCTGCCCCTCTACCTTAAATGTATACTTAGAGAGCTTCCTGGGGCCACCCAGAAGTTGGCAGCCTCTGCCCCACTTTAAGATGGTTGCTTAGAGGAGCGTGGGCGCAGACTGGATCACAGGAAAGGTGGGGAGCAGACAAAGGTGCTGGGGATGAGCCTCCCAACATACCTCCAAGGGACGCTGTCCTCAGTCTTGCCCCACTTCCTCTCCCTCTGTCCCTCATTCTTCCCCTCATCAATCCCAATTTCAGGCATCCACTCGGGATCCCATTCCTTCATAGTGTGATTCATTCAATCTCCACAGATGGACTTGCATTTTAACTCAGTTCTCAGGAAGACCTGACTTTCCCAAAGGAAACCTTAAAAGTTGAATAACAGGCAGGGAGATCAACTGTGGATTATGGGCCCCTGGTTCATGAGGTAAAGTGTAGCAATGTGTGGGCCTCAAGAGGAAGGTTCTCCCAGAACCCAGGCTCCCTGATGCCCCTTCCTCTTCCTCAGACTGTCAGTTCCAGCTCCCTAGGGCTGAGGCTGGGGACATATCCATTTGTACATCAAAACCTGACCAGTGTGGGCAAATGGTGGGAAGAGAACTTGTGTCTGCCTTGGGTTACACAATACATATGTCCCTGAAAAAATACATGTTTTATACACCGAATGAATGTTTCTCTAAAATTATTAGCAGAGAGCTTACAATTTTTTGTATAATTTTTACTCTGTGGTGGTTAGAAAGTATAAAAATTATTCTCATCACAGAGTTTAAAGAGTCACCTGGAAGCCAGGTGACAGATCAGTGTCTGGTTGTATGGCCCAGAGGCTTAGACTCCACATGAGAGTCCCTACCATGAGGAAAAGGCTTTCAGAATGTCACTTTGTACAGCATTACTGTGTGTTCATTACTGTGTGTTATAGTGGGGAGAGAATTCACGTGTATTTTTAAGTATAGGATGGAATTTTTTGTTAAATGATACTTTCTATTTATTGAGCACATACTATGTGACACTATACTCAGTGTCTTACATAAATCACCTGTTAATTAAACATCATCATAAAAATATCAATGAAAATCAAAAGTAAAACTGTTCCTATAACTATACTAATGACATTCATAAAATATTTTCTCTTCCTACTCTCTGTTCAATGGTTCTCAATGATCAGGACCCATGTAGTTTTGATGAATGGCATCTGCTCCTACATCCGCCCTTCAGAATTGAAATCACCACTGCTCTCATCACTGTCCACAGGTTGGTTCCTATGAAGGTTTGTTACTTTTGCCCCCAATGACTGAGCAGCTAGCCAGAACAGTGATTGATTTTCCCCTTGTTATGAAAGATCCAAAAATGTGTGATTTTTATTTCTTCTCCAACCTTACTATCTCCCCCACCATAAATTTAAAAGCTTGCAATTACTGTGAGCACTCCTACTAATAAAATGAAGCCCTGAGCAAAAGCATAGCTAAATATTTGAGACTCCCGAAGCAAACTCTTCAGAAAGATCTAAAATAAATAGATCTTCAGTCCCCTCCCTCCTGAACAAGGCAGGTCATGGGGTCATAATTTATACAGAAAGAGAGAAAGGAAGCAGGGAGTCATCACTGATTTTCTCCCTTGCTATGATTCTAGAATTCTTTATTCCCCTTTGTATTTTTTTCTTTCAAACCTGACCTGCACCACGTGAGAAATTAGCCCTAGTCTCTGAGCAAGTCGAGGAACATACCCTTGGCAGGTCTCTGCTTCTTCCAACAAGTTTAGAGGGCCGGACCTTCCACACTGATTCTCCTGGTGCCTTTTCAGCCTTTGGATACCAAGTTTTTGTTGGTCAGTCTTTAACCTATAGCTTTAAGCTTTGTACTGTAGGTAAACGATAGTCTATTAAAACAGACTTTGAACTAATTATCCTTTTTTTTTTTATATCTTTCCTACTGGCCCAAAGAGCATTGTACATCTCTCTGAGCATATGAAAAAGCAAGCAACAAATTTTTATTCAGCTCTTATTATATGCAAGTGTGCTATGGGAAGGACTAAGAATCATAAGATGTGGTTTCTACCTTCCGAAGACTACAGTCTAGTTGGAAGTATAAAGCACAAACAAATGGAAAGAGACTTAAGGATGCAAGGTCATGCTGATTGTCATCTACATAGCATAGCCTGTATTTTATTTTATTTATTTATTTTTTAAGATTTTATTTATTTATTTGACAGAGAGAGACAACAGCGAGAGAGGGAATACAAGCAGGGCGAGCGGGAGAGGGAGAAGCAGGCTTCCTGCTGAGCAGGGAGCCTGATACGGGGCTCGATCCCAGGACCTGAGCTGAAGGCAGATGCTTAATGACTGAGCCACCCAGGTGTCCCCATAGCCTACACTAAAAAAAATTTTTTTTTTAATCCTTTGATTTGACTTTCTCATACAACTTGTCTTTGGTACTTATGGTAGATAACTCTGGATGGCTCTGTCAACCTTGATTGTACCTAACCCCCAGAGCAAGAGATTAAAAAGCTGAAAATGTGTTTTCCTAGACTCTCCTGCAACTAGATTTGCAAGGTAAAGTGAGGAGAAGCAAGGTTGGGGAGATAGGAGTGTTTTGAGGCCTTCATGGGCCAGACACAGATCTGGGGTCCAGTCACCAGCTCTGGGGCTGAAGACGGAGTTGTGGTGACCTTGTCACATCAGCTTCCTGACTGCTGAATATTAACCGTGATGTGGTTTCTCAGGAACAGTTGCTACTACTCTGTTGCAGAAATGGGATGAACAACAGGCCGGGATTGAGGACAGAATTTGGACAAGATCCCATTTTGCCTGTGGTCTGCTCTGTGGCTTTGTGCAAATCATTTCATCTCTCTGTGCACTGATCTTTCCTCTGTGGGTAACAAGGGCAACATCAATGACTCTTCTTGTAGGCTGTCCCTGCAGGTGAATACAGTTCCTGGAAAACACTATCATACTGCCCTTTATACATATTTTTTTAACTTTTTTTTATTAGAGAAAGAGAGAGAGAGTGAGAGCATGAGTGGGGGTGGGAAGGGGAGAGGGAGAGAATCTCAAGCAGACCCACGTTAAGCAGGAAGCCTGATGCCGGACTCAATCCCACGACCCTGAGATGACCCAAGTCAAAATCAAGAGTCAACTGCTTCACAGACTGCGCCACCCAGGTGTCCCCATTCTGCCCTTTAAAGAGGGATAAGGATGCTGACACTATCCTACAGGCCACTTCCCCAGACTGGCATCCATTTACCCCTAGCCCTTTGGAGCAAGGGACAAATTCCTGGATGCTATTGGGACACAGCCATTGAATAACATCTCTTTTCTTTGTTTCATGTGGTTTCTATTTATTTACAGAGTGCCATGGTTATTCATGATGCTTTACAAACCATAAAAACAAGGTCTCCACCCTATAGAATTTACAGTGTAATTTAAACAGACATGCGGCATGGGCTGACAGGTCAGGCACGCCGGGAGATGGTGGTGGTGTTATATAACATGGGTGTGGAGGGTTTCTTCTTGAGTTATAAATACTTTCCAGTTACAAGGGCCTTTCATCTGGGATCCCCAAGCACTTTAGAATAGCAATAACCTTGATTGCTTTCTAAATGCACTTTCCATAAACTGCTGTGGGGTCTGAGTAAATGCTTTTAAATGTCTATTAATTGATCTGTACATCTGTTCATTGTCCATATTAAACAGCATGGATGTAAACACTGCAGTTCAGAAGAGGCCTGCTTTGGGCTGTGGTCTGGCTGCTCACCGATTACAACCCCAAAGAGGCCTGGGAGCCTTGCCATGGTGTGGGGAGAGCCTGATGGGCACCTGGGTATTTGGTTCACTCGACCTAGACTCAGCGAGGTCACTTCCTGGAGTTTACCGCGTAGGGGTGACTTAACATTTCCAAGTCAGGTGAGCTCGGAGGAAGAATTTCCATTGGAGAAACTTGGAGTCATTCCTTGGCTGACAGTAGTGGTTCTTACTCGGGTCTCAGTCACTCGGTCACTTCTTTCTTGTGCTCTTTACAAAACAGCAACATCCGTATTTTCTTGCAGTTGGTATGGCATTTCCCCCCTCTAAGTCTCACTCAAAAACCAGTGAAGCAGGTGATTATTCCTGATGATTTGACTAATCCATTCAAATCCAAGAGAAGGTTGGCCTGGGCTGAAGGGTCCTGAAAGTCCTTCATTCTATCCATCCTTTCTACTGTTCTCAGAGTTATCTTTCTAAAACCCAGATGGAATCCCATCACCCCCTGCTTTAAAAAACCTACTTGAGTAAAGTATGTGAATTATCTGTCAATGAAACTGGAAAAATAAATTTAGAAAGAAAAGGAAAAAAAAGAAATCAATTCTACTAGAATTCACTCACTTAAGCCTACTGTAAAAAGAACCATGTTTTACTATCCACTGCAAACAAGACAGCATAGGAGGGGCTAAATAAAGGAATGTTCGAGACTACAAACCGTAGTACTTTACACAGTCTTTTATTACAGAACAAGTCGAACTAGTGTCATACAAATTACTCGGAACTACTCTATTTTATGATATATTCCATGTAATTTAATTTTCAGTAATGGATCGGGGCTGTTTCTTCCTTTGAAATTCAAAATAAATCTCATTACGAATCTGTGAATCCTTCTGAAGGAAACAAATACAAAGACAAAGGGACCATTAATGTCCTTTTCAAGTCTGAAGTTCTATGAAAACATGAAGTTTAGGAAATGACCTGCGTTTTCATGACCAAAATATTTGAAATATTACTAAAAGTGTCTAAGGATTCTAATTCTGAATCTAATAATTTCCACATTTTACTGATTTTACCTCAAAACCCTTCACATCTATTCTTTCTGCCCCTCTTCCACTCCCGCATCTCATAAAATAAAAGAACAAACAAAGAAACCTGAAGAATAAAGTCCAAAGTGCCCTCGCAGGGCACATGTGGCCTTCATGGCCTTGGCCCCCTGGCCTAGTTCTCCAGCTGCATCTCTCCCCACATGACCTGTGGCTTTGGTTACACCAAAGATGTTGCCCCATCTCCAGAGATTTCAAACTTTCCTTTCCGTGCCTCCTGCAATATCCTCTTTCATCTTCCCTCCTTGCCATACACCACTATTCATCAAAGCCCACCTTTAATAGCCCTCCTCTTCGCAGCCTCCTTCAAGGCCCACCACCATACTACACACACCCACCTCTTGTCCTGTATCTGCACTTCCATTATCACATCTGTCACGTCATCTCAGGTACTGGCTCACATGTGCTTGCCTTCTCAACCCTGCGGGGACCTTTTTTTTTTTTTAGTTTTAGTTTTTTTTTTATATTAGCATTTAATATATTATTTGTTTCAGGGGTACAGGTCCGTGATTCATCAGTCTTACAGAACACACAGCGCTCACAACACATACCCTCCCCAATGTCCATCACGCAGCCACCCTATCCCCCCACCCCCCTCCCCTCTAGCAACCCTCAGTTTGCTTCCTGAGATTAAGTCTCCTATGGTTTATCTCCCTCTCTGGTTTCGTTTTGTTTCATTGTTTCCTCTCTTCCCCTATGATCCTCTGCCTTGTTTCTTACATTTGTCATATCAGTGAGGTCATATGATAATTGTCTTTCTCTGACTTATTTCACTTAGCATAATACCTTCTAGTCCCATCCACGTCATTGCAAAAGGCAAGATCTCGATTTTTTGATGGTTGTATAATATTCCTGTGTGTGTGTGTGTGTGTGTGTGTGTGTGTGTGTACACCACCTCTTCTTTATACATTCCTCTGTTGATGGACATCTAAGTTCTTTCCATAGTTTGGTTATTGTGGACATTGCTGCTATAAACATTGGGGTGCAGGTGCCCTTTTGGATCACATACATTTGTATCTTTGGGGTAAATACCCAGTAGTGCAATTGCTGGGTTGTTGGGTCTGCTGGGAGCTTCTTGAGGACAGGGACCATGTATAGTGATATATACTAATATGTGTTATATTATATAGTTAATTGATAATATATAATGAATGTGTATCTCTCTCAGTGTAGTTTTGTTGAGGGTCCTTTTTGCACCTCAAAGGGGCAGAGAGGGGAAGAGAGGGAGCAACTGTAGCTTAAGAGCCCTGTAAACTCTTTGGAACCCTCATTTTATAGGATTTTTGTCTCACCTGCTGTGAGGAGCTCACTCCACAATAATGCTAACCAATCGGCCTTCAGATTATAAAGCTCTCTGTTTTCTTTTCTTTTTTTAAGACTTTAATTGTGGTAAAATATGTATAACATGAAATTTATCATTTCAGTCATTATTTAAATGAACCATTCATTGACATTAAATAGATTCATGTTGTTGTACAATTATCACCACCACCCATCTCCAGAACTTCTTCATCTTCCCAAACTGAAGATTAAACATTAAACACTAACTTTCCATTCCCTCTTCCCACCCGCCCTGGCAAACACCATTCTACCTTGTGTCTCTATGAATTTGACTATTTTAAGTACCTCATGTAATTGGAATCATGTAATATTTTCCCCCTTTGTGACTGGTTTATTTCATTTAGCATAATGTCTTCAAGTTTCTTCCATGCTGTAGCTTGAGTCCGAATTTCTTTCCTTTTCAAGGCTGAATAATATACCATTGCATGTATATGTCACGTTTTGTTGCTTGACTTGTTTCCACGTTTTGGCTATCGCAAGTGATACTCCTGGGGTGAAACATGGGATATTTAAATATCTATTTGAATCTCTGCTTTCATTTCTTTTGGATTATATACTCAGAAGTGGAATTGCTGGATCACATGGTATTCATTTTTTAAGGAATTGCCATACTTTTTTCCACAGTGGCTACTCCACTTCACATTCCCACCAACAGTGCACAAGGGTTCTAATTTCTTTGTCTCCTCACTAACACTTGGTATTTTGTTTTGTTTTTTAACAATAGCTATTCCAGTGAGTATTGAAATGGCACCCACTGGTTTTGATTAAATTCACTTTTGAACCTCTTCATTCAATGTCCTAATTTTCCATGATAAACCCAATCTACTAAATAGCATGACCTTTATTTCTTCCTTGGGAGACTTGAGCCTGCCTCCTCGGAAAGCCACCACCAGGGAGAGAGATCTAAAACATAACTGGGCCTGTAGCCTGTTGTACTTCTTCCTGAAGGTCAGCAGGGGGCACTCTCACAAGGTGGCCAAGGAAGTTCAGGTGACGGATGACAGGGTGGGATGGTTTTCCAGATCAAAGCAGAGTTCTAGATCACCAGCAAAAGGGTCCTTTGGATGCCTGCCCTCATAATGTCGGCATCAAGGAGAACCAAGCAGCCCAGGCTATAGCCCTGTTTCTCAAAGTGGGTGCTACTGGTACACACAGTGGGAAAATTCTGCATCACGCAGGACAGTCGTGAAAATGCCCTCCCCCCCGCCAGACACATACACATACATCTCCTAAGTACCTCCCTCTGGAGATTGGGAGTTGCCCAAGTGAGATAGATCTGCAAAAGAATCTCGAGATTCCCAGTATCAGCACTCACCCATGCAAAGCAGCAACTACCATAAAAAGGCCTCATGTCCAGTTGAGGAGATGCTGGAGCTGAGCCAAGGAAAACGTCACAGGTTACTTTAGGTGACCTAGACAACCCCTCTGAGTCTGTTAATGGTTAGTTGACAGTGAAAGGCTAGCGTATCAGGAGAAAGGGGAAGACACCTTCTAAAAACAAGAAGAGTACTACAACAGAAAAAATATCCCAATATCGCCACCGCTCCTACCATCAGGACTTGAAATCTGAGCCCGGTCCCTTAACCGTCCCTTTGACCTTCCCTCCCCTGCAGTGTGTGAACAGTGCCCTCAGCAGTCTCTGCCTTGCCTCAGCTGGCTGAAGAGACTTCACGTCCCTGTGCTACCATAGCAACCAGGAAACAACCTCCGCTCACAATGAGAAGGATGGTGCAGTGGCCCAGATCCGTACACGCACGCAGCCCCGTAACAGAGCAACAAGACCGAGGGACAACAAGGGCACAGGCGAAGAAGAGAGAGAGAGGTTGCCCAGAGAGTAGACAATCCAGAGCTTGAGAAGTCTGGGTTTGTGGTTTATTTTTTTCTCCCAACAAAGACACACACTGTCTAAACTGTGTGGCTGGTTGTTATTAAGAAGCTGCTGTACGAAGGAAAAATGTATTTAATAAAAGGCCCAGTGTTTGTGGTCTTCTCGGGCTCACTGCTGAGCTCAGGAAATCTTGAGGTGTGACCAGTTTTCAGCCTTCAAAACCAAGATGAACTGCCCTTGAGAAGGGTGGTCAGAAGGGAAACATGTTCACGCTCTCCCTCCTGAGCCGGGGACATGGGAAGTTGGTCCAGAACAAACAGAAGCTAGAAGTCTATTTTGAACCAGAGGTGAGTCTTACAGCTGAATAAAGGCATATTTTGGGGGCAGGAGGAGAATGCTCTATTTTTCCATTTGGGGCTAAACCACGCGTGTTTTGCTTTGTTTGTTAGTGAGGTTGGTGGGGGTTGGGGGGGTCACTGGTAGACAGTCCCTCTTCCTTGGTTAAACTCAAGAAAACAAGGAAGTTTGCTTGCACATCAAAATTGCCCCTGGGACCTTCTTCCTTCCCCTTGCACACTGACTTACAGCCTCATTTGCTTTAGACTGAAGGAGATTCCAGACTGTTTAGAATTCAGATGGTTTGGTTCAAGACCAGAATTTCCACCTGGGTTCTAGGCAAGTTGATGGCCGTTCGGTTTTTAGAAGTTGTGTTCTGCGGTTGAAATGCTGTGTATGTTCATGCCATTTCAATAGCTTCCTTGAACTTTCTGGAATTCAACCCAGAGGACTCATTACTTAACACAGGCAAAAAATAAAAATAATTTTTTAAAAAAATCTCATTTTAGAAGATTTTAAAGAGGTGGCAGAATTCCCTTGTACTGGAATTTTATTTCACTGACTCCTGCTGGGAATAAGCAACCCAGTAGGGTTCTTTGAAAATGTTTGGATCACACAGAGACTTCCATTGTCATGGTAGCTTGTCGTGATATTTGACCTTTGCTATATTAAAAGACCTATAAAGTTTCAAAGGACCTCTGTGGCATTTACTTACTTACAAGATATGCAACTACTTTATAGGGTCCTAAATAGCCAAATTAGGTAATGTTACATAGCATCTGGAATGCACAGAAAGTCTCCCTGTGTACAATTGAAGTGATGCTTGGAATGAACAGTGTTGCCCTGTTTAAACTGCCAGCGAGTCCAGTTCTAATTTCAAAGTTATCTGCTGCCCTTGGTAATTGTGACTACTTACTTGCATAGTAGGACATTTTAATGAGCCTATTGAAGCCTCCAGGCATGAATGGCTCTGCTAAAAGTTCTATGGGGTAAAACAGAACCCTGCCTGAGGTTCTAATGATGCTGAGATGTGGAGAATGAAATCCGTTGCTCAGAAGAGTGGTTGTGTCTTGTGACAGCATGGAAACAATTCACAGAAAATCAGTCACTAAAAAAATGTCAAACACCTTGCACAAGGGCTGTGGCTATCAAGGGGCCTTGGATCGAGGTGGTTTCTTTCCCCTGCAGGATTACTTGAACTGGAAGTCCCCAGAAGATTATGTCCTGGTCAGCAAACCACAGGAGAAAGGCAGTGCCAACCAGCACACCTGGAGCCTCTTTCTCCCTAAAACCTTCAGCACCAGAAAGGGGGCCCTGATCCTCTACTCGGAAGGTTTAGCCATATCAGCATGGACACCGGAAGAGAGGAGAAAAGGCCCCCGCCGCCCCAAAGGCCGCAGGAAGAGGCCAGGTCTTGAGCTGCACACAGTCCAGGACCTCAAAAAAGCCATCCTGGCTTATGGAAGGAGACAGGTAGGCACAGCCGTCCTGGATTTGGGGAAGGCGCTAGCCCGCGTGTCTAGAAATCCAGCTGTAGTTTTGGCTATACCTTCTCAGACCTTAGGGAAGGTATGAAACCCTAAGACCTCCATTTCCTCATCTCTCAGATGGGATTGTACTCTGGGCCCTCTGGGCCTCACACAGTTGTCACGGGGCTTAAATGAGATAATGTATGGGAAAGGGCTCTGGAAGCATCCGGGGCAGTGTTACCATCATCTTGTATTTTCCTTTCCGTTAGAGTAACACAAAGTCCTTTTCAGCTTCAGATGGACCCAGGCCAGCAGACGTTTCATCAGAATCCTTGAAATCCTGCCTCATAGCCACAAGCATCATCATCACACCTCTGATGTTTTTGGCTTTGTGCAAAAGAGAGAAGGAACATTTTAAATATTTACCTTGAGCCCTTCAGCATCTGCAGAAGTTAATGAGTTTTTCCATTTTGAATTTAATATTAAGGGAAAACCCCTGTGCTCATTTTTCTGATTCATACTTTCTAATGTCTTATGAGATGTCCACGAGGCTCCTGATTGATGCAGCTGCGTGCATGAGCCCTTTGGCTGAGGCCATGAGAGAGTCTGGGAAGATGTGTCTCTTTATACAATTCTAGGTTATAGATGTTGGGTTACTCCCTAGTTTATTTATTTATTTATTTATTTATTTATTTTAGATTTTATTTATTTATTTGAGAGAGAGAGCACAAAAGAGAGCAAAGAGTGGGGGAGGCCGGGAATAGAGGGGCAGAGGGAGAAGCAGACCCCCTGCTTAGCAGGAAGCCCGATGCAGGGCTCGATCCAGGACCCCAAGATCATGACCTGACCCAAAGGCAGATGTTTAACCAATTGAGCTATCTGGTCACCCCAATTACAAAGTCTGCTGGCTTTTCATTCCCCACAGGCTAAAGTCATTAGCTTCTGAGGCCAGGCCTTTCCCACTGACTTTCTCTTCCAAAGCTAGCCACATCTGCCAGTTGTTCTTACCACCACCTTAACTGTGAACCCCTCAAAACCCCACCCACATGAATAGCTCACTGTTCCCCAAACATTCTGTGCCCTTTTCTGATTGTATGCTTTGGCATCTGCTTCTATGCTCCTGCTTACCCTTCAAAGCTCCTGTTTACCCTTCAAAATCCGACTCAGATAACATTTCCTCACTGAAGCTTTCTCCCATTTCTCTAGGCAAAGATATCCCACTGCTCTCTCCTCTGTGAATATTCTCATAGCATCACGCATTGCAGTGTGTCTCTTTGTCCATCTGTTACCATCTCTTTGAGGGCAGATTCCTGTGCCCCTTTTCCTTCTTTCAAAATACAGAGAAGTTTGGGGTTTTTTTTTTTTATTATTTTATTTATCTATTTGACAGAGAGAGACAGCAGCAGAGGGAGAGGGAGAAGCAGATTCCCCGCTGAGCAGGGAGCCCAATACAGGGCTCGATCCCAGGACCTGGGATCATGACCTGAGCTGAAGGCAGATGCTTAACCAGCTGAGCGACCCAGGAGCCCCAAAATACAGAGAAGCTTAATGATGTGACCAAATGCTCATTGTTCTTTGTCTTAGAATCATACATTCTTGGGTGAAAGGAAAGCTCACTATTATTTTATAGCTATTATTTTATTTAATCTTCACAGTGACCCGGTGACATGATTTTTCTTGCTGCCTTCCATATATGAGAAAACTGAGGCTCAGAGGAGTTAAGTGACACAGTCAATGTCTCAGAGCTAGTAAGTGACAGAGACAGAATTCAAGCCCAGAATTGCCTACCTCTCCAGGACAGGCATGTTTTGTACTTTGCCCTATTGTCTATGGGTTTGGAAGGGCCCCCAGATGTCATCATGCCAGGCCTTGGCCTGTCTGCCCTCACATCCATTCCTCACCTTTACTTGGCTTTGCACAAATGTGGGGTTGACCACAGGCTATATATAATTCCACAAACCTCTGTGTCAACTGGCATCTAATTGAATTTGCCAGTGGAAGACATTGGAAGGAGACTGGAGAGAGAGGAGAGAAAAAAGCCAAGGTATATCTCCCCTTCCATTCTACCTGTAGGTGGTGAAAAACGCCTACATCACCTCTGTAGTCTAGCTCCCCACAGACAGGCCCAGTGTGGCTCCTCACCAGGTTCCTCCGGCTGACCCCACCTGTTCCTCCCTCAAGCCCAGGTGCTGGCTTTTTGATTACTAATCTCAGCATTGCCTCACCATCTTTCTGGCTTCTGAGCTTTCTAGTCACCTATGCAACGAACTCCCTGAATTAAATTTTTGCTGTGTTTAAGTACTTAGAGTGGTTTCTGTTTTCCTGGTTAGACACTGCCATGTAGGCTAACTTACGGTCAAGAGTAAGAATACCTTCCACAGCTTTCTCACACTTGACTATTTCCGGCAGCAGGGATATTTTTACTTTATAAAGTAGAAGAGTCTATTTGGGGATGGCTTCATCTTGGGTTAGACTTGGGCTCAGTGAAAAGAGGGGAAGTTCCTGTCCTCCTGTGGTACCCACCTACCAGATGTATAACCCACACCCGTAACAAAACAGAACACTGTCATCTACCCCTGAATGGGTAGAAGGGAAATTGTGTGAAGAAATCAGAAAGGAAAAAAAAAAGAATATTTACAGAGCAGAAATTTAAGATTAGAGGACATTGTAGGTTGAAACAGGAGGAGCAATTTGAAGAGATTTGGGATTAAAGAAAATGAACAGCTCAGAAAAGGAGAGCTTTGTAAACTACAGACCACCATCTGATTAGGAAAACTACATACTGGCATCATAATATCTGGTGGTGAGAAGGCTGTGGGGAAATGAGCTGTCTCATACATTAGGAGAACACATCCACATGACTTTTCTGGGGGGCATTTTGGCAAAACCCCATAAAGAGCTAATACTCTGATTTGGCATTCTACTTTTAGGAATTTGCCTTAGGAAATAATCAGAGATGTGCCTAATGATTTATGCACAAGAATGTCTACTACAGGTTATTTATTACTATACAAAAAAACATTGAAAATAATAAGTGTCCAACAATGAAACATTGATTATATAAATTATAATACAGTCATATAATGGACTTGGGGTCAGGTAATAAAGTCATGTATTAGTCATAATAACATGAGAAAATATCCACAGTATATTCTTTGGGCAGATTACAAAGTAATATTCATCTAATGAAAATACTGAAGTTCATTAACATTTTTTGAGTATTTACTATGTTCCTGCTACTGCTTTAAGTACTCTCCGCATATAACTCAAGTATGCTTCCTACCAGTCGTGAGGCTGTACTATTATTATCCCATTTTAGAGGTGAGGAAATTGAAGCACGAGAGCTTGAGTCATTTACTCAAGATTATATAGCCACATAGATAATCACGCCAGAATTTGAGACTAGGCAGTACAGAAAACAGTGCCTCACTAACGTAATCCCAATTTTCAAAAATTAGTTATAGAAGCAGAAGGATACACATCAACTTTCAACCATGGGTGGTGGAATTAAAAGTCATATTTTTATTTACACATACCTTTTTACCAAACATTATTTTTTTAAGTCACAGAATCTTAAAAATAAAATAAAAATCTATAGGGAATCTCTCATCTTTATATGGACTCTCTCTATGTGTGTGTGTGTGTGTGTGTGTGTGTGTGTGTAATTACATTAGATTTCCTCCTGTTAAAAAAAATAAACAAATAAAATAAAAAATTTTTAAAGTAAAAATCTACTCAAAAAGTAAAAATCTATTCCTTTGAAGGAAGTAAACAGTGGTAGAGAGAGTGAGGTTGACCCCAAGGAGCCAGGTGAGGTCAGGAAGGGAAATGAAACAGAAACAGTGCTGTAAATTAAGCCTACCAATAACCACACCATCTCTTTCTCAGGACCAGTATTTCGTTGTCCAAATAGTATATAGTTCAAGAGTTAAAAACAGCACAAAGTGAAAGACCCAAAATGGGGCAGGAGGGAAAGGGACCTAGTTACCAGACAGAGGAGTACTACTTACAGAAGGATCTATCAGGAAACCTGCAAAATTCCAGCTCATTCAGACCTATGATCCTAGAGCCCATCACAGGGAAATGCAATTAAATTTTTCAACCATCTCACATTATTTCCAATTCCATACATGGACATAATAGCATGTGTGTGGTGGTACATCTGGGCTTTATAGCTCAACGTGTACTTACTCTTTAACTTTCTCGATGGTCCAACTCCTAACGAGCAAAGGTAAATGCTAAGTCAAGGGATTAGATATCAGAGTTCTCACACTTGTAGATACACAAAATATGTTGTTGTTTGTTTAAAAGAGGAAATATTCTTGAAACATTCCCAAAGTGGTAACCATTTTTCCTGAGGGCTTTAATTCATTTGCTTCCCATTATTTGGAATTCAAATAGCTATGAAACCTAAATAACCATAATTGGGGGTATAACCATAATTTGGGGTATCAAAATGATAGTCATAATGATTCTCTTGAAACATGGCAGAATCTGCAAGGACTTCTCAAATCATCAGAAATATGAAATAATTTTCCCATTGTTTTAGTATTTCTTGTTCTTTTTAAAAAATATATTTTAGTTTTATTTGGTTACAAAGAGAGTGAGGGTTTTTGGGTTTGGTTTTGTTTTATTTTTTGTTAAGTAATCTCTATACTGTGGGACTTGAACTCACAACCCAGAGATCAAGAGTTGCATGCTCTACCAATTGATCCAGAGGTGTCTTAGTATTTTTAATTGTTTTTTTAGGAGTTATTTATTTATTTATTTAGAGAGGGACGGGGAGGGGCAGATGGAAAGGGAGAGAAGAAGTCTCCCTACTGAGAATGGAGCCCAATGTAGGGCTCCACCCGACAACCCTGAGATCATGACCTGAGCCTAAACCAAGAGTCGGCCACTTAACCAGCTGAGCCACCCAAGTGTCCCTCTTAATTTTATATTTTTAGAATTTTGTAAATCTGGTGATATTTTTAAGTGTCCAACAATGGAACATTGATTAAATAGTATATTAAAAATACCTTGTTTCAAAAATTCAATTCACAGAGCATTTCTCTGTCCCATTGAGGGATAAATGGGACTTAGATTACTAGAGTTGATTTCAACCAAGGTTGTATTGCTTCTGCCATCTCCCTTAAAAATGTGGCTATATTTAAGGGTAATATCAACCTTGTTCCACTGAACATATCCCTACACATTCTACACTAATACTCAAGACTCAAGGTTCTTAATTCTTAATTTGGTGTTTTCAATCAAAGTCCAAGCCATGAAGGCACATTCAGGCTACTATTTTATCAAGTAACATTGTGAGAGATATGCTTTTTGAATAAAGTTTATTTTCCTGTCCTGAACATAATGGTTCATCATACAAAATAGAAAAATATAGAAAAGTAGGCAGAATAAGTTATTTTTTGAGCCAAAGATCAGGAGGAAGAAGTTCCCTTTGCAACAACCTGCTACTTGTTTGATGGTGTTCCTAAGAAATGCTCAGTGCTGATGGCTAGTAACAAAGCATCAAAAAGGCACCAAAGCAGGGAAAGGCTGACAGAGTGACTTGACTCTACTTTCTGCCAACTGTCCCCCATTTGAGCAGCTCCTGAGTAGTTGTACTTAGAGCCTTTAATAAAGCTAGAAGTAGGGGGACACCTGGGTGGCTCAGTTGGTTAAGCAGCTGCCTTTGGTTCAGGTTATGATCCCAGGGTCCTGGGATCAAGTCCTGCATTGGGCTCCTTGCTTGGCAGGGAGCCTGTTTCTCCCTCTGCCTCTGCCTGCTTGTGCTCGCTCTCTCTCTCTCTGACAAATAAATAACTAAAATCTAAAAATAAAAAAAGCTGGAAGTAGGAAAGATCAAGAGTGAATCAAGAATCATGGTTCAACAATGACAATGAGGTCAAAGGTATTGTCAATAATGGCTAGCACTTATGGAGTGCTTAGTATATGCCAGGCATTTTATATAACCTCACTCAGTTTGCACAAGTTTATGAGCTGGGTATTAGCTTTACCCCCCATTTTGTAGGAGGAAACACTGGGGCTTGAAGTTAATTAACTTGCCCAAAGTTACACATCTAAGGGGTGGAGCTAGGACTAGAAGCCAGACAACTAATTCCAAAGCCCCACTCCTAATGCCTAGAGGGCCTGATTTTGAAGATTCCACACACTCCAGAGAAAAGAAGCATCTCTCTTGCTTTAGCAGCAGTTTTTAAAAAGGGATCTTGGTCTTCTAGAACATTCCTTGAAATCATTTACAATTCTAGGAAAGCAATTCAGATTTTCATCAAAATCAATCTGGGTTATAGGTAAAATGTTCATAGTTAGCCATATATATGATCCAGTAGACCTCTATTTTTCTAGGCTTTATGTACTTCATCCATTGGTTCCCTTGTATAACCAACGGATAGAGAATATTTATTATAATGGCTAACACTTAGTGACACTATTATATCCATCACTATTATAAGCACTTTATACTTTTTATCTCATTTAGTCCTCACAACTTTATAAGGTGTGTTGTAAAATTTACAACTTTAAAAATACATTAAAATATATATATATATAACATATAACAACTTTATAAGGTATGTAACATAAAATTTACCATTTAAATAATTTTAAATATACAGTTCAGTGGCAATAAGTACATTCACATTGTTGTACAATGATTACCAGCATCCATCTCCAGAACTCGTAAGATTTAATTTTATTTATTCTTTTTAAAAGATTTATTTATTTGAGAGAGTGAGAGAGCACACGTGAGCTAGAGGAGGGGTAGAGAGAATGAGAATCTCCAGCAAACTCCCCGCTGAGGGCAGAGCCAGACACAGATATGAGGCTTCCTGAGATCATGACCTGAGCCAAAATCTAGTCATACATTTAACTGACTGAGCCCCCCCCCTCAGGAACCCCTTTAAGATTTTATTTTTAAGTAATCTCTATAGCTAACATGGGGCTTGAACTTATAACCCTGAGAGAAGAGTCACATGTTCCACCAACTGAGCCTGCCAGGGGGTCCCAGAACTATTTTTTACCTTGCAAAAGTAAAACTCTGTACCCATTAAACAATAACTTCCTATTTCCCCCTCCCCACCATCATTCTGCTTTTTATCTCTATGAATTTGACTACTCTAAGTACCTCATCTGAGTGGAATCATATTGTAGTTTTCCTTTTAGTATTTTGTAACTGGCTTATTTCACTTAGCATAACATCTTCAAGGTTCATTCATGTTGTAGCGTGTAAAAGAATTTTTTTTTTAAGCAGAATAGTCCTCTATGTATAGACCAAGTTTTGTTTACCCATTCATCAGTCAATAGACATTTAGATTGTGTCCATACTTTGGATATTATGAATCAGGTTGTTATACACATGGGCGTACAAATATCTATCTCTTCAGGCCACCTGGCTGGCTCAGTTGGGTGTAGAGATTACTTAAAAATAAAGTCGAAAAAAAAATCTTTTAAAAAAATCTATCTGTTCATGTCCCTATGTTCAGTTCTTTAGAGTATATGCCCCAAAGTGGAATTGGTGGATCATAAGGTAATTTTATTTTTCATTTTTTGAGGAACTGCCATATTGTTTTCCATACTAGCAGCTGAATCATTTTACCTTCCCACCTGAAATGCACAAGGGTCCCAATTTCTCCACATCCTCACTAACTCTTGTTATCTTCTGTTGTTGTTGTTTTTAAAAATAGCCATCTTAATGGGTGTGAAGTGGTATTTCATCATAGTTTTGATTTTCAGTTCCTTAATGATAAGTAAGCATTGAGTTGACTTTTCATGTCCTTATTAGCCATCTGTATGCCATTTTTAGAGAATTGTCTACTCAAGTCTTTTGTCCATTCTTAAAATCAGGTCATTTTGCTTTGTTTGCTTTTGGGTTGCAGGAGTTCTTTATATAGTCTAGATATTAACCCCTTATCAGCCATAGGATTTGCAAATAATTTATCCCATTCTTTGTGTTGCCTTTTCAGTCTGTTGGTAGTGTTCTTTGATGCATGAGTTTTAAATTTTTATGAAGTCCATTTTTTATCCATTTTTTCTTTTGTTGCCTGCTTTTCTGGTGTCATATATCCAATAAATTATTTCCAAATTCAGTATCATGAAGATTTTCTCCTATGTTTTCTTCTTAGAAGTTTCATAATTTTAACTCTTATACTTAGGTTTTTGATCCATTTCGAGTTAGTTTTTGTGTATGGTGTGAGGTAATGGTCCAACTTCATTTTTCTGCATGTAGGATATGTACTTTTATCAAGCTCCTTTGATAGTTTAACTGAGGCACAGATGGATCAAGTAATTTCCCCAAAGTCACACAGCTAGTAAATGATGGAGCCAGGACTCAAACCCAGGAAGACTGAGATCTTACAAGAACTGAAGCTTAATTTTTGCTGTTTTCAATTCTAATTGTTATACCTTTGCTTTTATGACATACGGCTGGTCAACCATTTGATGCTAAATGGAATGCTAAATGGTCAGCAATCAAGCCATATTATAACATTGCAACTATGGGAAAATTCAAACCACTTTCTGATTCTCTCTTTTTTTTTTTTTAAAGATTCACTTATTTATTTGAGACAGAGCGAGCATGAGCAGGAGTGGGGGAAAGAGGGAGAGAGCATCTCAAGCAGACTCTGCCCTGAGCATGCACCCCAATGTGGGGCCAATCCCACAATCCTGAGATCATGACCTGAGCAGAAACCAAGAGTCAGATGCTTAATTGACTGCATCACCCAGGCATCCCGATTCTCTTTTTAATGGCTTGGGATCCAGGAACATATAGTCACCAAAGATCTATGGGAGAGAAATAGTATTATTTGTCCAGAATCGCAGAAATTAAACCTGCAGAGAAAATGGCTGGCTGAGAGTGGTAGTGTTTACACAGAGCTGATTAGAGTCAGGCTAGGGGTGGAGAAGGCTGTCTAGGCACAGCTGCAAGTGGTACACATCTCTCCGTTCCCAATACACCCCCACTCATACCCCAGTGGCACGTCCCTGGTATCTCCAAGGTGGGCTCCTGTCAGACCTGCACAGGTGCGACAACAACGGGTGGTCAGCCTCTGAGGGAAAGTTTGGCCTTTGCCAAAGCACATTGGCTCCAGCAAGCCTGACTGTGAAACAGGAGGCAGCTGTGTTCCTCCTCAGAGAAGGACTTCTGACAGAAATAGGCAGTTCAAGAGACAGGTGTTCAGCAGGGAAGTACAGACGTTTTTTGGGATTTCGATTCAACGGAGCTAACATCTTGAGTGGTTATTAACTAGTCAGTGCCTAGAATAGTGTCTGACCTATGTCAGAAGCTCAACACATCATTGTTCGACGAACATACTAGTTGCCAGGGTGTGATAGGGAAAGGCCATAACCTCTACCCAGTAGGGGTGTGCAAAGACCAGATTAGAGAGACTACATCTTAGAGGAGGTAGAACTTGAGCCGAGTCTTATGGTACAAATAAGTGGAGAGAAACCTTCCAGTCACAAGTAAGGGAAGGCCTAGAGGGGAGAGCCAGCGGAAGAAAGTCAGGGCAATTAGGCAGGTAGGACACTTAGCAGGAATTGGACCTGGAGAAGTGGGTGGGCTCAAATTGTGCAGGGCTTCGTCTGTCAGCCCTGGGATTTCCGGACTTCTCTCTTTACCCCCCCTGTCGACTCCTGCACACAAAGACTGGCCACCGCCTGTGGTGAGATGGCAGCTGGCTGTCCGGGCTATTTTTGCCCTCCTGGGGACTCTGGCACCCTGCCACCCCCTATTTGCTGAGCAGCCTGCAGCGGCTCCTTCCATTCTCTGGAAACCCTCACTGGCCAGCACTGGGGCAGGCTGGACATGACAGCCAGTGCCCAGGAGGGGACAGGCACTGGGGGTCCACTCGGCTCCTCTGCATACGGAGGCCCGGAGGGCACTGGGAACATGGCTGGCCAGAGAAAGTGTCTTATTAAAGGAAGCACTCTGGTGGAGTGGGGACAACAGGCTGCTCTGTGCACAGTAATTACTCATTTCAGAAGAAACCAAAAGCTGGAGTTGACCGGCAGAGCCAAGGCAGGCCTGAGAAGTCAGCCTCCTGCTGTCGCTTATTTCCCTGTTCCAGAAACTCCCTTCCCAGCTCCCTTCTGTCTCCTTTTAGGTTTTATTGTAACTTCTGGTAGTTAGAGGTACAGGTTAGTGTTAGAGAAGGAATTGAGAGGGGGATGGGTGCAATAAAATAAATTAACTTTTAACATATTTTCCATGTATTAATATAATCTAACCGTATTATTGGATTTTTAATTTTATTTCAAAAAAGGGAGAAGAAAAAAAACCTAACTGTAACTTTATGCCCAAGACCCTATTACCGCTGTTATTAGAATTTTAATGTATTTTCTTCCCATCTTTCCACCATGATTATACATTTATAAAATATACTTTTATGAGATTGTAATTGCACTTTACATTCTCTCGTGTATCTTGCTTTTTTCTACTTAACATATTATTCTACACCTTGGAAATGATTGAATAGATTTAATCCTGCCTGCTCTTCTTGGTAGCCCGAAGCAGACCTTGGGCCTCTCTCTCAGTGCCTCAGTGTATCCAAATGAGATGTGAAATTTATTAACCAACTTCACAGACATGATTTGAGAAACTACTAAGAAAAAACAGAAAACCAGAAAAAACTTAAGATAAACTGTGGCAGGCAGAATCATGACTCCCAAAGATGTCTACATCCTAATCCCTGGAACACATTAGGTTAAATGGGAAAGGAAAATAAAGGTTGCAGATGGAATTAAGGTTACTAATCAGATGGCCTTGAAACAAAGAGGTTATTGGGGTGCCTGGGTGGCTCAGTTGGTTGAGCTTCTGACTCTTGGATTCAACTCAGGTCATGAACTCAGGGTCATGGGATTGAGACCCACCTCAGGCTCTGTGCTCAGTGGGAAGTTGGCTTCCCCTTCCCTCTCCCTTTGCCCCTCCCCCTGCCCTCAAGCATGCACTCTCTTTCTCTCTCAAATAAATAAATAAATCTTAATTTTTAAAAAAGAGATTATCCTGGATTATCTGGGCAGGTTAATGCATCACAATGATCCTTAAAACTGTTAGAAGGAATCGAAAGGGAGAACCAGAGAGATAGTAGCATGAGAAGGACTTAGCCCAATTTTGCTGGTTTTAAAGAGGGAAGAAGGGATCACAAGCAAGAAATGCAGGCAGCCTCTAGGAACTGGAAAATGCCAAGAAACCGATTATCCCCTAGAGTGTCCAGAAAGAACACAGCCCTCTCAACACCTTGATGTTAGCCCAGTGAGATCCATTTTAAACTTCTGACTTCCAGAACTAAAAGGTCATAAATGTTTTTTGTTTAAAACTGCTAAGTATATGGTAATTTGTCAAAGCAACAATAGGAAACTGGGGCACCTGGATGGTTCAGTCAGTTAAGTGTCTGCCTTCAGCTCAGGTCATGATCCCAGAGTCCTGGGATCAAGTTCCACACCGGGCTCTCTGCTCAGCAGGGAGCCTGCTTCTCCCTCTCCCTCTGTGTGCTCTTTCTCTCTCTTTTGCTCTCACTCTCTCAAATAAATAAAATCTTAAAAAAAAAAGCATCATTGGTAAACTAATACAGAGACCAAGATCAGCTTTCAAACTATAGGCAAAAATGTATCTAGATACCCCAAATTCCAGGACAAAGGATTTCCTGACTCTCTTCAGCAACTCCCTGCCCCTTTCAGCAAGTTGCCCAGTAAAGCTCCAGAACCAAGCTGATACTTCGAAAATACCCACAAATGGGAAAAAATAAAGGGCTCTTGTCCTGATCAAACAGTACATCATGCCATCTGCATAGGGACTACAGTGTCTCAGAGGAGGCTTAGTCCTGTTGCATTCAGAGAGAAGTCATTCGAAGCAAAGATTTACAGGGAGGGAATGAAGCTCCAGTTCACCCAGAAAAGGCCTTTGATCTAATGGCTTCATATTCCATGGCTTACCACAGTGCCTGGCACATAGAAGATGCTCAGTAAAGATTACTGCATGACCAAATGAAAAAATGAAGTGAGAGAGAACTTGAGTCACTTTGCTTCCCCTGCCCTCTCTATAATTCTTTCTTATGCATCTGTCTTTGTCCCTTTTCCTCCAGTGCCTGGCATATTGTTTGATGCATTGTATGAATGAATGAATGAATGAATGAATGAATGAATGAATGAATGAATGAATGAGTGAGTGAGTGAGTGAGTGAGTGAATGAATGAGTGAGTGAATGAATGAATGCATGAATATCTATCCTGGGTACCTGTTTCTCTCTCCCCAGCAGAGATATTCTTTTGTCCTATGGACTTTGGCTTCCCAGCCCTCCTTTTAGCTGAAGAGTCATCTCTGGTGACCTTGAATCTTCAGTTACAGCTGTAGGCTGTCCTTCTGTGGCATTTTGACTTCCTGAATACATCAGAATGGGAGCAAACCATAGATTTGCCCAGCACAGCAGGAACCCAAAACCTAAGGCCTCCCTCTCTACATCAAGCAGGTTCTATATTTCCATCATGTTTTTTCTTTTTTCTTTACTTTTTCAAATTTAACCATTCTTCTTTGGTAAATTCTGGCAGGATAAGGGAAAGTAACCCAGGCCTGTGGTTTACTGACCTCACCTGACAATGGTGATTCCCATAGGTAATGAGAAACTGACCAGGAATTAGCATGAGGGAACTTTCTGGGCTATATTTTGTCTTGTGTGGTGGTTACAAAGGTGTAAACAATTGTCAGATTTTATTTAACTAAACATTTTAGCTCTGTGCATGTTATTATATATAAATTATGTTTCAATTTTTAAAAAAATCAGTTAGAGAATGGGCTGCCTGGGTGGCTCAGTTGGTTCAGCATCCAATTCTTGGTTTCAGCTCAGATCAGGATCTCGGGGTCATGAGAATCAAGTCCTGTGTCAGGATCCACACTCAGGGCCAAGTTGGCTTAGGATTCTCTCTCTCCCTCTGTACTTCCCCCCAGCTCACATTCTTTCTCTGTCAAGTAAATAAGTCTTTTTTTTTTAATTTGTAGGAGAAGGACTCTGAAATCACAACCTGTTCATTAGTCAAAAATGCCATGATTGATTGGTGATGTCCACCATGGACAAGGGGGAGGCAGATAGATGTCAACCCAAGTCCTCATGTTTGCTATTCTTGTTCTTAACTGATCATCCTTAGAGAGTTCTGCATCATTATGAGATACATACATACATACATACAGAGTAATTATAGTATTAACTCACCCACATTAAAGGATTATAATGAGGTGAAAGTTCTTTATAGAATGTATATCCCCATCTAAGCATAAGATGTTCTTTTTTTTTTAAGATTTTATTTATTTATTTAACAGAGAGAGAGAAAGAGAACACAAGTAGGCAGAGCAGCAGGCAGAGGGAGAGGGAGAAGCAGGCTCCTCGATGAGCAGGGAGCCCGACATAGGGCTCAACCCCAGGTCCCTGGGATCATGACCTGAGCCGAAGACAGATGCTTAACGACTGAGCCACCCAGGTGCCCCAAATCTAAAATGTCCTTATTCACATTTATTCCTCATGAATCTTGCACAGTGGAACTGACTTTGGCTGGTAGGTTACCAGAAAATTCTCCTGGGCTGCAATGAAATGCAACAGAGCCAGATATTTTCAAAGTGCCAGACTTCCCATTAACATGAACATAGTTTGTCTGTCCCATTATTCATATTGCAAACATTGACCACCGATGCTGACTTGTTGAGCTGACTTTCCCATTCCCTACAGAACCACTTTTGCAGGTACTGAAATGATTTCCACAGGCTGAACTAAGTAATGTGTTTTCTTTGGGGCTCTTACTCTTTTCTGATGCTGTGTCTCAAGATGGGGTCTGGAATTTCTCATTTCTCCTTCTCCTTCCAACTGCAAATCTGCAGGGGCCTCTCAGAGCTTTGCTCTGTGGGCTCTTGGTTTATGTCTGTTGGCTGAGGCATCTGTTTCGGGTGCCTTTAGGCACCTTCCAGGGTCTCCCAGATTACTGATGAGGATTATGCTAACCAGCGTGTATCACTGGAAGGCTCAGGACTCAGCAACCATGCTGTTTCCTGACTGGTGTCCCCACAGAGGGAACAGGACAGAGCCTGGCAACCGTACCTCCACTTCCGGAGCCAACCAGAGAGCCAGGGCCAACGGCAGATGCAGCCTGGCTATTCAGCCAAGAGATACCTCCGAGGCCTCTTGCGGACATGGCCCCCCGACACCATGTACAGGCTCCAATGTGCAGGTCAGTGGGGTAATGGGAGGACATACACACTGAGATGCCCTGCCTTGAATTCTGATGTGAGACTGTGTTTTCCATCAAGTCCTGAAATACTAGAATTTTAGGTCCAATTTTGTGTTAAGACAAAGGAGCTTAAGCTTGGGAGCTGGAACCTCTATCCTCTCCCACATCTGCAGAGGAACATACAGCCTGAATCTTGCCTTCTCTCTAGCTCCTCTCAAGACCTTCACACCCCACATCCCAAGCAGAACTTTCTTCCCAACCTTCCCCACCGAGAGACTTCAGATCCTCCAGATCAATCCCTCTCTTTTACAAGATAAGGGAAAGGAGGCTGGGGCGGGCGGGGCAGGGGGGGGGGAGAGGGGGCAAAGTAATTNTCATTCAGCCAAAAGCAGAGCTGGGACCAGAAGGCAAATCCTCCCCACACCCCCAGCTCCACATTCACCCCAATACTCCTTCGTTGCCCTTCTGAGGTGATCTCAGATCTTCCAGGAAGTGGGAATGTTAGGCCTCCTCCTCTTAAAGATGGCAGCTCTCTAATACGATCCCCCAAGGGGATGGATTCCCGTCTGCTGAATAGAGACCCCAAATGGACTCAGTAAAGGCTTAAAAATGAAAACAGGAAACTGTTGGGGATTTGAGTTGCCAGGTTTAGCACATACACACAGGGACCCACACAGACATACACAGATATATAAACACAAAGAGTTAAACTTGCAATATTTGGTACATATTTTTGCTAAAACAATTAAAGTATTCATTGTTTATCTGAAATTCAATTTTAACTGAACATCGCATATTTTATTTGGCAAACCTGTTGGGGATGAGAGGAGTGAGAAGTAGGACTTGCCAGTGCCCACTGGGCGTTTGCCATTTCTTCAGCACAAACAGACAGGACCAAAGGAAGACTGACTTGCTTCTTGCTTTATAGGTTTACCTTGGGAAGGGAGAGAAAACAGCTCTCTCCCCAGTAAGTGATGACTTGAAGGAAAATGAGATGTGGGTTTGTCCAGTAATTGGTTTTACCTTCATGGCAGGCCCAGAATTACAAGCAGTTCCATTTATTTAACACTTGTGAGAAAGAGCCTCTTAACCAAAGATATATTTATCATTGGGTGGGGCAGAGGACACAGCAGACCACTGCCCCATAGCCTAGGCCCAACATCTTCAAGGACAAGAAAGCTGCTTAACATCAAAATGTCTCAGACCCCTCTATGGAAGTCATATGACTACGATGTGTAGTTTAAGAAAAGATTCATGTGTATGGGCATTCTTGGGCCCCTTGCCATAATTCACCACCAGTGCACCTCTTGAGGGTGAGATACTCAAGCTAGAGGAACAAAAGCAATACTGTGGTATGAAATCACTGGCCCAATGGCCTCTGCCAGAGAGCTCACGTCTCAGAGCTTACTACCTTTGTGATGCTAGTGTATGTTCTCTGGTCCCAACTTTCCACCCCTATGATAACTCCTTCAGACCCTTCAGGCCCACATTCTCTACAAATGCTTCTCTGACAACTCCAGCCAATACTGAGCTCCCTATTTTCTGACCTTTCATCACATTGACATTTGGGGCCACACAGTTGAGCACAGGAAAGCTTTGTCTCTCCAACAGACTATCAGTGTCTCTAAAAAGGGCCCATGCTAGCCGTGGTAAGCCCCCGGTAAATACTTGTAGAATGATTGAATTGAGAATCATGGGGTCTACAGAACCAAGTAGGATACATCCAGGAGAAACACTTGGGTTCTCCTCTTGAAGCAGGAGGGGCCTTTTACCCAACCCCAAAGAAGCAGCCATGCTTGTTCCACCAGGGAGACCTAGTTCAGTTCTTGAAAATGGTGAAGTGGAAGAAGCTCACATGTGGCACGGGACCAGAAGTACCCAAGACACTGAACAGAGAAACCTCTGTTAATCTCTCTTAATCCCTCCCATCTTCTAATTGTCTTCTTTAACGGGCAATGTGATGTGCAAAGTGAAGACTGGTGTAAGTGGGGAACCTTGTAGTCATCTCCAAGACCTCTGGACTGGCACCACTATTTCTACCAGTAACTCCTGACCTACTCTTCAGGGTACATCAAGGATTCTGTGCTGCTCCAGGACAGTCAGCTTAATGTCCCAAAGAATCTCAGGCCACAACAGGACCTTTCAGGGGTACCCCCAAAGTACCACCTCCTGCCTGTCTTCCCTCCATTTTGGATTCAACAAGGACAATCTTTTGAACAAGGTACATGTTGATTTTATGACCAGATCTCAAATATTTGGGTTTTTAACACTTTAAAATGGAGTTCCCCAAAATAAGATCTAGGGATTCTGGGTTTCATTTTATTTAGAATCTAGACCAGCATTATCCAACCATGCTTGCTGCGATGATGGATTATTCTATAATATGTTCTGTCCAATTAGTAGCCATTAGCCATATGCGGCTTGAGTACTTGAAATGCTGGAAGTGCGACTGTGAAACTGAGTTTTTTATTTTTACTTACTTATAATTAATTTACATGTATACAACCACATGTGGCTATTGGCTACTGTATTAAAGAGTACAGGTCTAGACTCTAGATTTTAGATGATTTCTTAGGCTTGTTCTACTCTAACATTCTTTAATTCTATGGTTTTGTGGCAATATCATAAGAAAAAATACAGGTTTGGGGGCAATGCCTGTTCTCTCTCTTACTACATGTAAGATCTTGAGTAAGTCACTTAACCTCTTTGAGCTTCTGTTTGTTCATCTCTGTAATGAACATAATAAGACCTGCCTCGTTACAGTACAGAAGATTACTGAATTGTTTGTAAGCTGTTCGTACTATGGGGTTTTTACTTATCAAAGTTATTCTTGGGAACTTGAAGCAATCAATGAGCCAGAAATTGCCTTTGCTAAGGGAAATAGGAAAAGATGACTGAGTAGCACTAATGGACAAAGAGTAAGACACTGGCTAGTGCCAGGGTTTTTGAGAAAAGAGAAGGAAAGAACGAGAGACTAACAATATACTTTTTTCTGAAATGAAAAAGGAATTTTCCGGAAATAATGATAGTGCCTAACCAAGTCTTATCCTTAGAAAAGGATCTGGTCAGGATAAGTAGAATATCTGCTCTATCCAATGAATGGAGAAGAATGTGGCATGTTCTCATTAAACATTTCTGCCAAATACCTCCCTTAAGTCTCGACTCTGGAACCAGGGAATTTTGGTCATAACCTGATCCACATATACTTCATATACAGGAAATATGCTGGTCAGGCAATTGTATTTCTATTTGTAAAGTAATACCCTGACTTACAGAGTATATACTTTGCTAATGTGGGTCAACGAAAACAGTTGATTCTGGGACACTAAAAAGATCAAGTTTCTGGACCATCCATGGGCTGGGAATGGGCAAATTTGCCCAGGTAACGCTCCTATGTTGGGACCTTTTTCCTTCCCCAGGTGGCACCCCATTTTGACATTGCCTTATGCCCTCTCTGTTCAATAATCCTACTATCTCCAGGTAATGTCCTTAGATTTTGATGCCCTAAGTTCTATAAATACTAGACAGGGGACTGCAGTACTTTCATTTGGGGACTAGGTCAACACTGCACACCTAAGGGATCAAGTGAATTCCTTAATTAATGCCATATGCCAAGGAGCTATAACAATCAGGAAGAAAACAGAGAGGCCATATAGAATTGTAATTAAACATGTGGCCATTAGCACCAGATCCCAAGCCATGTGACCTCTCTGCGCTTCAGTTTCCTCATTTATAAAATGGAGATGACCACACCCACTTTTGCCTCATAGGGTTGGATGCTGGAGTTAAAAGGGATAATGCAGTATCTGGCACATAGTAAGTGCTCAGTTAATGCTAGGTATGGACCTCCCTACCTTGTGTATTTAAGCATAATTACTAACTAATTGCAATGCCTCATTGCTCATGATCACAAGGATCAAAAATCAATTTGGAAAGAAAGAAAAACAGCTCAGAGACTGTAACTTAAACCCTGACTGATGGTTTTATTGGTTTTAATTTCATCTCCCCTTGACCTCCCTCTTTTTTCCAGACACTTTATTCGGAAAAGTAGGAAAAGTCCCAGCTGTAAATATAAGATTTCCCCAACAATGTGATATTGGTCGTGTCACTTGTGCTCCCCGCATCCTTAGTTTGCTAATCTGTAACATGGAAGTAATGATATGTGCATTCCACCCTCTCTGGGTTGTTGTAAAAAAAAAAATCACAGAAGAGGACAGAGGTAAAAGAGCTCTCTAAGACCTCTAAATTGCTATTCCAATTCACATTATTTGGGTAATCTGAATCCGTATTTTGAGAGAGAGAGACCAAGTTTTATGGTCTCCTTTCAACAACTGAACCTTCCAATATCTTGCTTGCACACCTGTTTCTATTAAGCATAAGCAAATGAGCCAGAGATGATGTTTACTGAGAAAAATCTTGGTTTCCCTTGCATAGATTGAGTCATATATATGCAATATCACCTGGGATACAGCCAAAGCGAAGAATGCTTCTCTATATCCCCTACCCACGGTGCCTCCTGCCCCAACTCAGCCAATCTACCATATAAGGCTGTCCACTGAGTGAGTGGCCACTTGGCCAGAGTTTCACTTCCTCTGCCCTCAGAAATGCATTTGGTTCCACGTGAATCTGACCGGAAAGGATGGACCTGAAACCTGGCTCGGCCCCAGAGAATCATTCTAGAATACACAGAAAGGTCTTTAGTGCCACACCCTGTATGGCAATGTGGTCCTCTTGAGGCAGGCCTAGTGTGGCCCTGGGCCTCCCCAGATTGAGCGGTCCTCAGGGCTCATCAGGTTTCCCTGGGCCACTAAAACCTGAGCAGACTCCTCTGAACCTGATCCTGAGTATGCCTCTGTTCCACCCATATTCTTGGCTTTGGCTCAGACCCCCAAACAGTCGGGAGCCAATGGGCAAAAGAAGGAGAGCTGGAGGGAAGGAGTAGCCTCACAAGTGGGCATCTGGCTTTGGACCCATGACACCAAGGAGGGAATGATGCAGGGAATGACAAGGGTTGGGGAGTATAGACAGAAGGTGGGGCTGGCTGGGAGCCTCCAGAAGTCTGGAGTTCCAACATATACAGGGCCCCTGAAAGGCTTCCAGAAACCCCTGGTTGAAAGACAGTCCCATATTGTTCCACAGAACAGCATGCTGAGAGTGAAGATGTTGCTAAAGCAGCTCCAAACAAGGAAGGTTTGCCAGATCGTTTCAGCAATAAATCTACCTTGAGTAAGTGATGAAAATAGCTGCAGGACCCTTTACCCCATCGAAGAAAGATTTGTTAACTCTGCTGGAGTCATCTGTTGACTCAGATCCTTCCCGAGGGTTGCACAGACAGGGTAAGTTCAGAGAGCTAAGCAGCCATCCATCACAGTGCATTCAGCAGAGCCTTCTCCACAAGTCAACAACCAGCAGACAGCCCAGGAAATCAAGTGCTTCACCTGAGCCTCTCAGTGACAACAGAGCACGAATGTGGGTCTGCCCTACATAATCACACCACAGTTATCCTTCGGTCTCAGTCTGCAAAGGGCCATCATGTTCATTATTTTGCATGAGCTCCAGACAACTCTGCGTGAGGAAGCAAGGGCAAGGAATCAGTATCCCCATTTTACAGATGAGGAAATTGAGTCCAAGAAATGAAGATTCAATCCCAAGCCTCCTGATTCCTAGTGCAGTTCTGTTCTATAAACCTGGCTGCAGGGGCACCTGGGTGGCTCAGTGGGTTGAGCCTCTGCCTTCGGCTCGGGTCATGATCTCAGGGTCCTGGGATCGAGCCCTGCATCAGGCTCCCTGCTCAGCGGGGAGCCTGCTTCCCCTCTCTCTCTGCCTGCCTCTCTGTCTGCTTGTGATCTCTCCCTCTGTGTGTCAAATAAATAAATAAAATCTTTAAAAACAAACAAACAAACCTGACTGCCACTTCCGTGAAGGCACTCACAGAAATATAGAAATAAGGAGGGAAAGGAACCAGGGCTCAGAAGAGCAGGAAGTGGGGCATCTTAGAAGCAGCTAATAGCAACATGCCCATCTCTGGGTTTAAAAGGCTGACCCACTGTTCACCTTTGCAGGGCAGCAGGGCCTGGCTGAAGGGGAAGCTGGGGCTAGTGGACATGTGGACCAGGGCTCCAGAGCCAAGAGTGACAGCAGTGAGGGGATTCACTTGCCACGACTCAGGAAGCAGCCATGGCAGGAAGCTGAAACCGAGGCAGAGGTACCATTTCTGATGGGGTCCCCTCTGTCATTGTTCTTCTTGACTTCAGAGAGGATACGCCCTCTCTTCACCGTTTCTTGGGGTTCCTCCAGAGAAGGGAAGAGGACTTGGAACCTATTGACCCCTGTTTCCCAAAGTGTCACATGTGGAACACTACCAGCTGTGCAATGAGAAAAAAGAATTTCATGGCCAAATACATTTAGGAAATGCTGCATCCCATGTTCTCCTCCCAGAGAGTCACAGGGCACACCTGAATATGGGCCACTCGGGGAAGTTCTACAGGTGAAGTAGCTGGTTTAACCTTAAATCATGGTTTTCCATGTCTCCTTAACCACAGGATCCCCTTACACTCTTCGCCCCACCTGGGCAACTGTAGTCTTCTTTAGAGAAAAGAGCTCTTGGTCTTAGAATTGGAAAAGGCTTGGTCTGGCTCTTGCATCTGCCAAGTTGTGGTGAACCTGATAAAGAAACTTAACTGACTTTGAGCCTGAATTAGCTCCTTTGTAAAATGGAGTTGTTACCGCACATACTCACCAGGCTACCGTGAGGATTAAATGAGTTAGAATATAAACATGCTTTCTAAACTCTAAGGCCTGTGTGTGAGTGTGTGTGTGTGTGTGTGTGTGTGTGTGTGTACAAGATGACAGTGGTTCAGAGCACCATAGACACTACATGCTCCTATCTTCATTTGGTTCATTTGGTAAGAAAGTCACGTGCCACTGGGAGCTGGAAAGGGGGAGAAGAGAGGTGCCACAGGGGAGAAGGGCAGAGGGAGAGACATTTTGCAATGCATAAAGACAAGGATATAGAGCTTCATTTTGATTTTTAAATTTTTTTGCAGGAAAGCACTACATGAAAAAAAGAAAGAAAGACCTGTATGTCGGGCATGGTTAAAGGTCATTCTTGCTCTCATAATAATACAATGTTTTATTGTAACAAATAGCATTAGAGATCATACTGTTACAACCTTGTTTTTCTTCCTAAGCTGCAAAAGAGATTTCTTCCTTGCAATGAGATTCTAGCCACAAGGTCCGACTGACCTGCTCTGTTTCTTTAGAAAGCCTGTTTATGGGATGTGTATCTGTCGTTTCCCAGGACACATCAATAGAGAATCACCATCATATACACACTTCAAAGGAGAGCCACAATGAAAACATACAGCAAACCTCCCGAAGGGCTTTTGGGCATGCCCACATCGATCATTCTTGGCTCCTGAGTGACAAATCCCACATTACATTCTATGGAGGGGCCTTCCCCAATAGAAAGGCAGATCCCAACGGTAAGAAGCCAAATGTCTTGCTTGTTAACCTGGGTAACCCTAATCATGCAGAGTTCATTTGAGAACACTGAGGCATGCCCAGTGTCACTGCCTCAGGCCTCTCATCTTAGAAAGTAACAGCCAAAGTCCAGCAGAAGGTGGCAACAAGACCACCAGCCTCATTTTTGCCTAGTACTCAAGCACACACATTCTGCAATCAGACTGCTGGGTGGAAGTTAATCCCACATTCTAGTTGTGATCTTGAGCAAGTTACTTTTGGTCTTGCCGAGGCTGTTTCCTCACCTGTAGAATGGGAATAACCATAATACCTTCCTAAGACTATTTTGGGGATTAGGTGAGTTACTGGATAGAAAACACTTCGTATAATTCATTTCCTATATTTAGCACTTAATATGTGTTAACTGTTAATATTAGCATTATCATTCTCTCCATCACCTGACTTGCCAGCAAGAACCCAACCCAGGTAATGAGATTAGGATTCCCTGAACCTGCGTCAGCTAAAACCATGGCTGTCTCAGTGCCTGTTCTTGCCTCTCTTCCTGTTAACCCAAAAGCGATGGAAGTTGAAGGTCAACTGTCCATCCTCATAACCTGCAACTAAAAAGTTCTCATTACCATCCTGTTTCTACAGACAGACAAGAGAATATAAAACTCCATAAGGGCCGAAGCAGCCACTTGATACAGGAGCCTCCTGCTGAAAGATGCCTTTTTCCTCCTCTAGCACCTGCTACTGGCTCAGAGAAAAACACAGCTGGCAAAGTGAAGAAGAAAAAGGTTGTGTGTATGTGTGGCGTGTACATGTGCGCATGCGTACTTGCCCTTCAAAGATTAATCTCAATCCAGGAACGAGGCAACTCAAAGGGATGTCTCAAACAGAGAACTGGCCTGGCCTTACTTGCTATTGAGCTCACCATGTGGAGCTGAAACAAAACGGTTATAATTTACTAAATGTTGAAAATAGTGAAGTACAAGGAGCTTCAACCCCGCCCCCAACCCCAGTTCTACCTTAAAGCATATGATATTACCGCACTCTGGTAGCAACAGAATCCTTTGTGCTATGAAGGGGCTGGGGCTCATATGTAAATCTATAAGGACAGATTTTGAGCTTGCAAGCCATTGACCCACTTCAAACTCAAAATGCTGGCGATCTTGATCCAGCAATGGTTTTGCTTAATTGAGGCTCCGTCACCTCTGAAAATGTACAGTAAATCTGGCAGTTTTACCAGTCCTTTCAAAAGTCAAGTATACCTTTTCCCCCTCAAAAATATTCCTAGCTGTCTCTGGCCTCGTCCTGCTTTGCAATTCCATGTGGGTCTTCTGTACATTTGAAGGTACCTGTGCTGACCAGGGGCGATCAGGGGCTCTGGAATATTCTGCCCTGTAGCAGCTGCATGAACTCAAGCAGGTCACTCACCCTTCTGAGCTACACTGACCTCATCTGTGCGCACAGATAATAATGCCCACTTCACAGGCTGATGGAAGGATGAGATGAGATGACGCATTCCTGTGGAAGTATCTTGTCTTGGACTGGGGACAATGGCAATGTTAGTTCATTGTGGGGATTCACAGTCTCTGAAATGGCGTTGGAGGACCTGGGCAACTCTAGGTGCTCCTGATGCCAATGAGGGAAGTCATTTTCAACCTGTTCAGGATTTTCTCAGATTTCCTGCGTCTAACCTGATCAAAACCTTCCCACCTGCACCAGAGGGGCCTCAGTCTTCCCAGGTTCCTTTGGACCAGGGGTAAACAGTAGGCCTGATCTGCCAGAGTCACTGTTGGCCTGAGGAAAGTCCTCGATCCCATACCCCAGGTCAGCCCAGAAGCAGGCCAGGCTCAGAGGACAGGAGTCCCTTCCTTCAACCCATATATATGGGTTAGCAGAGGAAGGCAATATTCTCCACTATATCAAAACTCTATAAAGTTTTAATTAGAATAAAGAAATTAAGGATTGGTTTGTTATCATACCTCACACAAATCATTTGGGTTTCCACCTGGATTTCTCAAGGCAAACCTTGTCAAACTACATGCACAAGGTCAGTATTCAGGAAAGGGCACCTGGTGGGCAGCTGGCACTGGGCAGTGAAGGTCTCCAGGAACATAAAGATCTTAGGTGTGTGTGTTTGATTAAATCATTTTCTTAATGTCTTGAAATCATAAATATCACCCTGCCCAGACTTGGTTGAATTTCCTTCCTCATTCAACTCTAAACATGGAGGATGCTTACGTGTGTTTCTCATCATTTTTTTCTCTTTGAACACTAAAAAAAAAAAAAATGTTGAGAAACATTTTTATTTTTCCTCCCGTGAGATTAATCTCCTTGAAACCCAGCACACGTGTACATTTCACAGAGCCAAGTTCATATGTTAAAAGCTGCAAACTAAAAGGAGAAATATACAGCAAATTTGTTTTTTAAAGGTTTATTTATTTTATTTGAGAGAGAGAGAGAGGTGGGGAGGGGCAGAAGCAGAGCGAGAGAAACTCTCGAGACTCTGTGCTGAGCACAGAGCCTGACACGGGGCTCGATCCTAAGACCCTAGTTAACAATCTGAGCTGAAACCAAGAGTTGGACACTCAAATGACGTGCCACCCACATGTCCCTCAGCAACTTTAAAGAGGAGGCTCTAAGTACTACCCCAATGTCTCATTCTCTGTCTCTCTCCTTGGCCACGCACACACATGCATATGCACACACATGTATTAGTGTTCTTGGACACACACAAAAAAACTGGGCTATAGTTGTTGCCGTTTTGTCACAGGGTGATTCATTTTCAGCTCTGTTCATATTGCAGAAATGCAGGGATGCTTAGATACCCTGCAAGTGGCGAGGTTGGGCATCAAACCTAGTAAGAGTCTACTCTCAGAGAAATAGAGGGAAAATTCTAATTCCAAACATGATTGTAACTACATGTAATTAGTTCATTTACTACTCACGGCAACCCTATGAGGTAGGAAGTACGTATTACTTTCATTTTACAGAAAAAGAATTTGAGGCTTAGAGAGTTTACATAAAATAAGCAAGCACAATGCATATTCCTGCTTTCTGCCCTTTCTAGCCTAAAAAGTGGCCCGATGTTCTGTACCTTGCTTTTTTCCCTTAGCAACATATGTAGAGGTTCTTCCCTCTCTGTACACAGAAATCTCGGCTATATTATTCCAACCCGGCTTAATTTCCCCGGCTGCAAGACAAAGAAAGACTGTAGTTTGTCTTGAAGGCTGGTGAATTTATCACGTTTATACTTCTCAGGGGAGTGAGAGGCTGGATTAAGGGAGGGGCATCGCTGGGTTCCCGAAAAGCAAAGCGGCACGGCTTTGATCAGACAGCTAGCTGCTGGGGTGGTTGGCTCCACTTCTCAGACACAGGTTCTAAGGCTACATCACACCCCACACCACCTGGCACCAGATTTACAAGAAGATACAATGTCATTTGTCCTCTGTAAGCAGCAGTTTTTAAATACCTGCCCCATCGGGTTTGGTTTTGTTTTACAACTTTTCTCCAGGTGCCGAAGGCTTTGACGTTACCCCCTCTCTCAGAGGAACCGCCCAGAGTCCTGGACCCCCTGAGGAGTCCATTTAAAGCCAGTGAACCTCCAGCAGAGCTCTTTGTCTTCCCAGTGGAGATTCATTTCCACACCCAACACCCCTCAAAAGAAAAACCATCCCAAAGAGGTAGGTCCCTTATGTTTGGGTAGGTTCCTCATGGAACACAGGCAAGCCAGTAAGCACTGGGATGGGGGGGGCGTCTCCCTAATGTAACCGCCTCCTAAATCATAGCTGACCCTCTCCGGGGTCATCCTCTTCAGAGCATGTTTTTTAAAGGAAGAAAAAGTATAAAATCTAGAAGGAGGTATCTTCTGGTCATATTCGTATGTCCCCATATGGTAGTAAAGATGGCCTCCTGCAATTTCATGCTGACCTCTTACCTGTTAACGGGACTCGAAAGGATATGCCCCTTAAAAGCTCTTGTAAAAGTACCAGAATTGCCTCTCATTGGCCAGGCATGGGTTGTATGCCCAACCCGGACCCAGTCACCGCAGCCCAGACGGCAAGGCTTCAGTCGCATGCCTACCCCCAGAGTCAGGGAGAGACACAGCTCCACCCAAATCACATATGGGAGCAGGGTGGAGGGACGGGCCTCCAGGAGAAGAGAGAGCTGGCAAAAACCACAGGCATCTACAAACCTTGGCTTTCTCCCTGTCTCCTAGGGGCTCCACGCCCTGAGGAAGGACCAGAAACAGAAGAAAAGTCCAGGCCTTTCTGGAAACCTCCCCTGAAGCATGCATCCCTGGGAAAGCCAAGGGAGTTAACCGTGCGTCTCCCAATGGACACGAGCAGGGACACGGTCTTCCATCAAGGTAGCTCTCCATTCCATCCAGCACCCCACAGGACTGTCACCCTGAAGGGAAGCAAGGCAAGACACAGGAGAGTCCTCAGCCATAAAAAGGAGGCTGGAAGGGAGACTAGTTCCTCCCCTGCCACTTGAAGGTGACTTAATTCAAGCAGCTGCTGCCTTAACCAAAGTCCTATAATGAAACCAATTCAGTGTCCAGCTCATGCAACTTACTCACTGAATCACCCCTTCCTAATAGTTTCTGATTGTAGCTCTAAAACAGCACCCAACTTACTAAGTATTTCTGCATGCTTTATAGTTTATCCTATGTTTTTAACCAATGAAATTTCTAATCAATTTAGGATACATATTTACTCATTAAAAGTCATAATATCAATGAAAGACTTCACTCCAATTTTTCAAAACATCATATAGACATTTGAAACTATACACATGAGTGTATCTAAGTGTATTTTTTATGTGTTGGTAGGTTGGAAATAAGGGGTCATATTTTGAAAGCCCCTCATTTGCAGAAAACTGAACCTCCTTTCCAAAAGGGCAAAATGACTACATGACAAATGCTAAGTGATTTCTGACTCGTGGTAATCAGAAGTGGAAGGATAAGCTTTCCTATTTATGGAGTTCTCCTGTGACAGGCATCACCCTCAGTTTTTCTCACTTACTCCTCACAACAACCCTACCTTCATTTCCTGAAGCCCTGGGGCGCCTGTGTGGCTCAGCCCATTAAGCATCTGCCTTCAGCTCAAGTTATGATCCAGGGGTCCTGGGATTGAGCCCCGAATCGGGCTCCCTGCGCAGTGGGGAGCCTGCTTTTCCCTCTCCCTCTGCTGCTCCCCCTGCTTGTGCTCACTAACTGTCTCTCAAATAAATGGATAAAATCCTTTAAAATAAAAATTAACAGATAAGTAATTTGTTTGAGGTCACATGGCTACAAGTGACCTAGCTGAGCCTGGAGTTCAGGCCTTCTGGTGCCAGAATCCGTCCTCTCACTCATTACACTATACTGTCTTCCAGAATAAACAAAACAAGGAGCCCAGGTCAGGATGTTCTTGAGATGTTTCAGTTTTGAGAGCTTCCTTTGATAACTGGGGCAGGGGCTTGTTTACCTTATCTGTTAAGTGAGAGTTAATCATCCTAAAGACTATGAAGTTTCCTTTTTAAAAAAAAAAAAAAAACAAATATGGGCAAGGGTTACTCTGTGTGCGAACAGGTAGGAAAGCAGCTTTCGTTCCCCTCCACCTAAAATAAATATATCTTTATTTATTTAAGGACTTTATTTACTTAAGAGAAAGAGGACATGAGAGCGAGAGAGAGAGATCACAAGCAGAGGGGAGAAGCAGGCAGAGGGAGAAGCAGTCTCCCTGCCGAGCAAGAAGCCCGACAATGGGGCTCAATCCCAGGACCCCAGAATCATGACCTGAGCTGAAGGCAGATGCTTAACCGACTGAGCCACCCAGGCGCCCCAATAAATAAATCTTGAAAAAAAAGGAAGATTCCTGGGGCAAGGGTGTCTAAAGCTACTAAGCAGGGACTGTCCCATTGCCAGAGGCTGCATGTACCCATTTACTTGCTTAGCCCTGGATTATCTCACCTCTAATATCATAAAAATAAAGACAGATTTTAGATATGCACATATGCCATACATATTTTATTGCTGAACCCTTGAGATTAAATTGCAGATTTTGTATATTTCTTCCCTTGTCAGCACATATCTCCTAAGAGCACTGATTTTCTCCCTCATAATCGCAATGCAATTATCATGCTCAAGAAACTTTATTTAATATATATTCCACATTACAATTTTCATAATTATACCTATAATATTCCTTGTAGTTTTTTTCCCCCAATCAATCTAGGATTCTACTCAGGACCATGTATCGTATTTAACTGTCCCGTGTCTTTAGAATCTTGTTTTTCACGACATCGGCATTTTTGAAGAGGATAGGCCAGTTGCTTTTCAGAATGAGGCTCAATTTTTATTTGTCTGTTTGCTTGTGATTAGATTCAGATCCAACATTTTGGGTAAGAATAGTATGTAGGTCATGATACGTCTTTCTCAGGGTATCACATCAAGAGACAGGAAATCTCTTATTCCATTTTTATTCGTATTTATTCCATTCATATTTATTCCATTTGTTATCATTTGTTTCATTACAGGGGATATTAAAATTCATTATTTAGTTAAAGGTGGTGTCTACTAGATTTCTCCATTGTAAAGATACCTTTTCCCTTTGCAATAAATAAGTAGCCTGTGATACTTTGAAATTATGTGTGAAGTCAGCTTTTAAACACAACAGCAACAGTGTGTTGAATAGGAAATAAAAACCACTCCCTTTGAGATTAAGACAAAGTCTCAATCACTTAGATTACTGGGTTTCACCCTTCCTGTAGTAGTCCCTACTGATTTTGAAAAAGAACTGGAGAAAGAGGGCGCCTGGGTGGCTCAGTGGGTTAAAGTCTCTGCTTTCGGCTCAGGTCATGATCCCAGGGTCCTGGGATCGAGGCCCGCATCGGGCTCCCTGCTCAGCGGGGAGCCTGCTTTCCCCCCTCTCTCTCTGCCTGCCTCTCTGCCTCCTTGTGATCTCTCTCCCTCTGTGAAATAAATAAATAAAATCTTAAAAAAAAAAAAAAGAACTGGAGAAAGAGAACAGAAGTGGAGGACAGGGTGTGCTTTGTGGAGCATTTTCATCAATCCCATCACCCTCTAACCAGCATCTGGAAGGTGCTACTTTGTACTTTACGACCTTGATGAGCCATGTGATCATTGGCTCTGCTTAGAAAAATTGCTTTGTGGTTGGATCTGTAGCCAACAATCCCATGAGCTCTAAAGCAGGAGTCTTTCTAGTTTGAGCCTTTGTTTTGGGGGCTAGAAGGATCTCATAGCCTCTTTAGTCTTTTTTTCTCTCTCAGGAGCCCATCAACAAGATGACAACCACCACCACCGCTCAAGTCCTCCCAGTTCTTGGAAGCTCCCCAACTGAAGGACCCCTGTTCTAGTCACCTTGGCCTCCATGGGTGGTGGAAAGGAGTCACTTAGCCTCCACTCCTTAGCAGGGTTAGAAAAGAGGGACAAACTTAGGAATGAGTGAAATAAACCAGCCTAAGCACAAGGAGCCATCAACCAAGTCAAAAAAAAAGAAAAAAAAAAGAGGTTCTTTCTCCTTCTTGCTGATTGAGAAGTTCTCTCACTTGTGTTTTTTCTCCTTTTGCTTTGAAAGATGATGATGGCCCACCCCAGAATGTGAGCCCACCACTGTCCCTGATTAAAGGAAAAAAATGTCCAGAGAGCCAGAGGGTCCTGGACAGCCCCAGGATGTCAAGCTGCAGCAGCTCCACTGGTCCCTTGGATATGAGAAGGCCCTGGGGGGCACTCCCAGCAGAGGGACAAGGTAATCACTCCTGGGGTACACAGATATTCCCCCTCCCCCACCTTGTCTGTGGCTCTGGGCTCATTTTAATCATCTGCAGGGCCACACAGCAGCTGTGAAGCAAGCTGTCTGAAAGCCACCCCATTGAAAAAGGGGAAATCAGCAGTGTTTCTAACAATGTCTGGGATTAATGTTCACCATGCATATTCCTAAAAGAGTTAGTACATGTTTTAAGGGTTTGCTGCACTAACACGCAGTGCCAAGCTGTTCTGTGTTCTTCTCACTCCTGGCAGCAGTGTGCGATGACACAGCTCCCTGTGCTCATCAGGGAGACACGCTACTGGATTTACCAGGCAATCCTCAACACCCTCCAGGGGGCCAGGGAGCCTGGTGACATGACCCTGCCAAGAGGAAGAGTCCCCAGAGAGAAGTCCCCCTCCAGCCCAGGGCAGAGCCTGAGGCCTTTCTACACAGAGAGAAGGACTTTGGATTTCTCTCAAAGGGCGGGGCAAAGTAAATCTACCTCCTCTATGACTTAGGCCCACTGAAAATTTTTATCCTTAAGAGTTGACGTGTAGGGGCACCTGGGTGGCTCAGTGGATTAAGCCTCTGCCTTTGGCTCACATCATGATCTCAGGGTCCTGGGATTGAGCCCCACATCAGGCTCTCTGCTTGGCAGGGAGCCTGCTTTCCCCCCCCTCTGCCTGCCTACTTGTAATATCTCTCTCTCTCTCTCTCTCTGTCAAATAAATGAATAATTTTAAAAATTATTTTTTTAATAATCAAAAAGAGTTGACGGTCTAGGAGACTGGGATCCTTATACAAGAGCAATAATGCAGAGACGGTGCAGTAATCGCTTCCATGGGGGCTGAGATCTAAAGGCAGCTCATAAAGCAAAAATGGCTTAGAGTCCAAATTACCCCCTGAAAGTCTCTTGGGGAGGTGCCATGCTGGACACTGATGAAACCACTTTCTAGGAAGGGCAGCCCCACCAGCTGTTCCTCCTTCATGAGTGTGCAGGGCTGCTGTCCCTGGTTGAACACCAAATGAAGGAGATGGGTGTGTGCTGGGGTGCCAGACACTGTGAAGAAAGTATCTCTGTTAACAAAAAAATCACACTCGGGGTTGCTAGAAACTCACACTCTTAGATGCATGTGGGAACTGAGAGCCACAAAGACAGTGAGTATGGCATCTTTCATTTTCATCTCCTGCTCACTCAGGGACAGGATGCTGTCCCCCCTCCCCACCTCCCCACTCCGCCCTCCCCACAGCATCTATAGTTGAAGCCTTGTAAGCATAAATTAAATATATCGATCCGTAACTCCATTATGTGTTTGCAGCTTCTCTGCCACCAAAATGGTCAAACTCAAACCCCTCTCTTCCCCAGCTCTCTTTCTCCAAAGACCTCATTTTCATTTATAAACTGTTTTGGCACAGAATCTTTCTCTTACAACCCCTTCCCTTTTATACTTGCCTGGCAGGGATCCTCTATTACATTTGATACAAATGAACCGAACTTTAGCTATGGTCATGTCAGTAACAAGCCTGTTCCTAGGAGGTGGCATAGCCCAGGACAAACCACAGCAAATACACACACACACACCTATGCTCAGACATTTTTGTAAAGGGAAAATTGGATTAGAATGAATGCCAGGGCCATGACAATGATAAGAGTGCAGCCTAAAGTCTCAAGTGAGTTGGGTAAGTGTATGTAAATGAATGTGTGTATGAGAACACATGTGTATATGAGGGTGTGTGTAGGCTTATATGCCTATGCGAGTGCTTGTGTGTCTATATGGGTGTGATTATGCATGGACATACCTGAGAACAGGTGTGCATGGGTTGATATGTGTGTGTTCTTGTTCATGCGTGGTGCCTATGTACATATGTGCACACCTGTACATGTGGGTGTCCCTGTGTGTGTGTGTTTGCTTTGCATATGTGTGTGTGCACATGTCTCTACAAATATCTGTGGGTTTCTGTGTGTGTGTATGCTGAACCCAGGAGTAGGGCTGAGCCTGCACTCTGGCAAGGACCTGAGCACACTGGCTTCTACCCGCGGGGGGTTCGGGGAGCCTCCCTTGTGCTGGTGCTGATGCTAGCCATGCTTGTGCTTATTTTCAAGAAGATTCCAGAGACCCCACACTGGGACACTTCTCGCCAGGTCCAGATGGAGAAAGTATCTGCCTGTTCGTCCCTGGGCCTACCAAAACCAAGGAGCCCCTTTCAGGTAAAGGTAAGATGATACACCCCAGGCCAAACTCACTTGTATATGGGAATATTTTACCTGAAGCTTCCAAGACTTCCCAGCAGCAGAGACATCATTAAAAACAGATGCAAGTCAGCCAGTTTCTCCCCTCTCACTGACACAGAGGTGCTTCTGTAGCTCAGACACAATAACCCAATGTTTGCATGACAAGTTTGCTCTTGCTGGAGCATCTGGAGAGGGAAGTTCCTGCGGAACGGCTTGGAGGAGGTCTAATGTGCCATGCTGATGCCTTGATGAGAACGATAAGCCCTTTTGGTAATCGCCCAAACTAAACACTGCCTTTTCTCTTGTTTCCAACCACCCTCCAGAGATGGAGATGGCTAATTGGTAATCCAATCAGGGATCCTTGTTATATGCATCAGTTCATTGCTACGAATCATCTGGCTTCTGACAGATATCAAGGCAGTTTCCAAAAACCCTGCTGGCACGTTACTTTTTTGGAGAAGAGATGCTGGCTCTGGGCAATAGCCATTTTGCAAAGGAAAAAAAAAGTGAAGTAGAAGGGTGATGAGTACCAACCACCCAGGAACCACCATGATGTGTACGCGTGAGACATATGCCCAGCGGGCCTCTTGATGAGGCAGATTAAAATCTGCACTCATTTGGTGGGTTAGGTCACCACTGGCTTAATAAAAAGAGCATGGATTCAAAGCCAGGAGATTTGAGTAGGCCTGGCTTGTTCTCTACATCCATCTCTGTGTCAGATGACTCTGGGTCAGTCTCTCCCAATGTCCAGGGGTCCTCCCTCCCATCCAAAATGAGAGGATCAACAGCCGGGAAGTCTCTTGACCACTGCTACAGTTTACATGTTGTGTCTATTCCTCTGGAAGTAGCTGCCTAGTACATGGGTTTCCAGAAACTGGAAGGCATTATTCTAGTCACCACCACTTGGGTTATCTCATGAGATAAATATTAAAATAGCTTGGTTCTGACTTGGTGGAAGCAGGATTTGGACAGGTGGAGGCCACTGTCAGTGACACAGCTGGGCTAAGAACCAGAGAGCCCATATGATTCTGTTCACCTGCTGCACATTCGTCTACTCTGTTCCATGAGAAATAGCCTGCCTTCTAGCAAAGCAAGAGTCAAAAGCAGAAAAAGGAAATATTCAGGCTTTAAGTTGGTTGTCTCATCGTCAATGGGATGTTTCAGTCATTTTGGGGTTCCCAGTGCCTAACACAGTCCCTGACACATACATAACAAGATCACAATCAATTTTCAGTGAAAAAAATCTTTCAATAATTTCCACACTAAAGGAAGAAAGAGAGAAATGAAACTTCTGATGAATAAATGGAGACTTGCCTGCCATCTTGTGCTAGTCCCATGAACAGTGCATTTAATCCTATTTGCCTCTCCAACCTAAAGGCATTCACTGTTAGCCTGTTGAAGGTGTGAATCCATCAGTCAACCAGTCAGTCGGTCCGTCACTGGCCTCTCCCCAGCCTTTCCTCCACATACAAGTGGCGGGTCTTCAGTCTTGATGGTGACTGGAATGTGCCCTGGAAGTCAAGGCAGAACCTGAAACTCACATTCCCTACAGGGGCCTATAGGCCATATCTAAGGGCCTCTAACGAGTATCTATGAGTGGGAAAGGTTTGTTGCTGTCTTGTTTCATTTTGAGAAGCAGTATACTGAAAAAAAAATGTTCAACTCTTGCAAAGGATTTGCTCCAATTACATCAAATTCTTTGTAGCTCAGTTTGTTCAGATCCATCTCGATCATCCTCCCCACCCTACTTTTCAGTCTTGTCTCCCATCACATTCGGGCCCACTCTTTTCTCTTCTCTCCGATGGCCCAAATATTCAGGCTTCCTTCTCTTATCTCCCAGCCTTTGCCCAATTGCCCACAAATATTGAGAATGGTTTTAAGCTCTAGGCAAGGACTCATCTTTTCTGGGACAGTTTCCTTAATAAGTCCAACTCCTCTCATACAACTGCCTCAGCCCATTCCCCTTCTCTCAGTCCCACTTTTGTGATCATTGTTTTTATCTGCATCTGTTTTCTGTTTATTTCCCAAATATTATATGAGTCCTAGAGAGCCTCTTATCTTCATCATATGTCCAAGAAATGCTTGTTGATTGACTGAATACTCCAGGTGCCACAAAGGAAATTTCTTAGGGGATCATAAATGGGTATTTTTTTAATTTAAAAAAGTCTTGAGTAAAGGAGACAATATGATCTGTCTGATCTTTCTGAGACTTTCAGACTCTGTCAACATCTATTTGGAAATAAATTCTTAGGCAATTAGATCATGATATCTTACTTTCAGAGAGCCTAGAGAAATGAATATAAACCTTAAGAAAAAAAGAAAAGATGCGAAGGCTAGAGCTGGAATTTGACCCTTTTGGTCGTGTTGGGATATTGCAACACTTAGAAAATTCAAAGGCTTAAGAAAGGAAAATTTCACTTGGAAGGATTTAAGTCAAAGCAGTGGATACGTGCTCTGCATTGCTTATCCTTGAGTCAGACCCTTCACCCATCTTCCCAGTCACAGTGGCCACAAGACAAGTTTTCTTTCAGAGGTTTTTTTCTTCAGAAGTGTCTTACTGCAAGGCACCTAGGTGGCTCAGTCAGTTGAGTGTCTGACTCTTGATTTTGGCTCAGGTCATGATCTCAGGGTCCTGAGTTCAAGCCCCACCAGACTCCGCACCCAGTGGGGAGTCTCGTTCAGTTTCCTCTCTCTCTCTCTCTCTGCCTCTCCCCCGGCACACGCATGTTCTCCGTTGTGCTCTCTCTCTCTCATATAAATAAATAAATCTTTTAAAAATGGTGTTTCATTGCAAGAAGTTCATGATGCCTGTGCCAGTGACCCAGGTTGGGACTTCAGGACTCCCATAAATTTAAATTCTTGATCTCTTTCAGAGTTCCCAGTTAGCACTTGTTCTTGTCCTAAATGGATGTTTACCCCAAATATGTTCCTTATGTTTTGGCCATTTAATTAGCATCCTTCCTCTTACAACTTTTTCTTGGTAGGGTGGTTTTAAAATATGTCCACAAATTATTTGACTCTTGTTCCTCCAAAAGGGAGAAGCTGATACTCCTAAAAACGTAGACTATGACAGAAGTGATTGTGTGTAGCTTCTGTGCCTGGGTCATAAGAGGCACTGCGTCTTCCTCCTCGGTCTCTCTCTCTCTCTGGGATCACTCACTCTGGGGAAAGCCAGCCACGCTGTCTGTCAGGAGGCCTCTCAAGCAGCCTTGTGGAGAGGTCCATATGGCAAGGCAGTAACACCTCCTGCCAGCAGCCAGAATAAACTCTCCAGGTTTATGGGTAAGCCAACTTGACAGGAGATGCTCCAGCCCCAGTGAAACCTTCAGATGACTGCGTTCCGCCTGCCGCTGTCTCTGCAGCCTCACGAGAAACTCTGCAGCAGAATCACACACCAAAGCCACTCCCAGATTCCCACAGAAACCGTGTGAGATATAATAAAGGTTTATTGTTCTAAGGTCACTAGATTTGGGGGTAATTAGTTTTGGTAATATATCATATACTTCGTGTCACTTCCTGGTGCTCTGCAATTTGGTAAACAGAAAGATGAAGGGTCTAAGAATATCCCAGCTGGTCTCAAAACACTGATTATTTGGAGGCAAACATATACTCAATGGTTGACTTTCTTTTTGTTTTCCCCATTTGGCATCTGTGATAAGGCTGGTTGTGGCAACCCATGGGTAAAAGAATATGATTTTCCTTGAGTAGTCTTTCTCTTAGCAACTGTTGCTTTAAAGAAGATGCCTGGAGATTAAGCAAAGGAAAAGTCCTTTAGACAAAGTAGTGTGAGGGAGGGACACCTGGGTGGCTCAGTCGTTAAGCGTCTGCCTTCAGCTCAAGTCATGATCCCAGGGTCTTGGGATCAAGAGCCTGCATCGGGCTCCCTGCTTGGCGGGAAGCCTGCTTCTCCCTCTCCTACTCCCCCTGATTGTGTTCCCTCTCTTGCTGTCTCTCTATCAAATAAATAAATAAAATCTTTTTAAAAAATAGTGTGAGGGATAAAAACAAAGAACTCCAGACTAAATGTCCAAAGTCTTGAGGTTATTCTCAGCTCTGTCACCTGTGGTTTCTGTGATCACGGGCAAGTAATTTCACTGCTGTGGACTTCAGCTTCCTCATATGGGGAAAGAGGAGTTGGAATTAGATCCAGTCCTCCCAGCGTATGTCCCATAGAACTCCAGTTCCTCACAAGGTTAAGAGGCATTATATAAAAAACCAAAAGGTTCTGAGGTCAAATATGTGTGGAAACCAGTGGGCTAAAGCTAAGCAGGTTCCTACCTCGGGATTTCACAAGGACTCTAATATGCTAATGGGAATTCCTGCTCTTTCAGATGAGGCTATGCATTTGACCACTTAGCTCTTTATTGTTTTCACCAAAGCAGCATGTGGATCTAAATCATTTTTGGAACGCACCTTGGAAAATGCTAAACTGAGGTTTCTATTGTCCCTCCCAGCTGTAGCGCTGCATGTTACTAAATATGCTCTTTTCCCAAGGAGACTCCCTTGGTGGGGCAGCTCTGCTGTCTGAATCCTGAAGCAGGATCTCAGCCATTCACTAACTCATGTCTGTTCTTATTTTCATTTTCCAAACATCAATCTGAATCATAGGGTCCACAATCCATCCATCTCTGAGTGAGAGTAGAGAAGGTAAGAAGAAGCCAGTGTGGCAATAGGCCCTTTGCCCCAATCCATGTTTGTTAATAACCCATAAGAAATCATGTTGACAGTTTTAGGGATCTCGGGTCAATTGAAATAAAGGAAAACATGACTGGATATGGTCCCTTGGCACCCGGCATTTCCTTTCAGTGGGCCTTCCTGTCTTGTAGAGTCTAGAAGGCTAGAAGCACTTCCCAGATAACCTTTGCCGTCAGGAGGCTGCCTACGAACTTGCATTGTGCCAAAAAGCTCAACTTGCAAGAGACAATGGAGGGCAGAAGCCAGGCGGGAGCTCTGGGCTGCTTACGTTGGCAAGCAAGCTCATGAAGACTGAGTGTGTCAAGAGGTGAATGCGACAGCAACTTTATAAGCACCAAGTTCTGTAGAGTAACTCCGCTCCTTTTTAAAATGTCAGGTGGTTTCTGTTCTCCACTAAGCCCTGCCTGACATGCTTTCCTTAACAGAAATTAGGGGATAGTCCCATGAAGCTCGGCATGGGGTTAATTTGGGTCTGTCACATACACCACAGGGCGGGCTGTGATGCTGTGCTTGTTCCTGGACTTCACAGAGAAGTAGGGTTCTTTCCCTCACCACAGTGAGGCCAGCAAAGACCCAGCAGCCCCTACTGGAAGGTGTTCTGATAGCCACCAGCAGAGAGCCACTAAAAAACATTAGGGAGCCTCCTTTCCTTTGACAAAAACCTCTCATGATTCGTGTAAGCACAAAGACTCCCGTACCTCACATTTGGACGAAACGTGTCATCACCACTTTATGCCTCCCAAAGAAGAAAAATGTCAAAAATAATAGTTCTCTCTGAATCTGCTTGGAATTCTTTTATTTTTAAGAAAAAAATCAGTATGAACTGTTGAAGAATATTTAGTTCCTCTTTAGTTTTTGCATATGATGGTGCTTAGGTTTTTTACAAAGCCTGTGAAACTATGAATTCTATCTCCCTTACATTTGATCCAATTCAGAGAGCCTTAGAGTGCAGCAGGAATGTAGACATCGCCTTCATCATCGTTTAAGCAGAGGAAGTGCATACCAGATCCACTTGCTGAGGACACTCGTAGATAAAATGGGCAACAGCAGAGCTGTCTGGTTGAAGTGGTCTTGGTCTGTCTCCCCGCAACTTCTCCACAGTCCAACTAATTCTTCCCCTCCTAAGATGACTCCGGGGCAGGGTGTCATGCCACTGGGGCTATGAGACCACAGTTTGAAAAGTCTCTCATTTTGTAGATAAGGACCTTGAGGCCCAGAGAAGTATGGTGATTTGCTCAAAGTTACACAGCTTCTATGTGGCAAATCTAAGGCTCAAATCCAGATTTTTCTGCCCCCGATTAGGTCAAAGCTCTTCTCACTAAATCATACTTTCCTCTAGCCTTACTTGTCCAAGTCTCCAGGCTTCAAGAACTAGATGAACTGCCACCTTCGTGATGATGCCTCAGCCCACACTGATGACTGCTTTCTTAGGGAACCAGTAAGAATTACTGCCTGGGCCTCTAACCAAGCACTCCATCACTTTCTTTGTCTTCTCTACTTTTTTTCCTTCTTTCCTCTCCGAGATTTGAAATTCCTATGAGTGTATCCCTTTACCTACTTCTGAATATCCCAGAAAAGAGCATGTGCCTTCCTGGAACACAGCCCATAAATAAGGATTGAAACTGTGAGCAGCAGAGACCCTAATTGTTCCCCAATATCCATTCTTTCATTATTTTATTAGAAGCACCTTAGTTGAATAGATGGCTGCTGGCTAGAAATTAGGTTTCCCCGCCTCTCTTGCAACCAAGCATGGCCATGTGACTAAGTTGTGGCTAATGAAATGTGAATAGATGTAACATGTGTAACTTTCAGGTCATTTTCTTTCTTTCTTTCTTTCTTTTTTTAAGATTTTATTTATTTGACAGAGAGAGACACAGCAAGAGAGGGAACACAAGCAGGGGGAGTGGGAGAAGGAGAAGCAGGCTTCCCGCTGAGCAAGGAGCCCGATGCGGGGCTCGATCCCAGGACCCTGAGATCATGACCTGAGCTGAAGGCGGACGCTTAATGACTGAGCCACCCAGGTGCCCCTTTCAGGTCATTTTCTTAAAAGGACATTGCTCACCCTCCTCTTTACCGAAGGAGAAGGTCCACTTTCACCTTGGACTTGGCTGAGGTGGTGAAATAGCTTCAACCATGTGGAAGAGGGCCATACTCTATGGGATAATAGATCCATAAGATATAGAAAATCTCATTGCTCAGATAACTTCACAGAACAAAGCCATCTTGGTCTGTCCACCTACCTCTCGACTCTTAGCTGAAAGAGAAATAAATGTTTATCTTTTAGAGTCTTTTTGTAATAGCAGCTTGCCATGTTCCTTAACTAAAATAATGCAAGTATAATAATATCTGCCATCCTAGTTTACACTTTGTAACAATCAAACCAGATTCAAGATGCCTGGGTGGCTCAGTCGATTAAGCATCTCCCTTTGGCTTGGGTCATGATCTCAGTGTCCTGGGATCAAGTCCTGCATCGGGCCCCTTGCTCAGTGGGGAGCCTGAATCTCCCTCTGTCTGTCACTCTCCCTGTTTGTGCTCTCTCTCTCTCTCTCTGTCTCTTTCTGACAAATAAATAAAATCTTTCAAAAGAAAAATGAAACAATTAAACCAGCTTATACTTGGGGTGCCTTGGTGGCTCAGTCAGTGGAGCTTCCGACACTTGGTTTTGGCTCAGGTCAGGTCATGATCTCAGGGTCACAAGATGGAGCCCCATGCGGCTCTGCACTCAGCGGAGTATCTGCTTGAAGATTCTCTCCCCCTGCCTCTCTCCCCATGCACGCGTGTTCTCTCTCTCAAATAAATAAATAAATCTTAAAAAAAAAATCATACTTGCAGTACATCTGGTAAAGTATTAAATAAAACTCTGATATAAAATATTATTGCACCTAAAAGAGAGAAGCGTGTGCTTGACTGGTTTAGTAAAATGTACCGAATGCCTACAATCTGCAGGGGACAGAGAAGGATGTTGATTTTGAGAGCAAACACTCTCAGGCCCCATGCCATGTATGTCATCTCATTCCCTTAGCCCAGTAATCCCATGAAGTGAGTATTTGCATTCACATACCACAGGTGAGGAAACTGAAACACAGGAGCCTAACTCCCTTGTGCATGTTGATTTTACCTGGTCAGTAGCTAGCTTAGTCAATCCCAGGCCCACCTACCCCAGAGCCTGTGCCCTTCTCACCCCACTTCCGAGGCTCACTGCCTGTGGCTACTGCCCCACAGGGCCTCACAGATCAGGTGAGGACAGACTCACAAGCAATTAACTCCACCACAGGGCAGAATGGAAGGAGCACTGCATTAGAGGCCTAACCAACATTAAGTCTAACCTAGGGGACTAGGAAGGATTTTTGCAGAGAGATCCCATTTGCACTGACTTTTGAGAAACTAGTGTAAGTGGATAACCAGAGAAGACAGAAAGACATGACCAGCTGAGAGACCGGCATGAACCAAAACTGAGAGAGACAGAAAAGTAGAATACGTGTGGGAATTGATGAGCGGTCCATGTGAATGGACTGTGAGGGGCTTCCTGGGAGGCGATGTGGCTGAAAGTCAGGCCAGGGCCAGACCAGAGAAGGCCTTGTGTTCCAGGATAACGCTGAGATGCTGCTTTTTCGGCAACAAGGAATCACAGATGTTTGAGGAGGGATGTCATGTAACCCAGCGCGCATGCCAGCATGAAGGGACAGGCGAGAGAAAAGGCTGAGCCTTCAGGCCACTGTGGAGCCATCCGGGCAACAGCTGATGAGGGCCCGAACAGAAGGCCGAGCACAGACGTAGGAGACGCTGCCCGGCTGTGGGGACATGAGCAGCGCTCTGAATCCCAGCAGCCAGTGACAAGCCTGATAATAGAGCCTCTTTTCAAAGCTGGCTACCATCCTCATCTCCAATTTTGGACTCAAATTCCTTTTTTCTGTTTTCACTTTCAGTGAAGAGGGTTTCTCTGGGGGCTGTGTGTGTGTGTGTGTGTGTGTGTGTGTGTGTGTGATGTCTTATACTTGAGATAAAGCAACAATTAAGGTCCTGGATCCTGCCACTCCCACAGCAGTAGACACAGGGCCACAGCCCTCTCCTGAGAGGCATTCCGTTTCGGCCACCTCCCTCATTTTAAGTCAGACTCCCACCAACACACATAAAAAGTGAATTCCAGTGTCACATGCCTCTCAGCGTGTCAGTGTGCCGTGTGCCTGTTTTGTGGCTTCTGTGTTCTTGGGGGAAGTGGCGGCGCTTCCTAGCAGACAACTACACTAAACAGTAAGCGTCCTAAGGAAAACCCTGAGAACAAATTTCCTGGGAGCTGGAAGGCAAAGGGCGAGGCGGTAAACAGTGAAGGAAAGTGTGTGTGTAACCCTCCTGTACCCTCTTACCCTGAGACACACTAAGGTTTCTCTTTCATGGTTGTTTTAGCCTCTTTTTCCTCTCCAACCACCGATCACTCAATTCTTTGAGGGAAAATTAACATTCATTATGCAATTTATCTCTCTCCTTTTAATTCAGAGTGTCTGTCTCCAAGGCCCCTACTCAATAATTAATGTTTGTTCTCATTTCCCATTCTCCAGAGCATCCATTCTTGAACTGTAGGGTCAACAATTAACACTAATTATGGCTTTTCCTCTCTCCAGTGTTGGTTCTTAGAATCCCAAGTTGCCCTGTTCAGCCTAAGTTATGTGTGTGCATGCAGCTGAGTCGGCACTCCAAGGGGGAAAAACACCAAGGAACAGGCTTTTCCAAGCCCACCACAGTTTAGCAAATCAATAAAAACAAACATTCTTTTTTGGCAACCTCTCTAGTATATTTATTATCAGCAAAGAGACAAGGAAGCATGAATACTTACATACCTGTATTTGGAAATGTGTTGGGAGGAGGGGGCAGTTAGAAGATCTCAAAATCTTTTCCAGGTTGAATTTTCTATGATTCTCCCTGACTTTTTCCTCCCTATGGCTATCTCCTCAATATCTCACACACCCACCCCACCTCCCATACACCCCCAAATTTCCCATTAAAAACTGTTCTTCCATCTCAGATCCACTCGGCTGACCTCTTTGCTATTATCACTGCCCCCCTTAATTGTCTTTCTCTGGCCCACCATGCAAATTCTCCTCATTCATTAAAACAGCATTGTTTTAACTAGTTTTCTTTTTGACTGACAGGAACAGCCAGAAGAATGATTCTCGCCCAAGGTAACTTTAAGAGATTGAAAAAAAAATTTTTTTTTTCAGGGCTGTGCAGAAGCCTGTCTGTCTTCTTGGCTGGAATCAGATGGGGTAGAATCCCTCCTGTCTCCCCTGGTCCAACCCTTGTATTTGTGCTACAGCTGCAGGCTGGGGCTCCTCACACTTGTCTGTCATCCCCCCATCGCTGCACGCACTGGGGCCCCACAGCACATCTGCTGTTCAAATCTGGGCATCTCCTCACAGCATGTGTCAGGCATTAACTGTTTCCTGCTCTTGCTCTGTCAAAAGTTCTCCTCTCAGAATTTCAGCATCATGGTCCCTACTGGATTTCACCCTTAAACATCTTAAATAAAAGTATTGTTTTCCTTGGTGCTTTTAAAATCCCAGCTCAATCTTCTCTCCATGATAGCATCAACAGATTTTTTTTAAACCACTCAATTTATTATGAGAATTCAGCATCAAAGCCACCACTTGGTTTTCCCTTGTCTTGAGGTAAGAAAAATAGCTTTTTTCAAGACTTTTCTTCACTCACAGGTAAAACCCCTCTTGTTTTTCAGCCTACGAATCTGTCAGTTCAAATACCAGCCATGAAAAGGAGAGGTGTAGTATTCAACATCCCCTAAAAGGTAAGCTTTTCCTTTAAAAAAAAAAAAAGTCACCTCTATTTCTCCTCTATATCATGTGATTTGCATGCACATTATTTCATACAGGGACCTCCAGAAACACACAATTTCCCCCCAAATGTAGCAATAAGGAGGAAAGAGGATTCGCTTCTTGGAGAGCCTAGGCAATGTGGTGTCCTCCTGAGTTACTCATGGGCAATGCTGTGTGCTGTGGTCTGACTGTAAATATTAGGGGAGAAGAGAAGCTGGACCAAGTGCTTGGTCCAACCTGGACCAAGCTCGCCCAGGAAGGAAAATCTGCAGGGAACCTCTGTGGCTTCTGCGGGTCATACGCTGCACAACTCACAGTAAAATGAGGTGCCCCTAGAGCCGCACACAGCTCCACCTGCACAACTACGAATGAGGAAACTCTCTGGAAAATCATTCCAGGCATGTATTCAAAATGGAGGACCGAGGCCAGGTCTACGTCTTCCATGCTTCCTTTCATACTTCATTTCCCCCACATAGAAAGAAGCAAACACTAGGACTGTAAGTTGACTTTGCAGCTCATCCCCTATCTCCCACCACTGCTGCTTCTGCTTCAGCCCCGGGGGAAAGGATGGTTACAGAGAGACCTTCTTTCTCTCCTAAAAATAGTCTTTGATTAATAGAGAGATGTGTGTGGTCTTCCTCACTGCTTGTTTTGGGACAGGCGGCAATGAATCCTGAATGAGGGACCCGCTATCGTGACAGGAAGCGAAGCCCCAGATGGAGTGCTGGAGCCAGGGCTTGGGGGAGGGAATTGTTTTTGCCAGAGACTACAAAACCAGAAGGAGAAAAGGCACAATCATACGCTTGCCAATCTTAAAATCTGTAGGCAGAGAAGTGCTTGAGCGCCTGGCATTCTGCGTCACCCTTCCTGCCATTCTCCTTGGATGGACATCCTGACCGTGGTGGGAAGTTCCAGCATCAGTTCTGTTCATTCTCACTTGTTGGTTGGAACTGGGCCAGAGCAGCTCTTAATAGGAGCCCTCTAGTGAAGGATGATGATGATGATGGGGATGATGGAGATGATAGCTACCATTGTTGTCTAGCTTTGAAGCCAAACGTTGTGCTGAGTGCTTTACATTCGTTATTTCACTTCATCCTCGCAGCAATGATATGAGGTAAATTCTATCATTATCCTCATTTTTCATCTAGGACAGTGTAGCTCAGAGAGGTTAAGTGACTTGCCCGAGGTCACACAGCTAAATAGAAACATTGTGATCTGAACCCCAAAATCCTGCATTTTTACCACAATGCATGGTTAGGGGTGATGTCAATCTAAACAGGCATGTTGGCATCTGACAAAATGGAGACTTTAGGAAATTCCTGACTTTATGACACACACGAAAAAATGGCTTCTGTTATATAGCCTTTTCTTCCTCCCCTTACTTGGCATCAGACACCCTTTTGTGGGTAACACTGAAAATGATTTGCAACTTTTAGAGACATGGGGAGAAGTGAAGGAGCTGGAAAAAAAAAAAAAATAGGAACAGTTTGGGAGAAGCCAAACTCTTGAGACAGATTTTCAAGGAAGATAGGCCATTTATAGGGTAGCTCTCCAGACCAAAAACATTCTTCCTAATATAGCCAAAAATGCTGTAATTTCACTTCATTCTACTATTAAAACCTTATTAATAGATGCACTTTGAATTCAGAAGTACTCTCTTAAAAGGTGGATATTTCTGAGACGCTAATAGTCATTCACACTTTAGTAAAATATAAAGAAAGAAAGAAAGAAAGAAAGCCAGCCAGGTGGCTGTCCTCTTGCAACCTAGCTGAGAACTGCTGCTCAGAGGGATTAAAAATTCTGACAGGGGTAGAAAGAGAGGTGAGTAATTTGAGAGTAAAGAGAGTTTTAAGAATTGAAATGTGCCTGACTGGTGGATTGCCCTGAAGGGCTTGGATGAACAGAAGACATTAGCTATATGGAGAAGAAGGAACAACAAGAAGAAAAATACAGAAAGGGAAATGATAAAGTGCCAAAGACAAACTTGGACTATTTCAGAATTGCCCCATGGCAAGCTCTATATTCAGGAAAAGGAAAGAAAACTTTTATTTCTTCTTTTCTGTACTCCTAGTAACTGAAGACCTTAGGCTAATGCAAATCTCTTTCTTATTTCTAAGCTTTTGAACATACTGTTGCCTCTGCCTGGAGTACAATTCCTCAACTCCTTCTATCCCCTATGATTTTTTAAAATTACGGTAAAATATACATAACATAAAATTTTCCATCTTAACCATTTTCAAGTGTACCATTCAGTAGTGTTAAGTAGATTCACATTGTGGTGCAACCAATCTCCAGAACTCTTTTCTTGCAAAACGAATGCTATACCTATTAAATAGCAACTCCCCATTCCAACAGCCTTGCCCTTATGAGCTTAGGATGACTCTTTTACGGCTCAGATGTAGGAAACATATTTGTTCCTTTGATTTGCTCAACCTTAACAAAAAATTCTTACATCTCTTTGTGCTTAACACTCCCATTTGTTTTTAAGAAAATGGATACAACACTACTCTGAAAATACTTAATACTCCTTGGCATTGAGTTCAAAGAGCAATTTAAGACATCTATTCATTGGAAAGCCCTATAGATCTTTCAAAACTTTTTGTTTTCTTTTTGGTCATTTGGTTTTAATGAATATTTTCAGGAAAAAATGATAGGATCTAAAGAATTATATAGATGGTGTGCTTTGGGTATTTGTGGACTTGAAGGTCAGTCTCACCTATCTGCAAATGACTTCACAAATCAGGGATACAGACAGTACGTCATCTTACAGAGGCCTGAAGTCAAATCAAAGACATTTTGAGACTGGAAGACCATCACTAAGCTAGTGAATGCACCTAGCCCTCCTCTGAGCACCCACATCTCACTGTTGTGAACTATATTCATTATAACATGTGCAATTACTCTCGTGTTGTTATTTTTCAAAAAGCAGAACACTGATTCTTTTTATATAAATATTGTTTAATGGACCTAAATAGAAGGCAATTGCTGGGACTGGTGATGAAAGTAAGAGAAAGTGATGTGACCTAACATTTTGATGGTTCTCTCCCCCAAAAAAAAATCATTTTATAAATCTCCCTAACCCTTTATTTATAGACTCATTAAGATCTTGAAGAATTCCCCCTCTTTTTATTGGGGATATGATATATACTAGGGGTATTCACAAATCTAAGAATTCTTGAAATTCTCACAAGGTGTCCCTTCCAAGTAGCCAGAATCTGCTGTTCACTTAGCATATAATATGCACGAGGGATCAGGGCCTTGTTCAAGCTGTGAGGTAGCACTTAGTCCAAAGCATTTTAAGAGGTAAGCATTTTAAGATGTGTGTATGTGTATGAGTGTGTGAGTGCATTGCCAGTTATATTCCTCAACCTATAATAAAGTTTAGAGTATTATTTTTTCTTCTGTCAGAATGATCAAAAATTATAACTTTCATTAACTAATAATCCGTAACTACTCTTTTCTGTTTCATCACTCCTCAGACATTTGTGCCATAAAGAAACATGAGGCTTTTCTTTAGGATTTTTTTTCTTCTTAGCTTCTCCCTTGCTTCTTTCACACAACTTCCTGTGGCCTACGGATTTTCATTTACTGTTGTCTTAATTCTCCACAATTCCTTACTTGAAAAATAATGAAGACACAAACATTGGAACACGTCCAATAGAAAGAATTATTGAGTCTGTTTTACAAAGCACCTAGGATTGCTCAATCATTTATTCATTCAACAAACATTAATTGACCATCTACTAATGCCATATACTGTGGAAGGCACGTGAATACAGTTGAGAGTCAAAGTCCATGCCTTAGTGTTGTCCACAGTAGTGAAGTATGGTGACAGCTATGAATGAGTGCAGACTGACTCAACCTGGAGCTTGAGAAGGCTTTTGGAATGAGAGAACACTTAAGCTGACTTTCTAAGGATATATGTATAAACTAGCCAAGTGGAGAAAAGGAAAGGATGCTCCAGGGAAAGGGACCACATTAAGGTTGAAGAACATGGTGACAAAGGAGAAATGTAAGGGGCTTCTAATGACTGGCCCCCAGGGCACAGGTAGGGAAGGGAGTGGAGAGAAATGCAGTTAGTTAATGGGGTGGTCAGGAGCCAGATCATGAAAAGTCATTGTAACAACTATGAAATTTATCCCAAAGATTGTGAGATCCTATTGACACAGGAATTGATATAACCAGATTTTTATTTTAGAGAAATGACTCTTCCAACTATGTGAAAAATGGATTGAAGGGGTTAAGTCTAGAGGCTAGGAGACCAGATGTCTGTACTTATTTGAGAGTGAGTGACCAAGAACAGTAGCTTCTATAGAATTAAGATCATCACATGAATTGAAGTGGTTGGCCACTTTGTAGCTCCACCTTCAGCATTTCTTGTTAATTCCCTTCTTCCTCACAGTCTTCCACCACAGATATCCTTATTAATCCTACGATGTATCTTGACTGGAGGGTTTCTCATGTAGTTGATATTTTGCTGCCACACAACTTGAATTTAAATTCCATCATCTAGCTTGCCTTCCATTTTGGGCTTGGTAAACTGCCATGTACCTTTGGACTGCTCCATAAAAAATAATTTATGAACTTTTAAGAGAAGTTGGTGTTCCCAAAGCTAACGCCAAACCCTTGAGACTGAGCTAGACTTGGTCTAAGAAGACATAAGTAAGTAAAAGAACTGTTTTCCAACTTGGAAGAAAAATATTGCCCTTGCATTTACTAGGCATTTCCATATTTAAATTCAGACCAACTTCTATCTTCTAGAGGAGTCTATTTGGCTCCTTTAATAGAGCTCCCTGGGGTATGTCTTTAGCTTGGAAATTTTCTCAGGTCTTGAGTAACTGTTTAATATGCCTATCTCGCCCTCCTCTTCATCCAAGATTTAAAGTAAAAATGTGTAGCATAAACAAGGTCTTAAATCTTATCCCAAGAATTTGATAATGACAATACCAAAAGGCCATCTTGGGTCTTGGTTTCCTGCATTAAACAGGCAGATCAAGATTTATTATAACACGTCAAACACTCCATAGGTCATAGGCATCTTGAGTCATATCATATAAAATATTTTTAGATATCATTCTTAAGAAAAGGTCAACAGGGCTATGTAAAGGGACCAGAATTATCTTCCTTTTATGGTTAGTTTATACTAGGAATGTTTTTTATTTTTTTTTCTTATTTTATTTTATTTTTTTATTCTTTGCCCCAGGGGTACAGGTCTGTGAATCATCAGGCTTACATCTTTCATAGCATTCACCAAAGCACAAACCCTCCCCTATACTAGGAAGATTTTTTAAATTAATCTGGAATTTGCCTTTGCATTTTCCATTTTTGACCACAAATACAAAACCATGAAGGTACAAAGTCTGACTTTTAGGACTCCTCCCATTGGCTTCTGCTGGGGTCAGCCAGGTCCATGTGCAAAACTACGAGAAGGCAAAAGTGCTTTCTGAGATCTGTTTGGCAGTGGAGATATCCCCTCTCCAATGAGGAACCACTGCAAATTTAGGGGGAAGCGTCATAAGAGCATACTAGGGATCAAAGAGTCATCATGTCTCAGAAATGACATATGTGGGAAAAGGCCCTAAACGCATTTAAAGAGGCTCCTGCCAGCACCTCCAAAAGCTACCGCAATGGTAACCACAGAATGTTTGGTCCCTTTGGAGCCTGTGGGTCTGATGTTCTTTCCCAAGCCCTGACATCCAACCATGAAAGAGTCAGGTAGCCCAGGCTGCCTGGTACGACGATTCTTTGGTTCGGTCTTGATTCTGATACCAGATGAGGCCCACCGGAGCATCCCGTACCAAGGGAAATAAGTATCATGAAACAATGGGAATAAATATGACTGTATTTCATTTTTATCAAAACAATGAACATTGTCAACATAGGTTTAAATAGAAGCAAATTTTAAGTCACCCTATTCCATGCTAGAATCTGATGCTCTTTCCTGCTTTTGAGTGTTTAGTGAAGGATCCCATGATTTGAAGAAAGCAGAAGAGTTTGGGATGAGACCCCATCTCGTAAGGGTCATCTCTGAAACAGCCTGATTATCTGGTGGGAATGCTATCTCCTTGCTAAAAGCCTGTGGTTAGATTAATGCTAGCATTTGAAAATCTGCTCTGGCCTGATGGTGGGCCGCCAGAGAAGGAATGTGTTTTCTGTTTATCTCTTTAGTGGCAGAAATGTTCATCACAGAAAGACTCTGAGCTCCCAGTTTCAAGCAGGTCTGGAAGCTGTGCAGTCTGTAGCCTATGAATGTACACACCAGCTCAGAATGATGAGAAAGAGCCAGACCCGTGTTCACAGCCAGTTGCCTGCACTAGGTGATGGGTCAATCAGTTTCTTCAGTTTGATAACAAGGGTAGATCCTGCCACATAGTTCGGAGGGGAAGTCTTACCACCCCCCTTGCTTTATCTCCCAGGAATGCAGTTTGAGTTGTATCTCCTCCTTGACAGCGTGGACCTCAGTAAATTACCAGGGTCTTGACCCAAGAGATGGAGAAGTTCTAAGCGATTTTTTTAGTCTCCTATCTAAAACTGTGTTTATATTTCTTGAACTCTGGCTGACTGATTCATTCTCCTGGTGTTGCAAGAACTTTCTTTATGCATTAGAATTTATAAGTTTCATTTCTAAGAGACCCAAGGTTCCTTCCAAGCCACAGTTAAGTGAACCTCATCTCAACACAATTCTGTTGGGCTGGATGTGTCCAGAGGATGGATCATGGCCAAGCAGCTGTGATGTGGCAAGCTCAAGTGAGGCTAATGGAGGCAGTGCTATGTGGAGGGAAAAGTATTAGATGCTAGGGAGATTTGGGTTCAGGTTCTAGTCTCACACTATTTCAAGAAATAGCCTTAATCCAATGTCATGAAACCACTCTCTGGGCCTCAGTTTCCCCAGCTGTTTCAAAAAAGAAATGTTTTAAATCTGTCCTTAAAGCCATTTTCAAACAAGAAGAACAGGACAGCTGAGAAACAACAGAAAAGGAAAGGTCAGCCCACAAGGTATGAATAGAAGCTCGGGTCAAAGAGACAAAGATGCCACGGGCTCTTAAAAGTAGCAAGCATAGAAATAACTTTTTGTTGGACATTCAGCCCACACTAGAGACTGACTAAAACCCTTGTCAGTGGAGTCATGTGCTTAGCTAAATCTGTTCCTCAAATAAACATTCCTTTATAAACATTAAATTCACTTTCTTGGGAATAAAAAGAAAAACAAAATAAATCCTAGCCTTTCGCAGCACGGGGTTTGAGTGTTGGACTCAAAATCGTTCCTGAAAACCTTACTAGCTGTACAACCTCAGGTAGGTTAGTTTACCTTTCAAGCCTCAGTTTCCACACCTGTGGAGAGCAGTGACCCGGCAACCCGTGGAGGAAAACCATGTAGATTAATGCCACGTTAGTGTCCACGTGGCAGCTGCAGACACTTGTAGCAAGCTCCACGATTTCCCTTAGTTCCCCCTCCCCACCCCTACTTTGGCCTTGGCCTTTGTTTGCTTTATGTTTCCACTTCTCCTGTTGCCCTTCCACATTATAAGGGAAAAGGGAAATCTCTGATCTCTCTATCTGGAAGGTTGCAGAAGCATTTTCCTACTTCAGTGAAGTATGATCATACAAAATTTATATTCAACGGTATCAGCAGGTATTTTCCCATCAATATTTCCTTTTTAATTTCAGCTTTGTCTGAATTTTAGTAGCACAAAGAATTTACTTTAGTTCTTTGAAAGAGCAACCAAAACAAGAGAAATAGAAATCTGAGTATAAGTTCTCAACGCTGTATTTAACATACTATGTAAACGGTACTTCCAGAGGATACAGGTGTTGTTTGGTGAGTAAATATGAATGTCATAGGGATGTGTGTGTGTTTATAATCTTATATACATGAACTAGGCGTGTATGTATATAATATATATAAAAATTAACTAGACCTAGATCTGACAACTTTGATCGTTTTCTCTGATTTTCACCATAGCAAACACTGAATCCAGAACCTATCTTCTCACGGATCTTAATGAAACCTCACCTTTGACCCAAAAACCAGAGAAGCAGGTACAGTATTGACTCTGAATTAGCATGAAACTGGGAGGCAGGATTTTTTGGGGTCTTGTACCGGCTTGCTGTGTGACCCTGGGTGAGATTCTTCACCTCTCTGGGCCTCATTTGCTTCATCAGTAAAATGAGACAAGTGGATTAGAAAATCACACAGGCTCCCTGGAATGTCTTAACTCAACTTGGACTCTTCTGTGTAGCTCTTGTGTACCTGAATGAGTTGAAACAGCCTTCCCCTGACTTCTGCAAAATCAAAAAGGCAACAAGGAAACACAGAAAGGTATCATCCATCAAGGCAATAGGCCCTAAGACTTTGTACTAAAGGGCCCATTTTTTCCCATCCATTTCTCATTCCTAAAGGGGAGGGGAAAAGCAGCAATCAAGAAAAAAACATAAGGTTACTGTGAAGGAGAAAAATGCTTCTTTTGTATGGGTGAGAAATATTAGTGTTTCAAGGATGTACCTTCACACATATTTATAGGTTTGTTTCTTCATTTGAAGCTTTGAGGCTGGGACTGTCTTCAAATTCACTCTAGAGAGACAACTCAGAGCTGTGCCCAGGGTCTCAGAGAACCTGAGGCAGAAGCAACAGAGCTCCAGGGCATTCTCAGGTCTCTCCCCGCTATGAGACAGCCTGGGCAGGGAGAGGGGGGCAGGATCTCCATTTCTCCCTTGTCTCCCACTTCCTGCCACAGCCTGGCTTTCTCCCCTAACCTCACGTTCATTAAAAAACAATAATAATAATAATAATAATAGTTTTGTTTTCATGTGTGTGCCTAGCTGGGTTCTGAGGAAGGATCTGAACTCTCGCGGTTAGAACCCCAGGCCTGGGTCAGGCCTCCCCTGAGGTAAAACACAGCTGAGCTGACCCTTCCTGCTGCTGAGGAACCACTGAACCAACGTTTGCATTTTTTTTCTTTTTCTTTCTTCTTCTTTTTTTTAACATGCCTGCTTTGAAGACAGCCTTTATAAGGGATCTAGAAAGTTTTATTTTTTAAGAGAGTCTATGGCTAAGGAAAATATAACTATGCTCTATTTTGCTAATTCCACAATTCCAAAGGCCTGGCGGATGCCTCGTGTACCCTAAACACGCTCCAAAATCACACAGCTCCTGAAGCCGCATTTCAGGAGACCTAATATCACCTGCAAAAAAGGGTGGCTCAGTCACGTCAAATTAAGCCCTAGACTGAATTATGAACCTCGCAGTCAGAAAGAGGAACGCCAGACCGAGGGTCGTAAACTCTAATCCTGGGTTTCCCCTGCGAGACGGTGGCCAACCAGCTTACTCTGAGAACTTCGCGAGCCTTCTTTGTGAAATGAGGGCCTTTGCTCCCCACAGAACCGGTGGGTTTGTTCAAGTCCCGGTAGTCGTACTCCCTTTAGAAGCCGCCCCCCGCCTAAAAAAAGCCATCTGAGGAAAAGTCTTGAGCCCCACCAGCCCCTAAACCCAGAGAAAATGGGGGTGGGGCGGAGGAAGGGGAGGTCGCTCCCATGCCTCCCCCCCTTACTTCTTGAGGCCAACAGCCCTTTATTAGATTAATCACTGACTTCAATTTTAACTACTTCCTCAACCTACTCCATGTAAATGACTAATTTCATGTTTACTATAAAGCATCTGGAAAGGATTTAGAGACAAATTTCTGCCCAGCAGATTTCAGTCACGTACCTTGATGGGCCGCTGGCAAATCCAGTGGATTCCTTGCAGGGTTGCCTTCCCCACTCCGAAGCAGGCTAGGATATCACACAAAATTGATCTTTATCAGCATCAGCAGTTTCTACTTTTCTTTCCTTTCCATTAATTCCTCACCAACCACCCCCTCCCTGGGGTCTGACCATATTAGGAGTTCGGCCACATAAAACACTTTTCCTTTTTTATCATTGCGCTAGCTGCGAGGAAAGGGGGGAGAAACAAAAACAAAACCCCAAACCCACCAAAGGTGGAATATTCGGGCGTCACCATGCTTTCACAAGTCACAGAGCTAGATCTGGAAAACAATTTGGGACGGGGGCGGCCGAGAAAGCCCGACGTGACCCGGTTCGCGGATTCGGCCCCCGAGCGCGGGAGGCTGCCTCCCGATGCCCCCTAGCGGCTGGATTTGACAGCGCGGCGGCGCGCGTCGTCGCCGGCGGCAGGCGCGGCGGAAGAGAGCGGGAAGGACCGGGGCTCCAGCCTCCCACACGCGGGGTGGCCGACCCGGCGACTGGCTCCTGAGGCGGCCCCTCCACACCGGGCCGAGGGTCGCGGCCTCGAGGCAAACCCGCAAAGAGAAATGGGAGTAGCCACGACCTCGGCGACTTCCTGGGAGTTGGAGGAGGGGGTTAAGTCGCCGAAAGAGCGGGAAGAAACTACAAGGGCAAAAATGTGCAGATGAAAAGAGCAGTGAAAAAAGAAAAAGGAGACAAGCAGACATGTTTCAACTCCAAGCTCCCATTTCCTCTTTCAAATGAACTGCCTCCCCACTGTGAACAGAATCAAGTATTTATGAAGGCATTTTTTGCATATTAATAGCTGCAGATGGAGCATTGCCAGTTCTGAAGTCCTAAAGGTATGATGCCCTTCTTTTAATGCAGGTCCTTCAAACTCCTCACAGAATCTGGTATCCTCCTTCACATGTATTTTTCCTTTCTGCCCTGTGGCTCCTCCTCGGGCCTTTCATTTGATTAAGAGAAATTAGTTCCCGCATACGGTCAGCGACCGAGTACTGCTCTTCCCTGGTTTATGGACATCAATCGCTAGAGAAGCTTCTCCTCTTCCCCAGGGCCTCTCCGTGTCGAAGCTGCAGGTTGGGTGAGGTGACCAGCACCTAAAAAGAGTATTAAAATTGCAAATGAAAATTTCAGCAGGAAACGTTAACGTATCTATGCTGTAGGGGCAGAAAAAGCAAAACTTAAAAAAAAAAAGTTTCGAAAAATTGTGTTAACTGTGACAGCATTGCTATCTAGGCTCGAAAAAGATGACATGCAATTTAAAAAGAAAAACAGTGAGAACCAGTTAGAAAACAAGTTATGTAACAAAAAAGTTATATCCAAAATAATAGCATTAGAAAACAAGGATGGAAAAATATTTATCCTGAGTGGCAGTTTGAATGCAGATTGGGGCAAGCTGGAAGTATCATTTTTGTATTTGAGATGTATGCCTCCTTTCACTTTTTTTTTAATGGTAACACCCAGGACTGCCTATGTTTTTGGTGAAACTGGTACCCTTATACACTTCTGGTGGGTTGTAATTTGGTTTGATCCAGTTGTAAAGCAAACTGGCAATATAACTTGTGAAGCATGAAAAAAATATTCCTACTCGTTTGTTTAGCATTTCTGACTCCTAGGAATTTATCTTTAGGAAATAACTCAGCTGAAAAAAGTGAGTGAAGATGTCCACTGCAGCATCATCTATAATAAGGAAAAACTGGAAACAGCCTAATAGTCCAACATCAGAGAAATAATTACCTTAATTATGACATAGCCCTCTCAGTGAGTGGTTTAATTCATTCATTAAAAAATGATGCTTGTTCATACTAGAAATGTGACTTAATGCTCACAGTTTCTCAGGCTCCACACCATCCACATTTTGCACCAGATATTCTCTGTGGTTGGGAGCTTCCCATGTGTTGTAGGATGTTGAGCTGTATCCCTAGCCTTTACCCAGTAGATGCCAGTAACAGAGCCCCCCAGTTGTGACCATAAAAAATGTCACCAGACTTTGCCAAATGTCCCCTGAGGGGAAAAATCACCCCCAGTTGATTACATTTTAAAAGTGAAAATCAAAGTGATGTTAACTAGAACTAACTGCAGCTATGGGGGAAAATAAATAAATAAATGTATGAGGAAAAGACTGGCCCAAAAAGCATGCAAAGAAGTGCAGTCATGCTAATTTGAAATTAGGGCTGTGTTGAGGTGAGGTTTTGGTATTTTGGTTTTAGTTTGTCTTCTTGTTTTTCACCGCTTTCCTTTCTTTATTTCTTTTTTCTTTTTTTTTTTCTTTTTCCGAAATTCTCCCTGTAAGAAGGAAAAATGAATCAAGCGGAAAACTGGTTTTATTCAGTCTGGCTTAAAATGATCTAGGAATCACAGTAAACAAGTATACAGCAAGCTATACAAGGGTCAACACCATAGTGCCATTATTTTTTAACTACTGGTAGTTAAAATTATTAAGTTTTTATTAAATAGTTGGGATAGGGCCACCAGAATTCTCCTTTGAAAGATCTCAACCCCTTTTCAGCATTTTATCCCTCTGACCCCAGACTTGGAGGGACAATGAATTTGCCTCTTTTTCTGAGAAGTTTGGTTCTCAAACTATGAAAGTCTTGTCGACCCAGATCCGTCCATGTAAGCTTGGAGCAAGAAGGGTCCTTGGCCCACTGGTTTATAGAGTTGTCAGGGTAGAGAGGTTGTCAGTAAAGAGTGTCAAAGTACGTGCTCAAACCTTAATTAGATTTCCCAAGAATCACTGCATCTCTTTGTTTAAAATAAGAAAGAAACTATTTCACTAGTTTTCACATTGTCTATTTTCTCCCTTTGTTTAGGAAAACAAACATCCTTTCTCACATGCTTTATCTTGGGTTTTGTTTTGCTGCTTTGTGGGGATTAGAGCTTTGGTAGAGTCCTAAAAATCCTGTTCAACTGGAATTATGTCCCTTTTTCCCATTTCACAAAGCCACTTCTATTTCAACCTGTATTATCTCTTAAGTTGAGGTTTCATGAGTTTTTAAGAGTATGAATTTGTGTTTGATCTTAGGTGTCCTAAATTTACCTCTTTGGGATTTCAAAGAGTAGCCTGTAATTCTAGCACACTAGGGTTTAAGTTGAATAAACCTATGTTTACCCCATCTGTTTCTTTGGTGGTTTCACAGATGGTGTTCATATCCCCTTTCAGCCTTCCTCTTGGCAGGACAAAAAAACAAAACAAACAACAAAAAAACCCAAAAAACCAACAACAGCATACACACAAAAACCCACCTGTAGACACACTAAGTTTTTGTAAAAAAGAGTACAAAGGTAACCTTTTGTTTCAGTGTCCTTCTGAGGCATACCCTGCCTTCTGTTGAATTTTTTGACAGTTATCTGAAAGAACAAGCTACTAATCTTTAAAGACAGACTCCCCGCCACCCCCCATTTTGCCTTATTCACCTTTGTATCCCTTGTATTTAGCACAGTTCCTGGCACTTGGTAGCTACTGGAAAAAATTGACAAATTAATCTTTAGTTGACATTAAGGACCATGTTTTGGGTAGAAAAGCTATAATCCTCCAAATAGGATTTGGAGACTGCACTTGTTTTATTTCCAGTGATAACAATATGGAAGTTCAGCTGACATTTTTCTAACAGCTCACACAATCTCCAGCTACTTCCTGCCATTGGCACGATTTGGTATTTCACTCTCTGGATCATGTGCAGATCAGAAATGTCACTAGGCATCATCCTTCTTGGAGAACCTTTCACAGCTGATAAGTAAGATTGGGCCTGTTACTGATTCCTAAGAGAATTAACTGTCTGCATCTCCCCAGCCAGAGAAGTAGGCTTTACTCCCCACCTTTTGCTTCTCATGTCCAAAGGCATGGCCCAGAAATTCCCCAGGTTCCATGCTGGTCCCATCTCTCTCTTCTTCCCCTCTCCTCCCACTTCCCATTTCTCCCTCCTGGCTTTGTAAATAATTTTGATTGTGGAGCTGGATTCAAACGTTTTTTGAAGATCTAAACAAACTTCAACTTCTGGTTCAGCCTCACACACGGGATTATTTTGTCAGCCCAAAACTCCATTGACAATTTAAGGATAATTGACTGAGTGGGGTTTGTTTTTAATTACAAAACCAAGGCTTTTATTTTTGGAATTTTCACTCTAACTGTCCTTTATTCTAGGAGGTCTGTGTTTATTGATCTATTGGCTGCAAGTTCCAACCAGACCCATGATAGGTGCCTAGTTGATCTCTTTCCTTTTTTTCCTTTTATTATGGAAAATTTCAAACACATGCAAATATAGAGAGAATATTATAATGAACCTCCATTTTATTATAAGTGTCAACAATTATCTCCCCATTATCTTGGGAGGTTCTTTTTAAATAATAGTAACGGCCAATGTTTTTGAGGTTTACTATGTGCAGCATTGATTATCTCCCTTAATCCTTATGATATCCCTGTGAAGCAGGTACAGTTATTATCCCCATGTTACAGTCGAAACAGATGTCACGACAGTCTCATTCAGCCTATGACCTGCACTTGCAAAGAGGTCTGCTGGTTTGGGAGTCCCACAAAGCTGCATTTAGGTCCCAGCCTCTTCCCAACTGGCTGTGTGGTTTCAGGCAGGCTATTTACCCTCTCTGAGGCCCAATTTCCTCATCTGTGAAGGATAATAATATGTCCCTCATGGGGGTCATGACAAGAATTAGATGAAACAACATATGGAAAGGGATTAGCACAATGTTTGTCACTAAGCCATCCCAATAAATTACAATAGTATTCTGTTCCCCTGCTCTCTGCTTGAAAGCCTTTATAAAACAACTTGGAGCTTGTATACAATCTAAAAGGCCAGAGGTGGAAAAGGAGAAGCTTGAAAAGTAGGAATAATTTAAAGGATTGTGAGCCAGTCTACCTACCATTGCCCCCCTGCCCCACTCTACTCACCCCCAAGCCCAGCTGTCCCCCCAACCAAATATTCCCCATGCTGTCTGGATTTTGTTTCACTGCTTACATCTCTACCTACTAGAGATTCCTTTGGGTTTCTCTGCCAGATACAGTGTCCCCCTGCCCCCATCCCCTTTCCCCCCACCCAGCACAGGGCTGCCCAAGAAAATTTGGAGGTCAGACGACAGGAGGGGCCAAAGGAAAGGAAGGGGACGGGAAAGAAAGGAAAAGGAGATCTTTGTTTCCCTCCTTCCAGCCCTCTGCTCTCCCAGCACTACCAGGGCTAGTTCACCTTCTTAGTCCAGCGAAATTATGGGTTAGATAAACTTTCTTTCATAGGCCAGTGTGGGAATCAAAGCAACATGGTTATCATTTCTTTTTTTGTGAAAATCGACTGATTTTAAATGACCTTTTACAGTGGAATCAGTTTGCAAGTTGAGATTCCCAGTCTCTCTGTTGGCTGTCAGATTAGAAAAGTCACACCAGACTCAGTGATAACAAGGAAGTCACACAGTTTTGGGTTAAAGTGTTGGGTTAGAAGGAGGTAGGGACTTGTTCAGATTTCCCACCCTGCACCCCACCACCTCTCATCTCCTGGTCTAAAACAGGATGCGTCATCTCAAACAGGCAAAGTTCCAGCCTAAAGACAGCCACACACCCCCTCACAGAAAAAGCTAGTTTCTACCTCCCCTGGGGCAAGAGAGACCACTATTTTGGCTTAAAATTTTTCTCCTCCGGCTCCTGCTAAGCCAGATAAACAATGATTCTGGTGTGTCAACAAAGCACTTAATTAAACTGAAGACAATATCAATTAGAACTCATGAATAAGATTTACTCCCAGATACTAGAAGTCCGTGGAATTGAGGTGTCCTGGGTTTCATTATTCAAATGTTCCCTGAGGGGGATAGTGCAGTTGGTTGGCCCCATTGGATAGGTAGGGAAACTGAGGCACAAAAAGCTTAATGACATGGCAAAAGTCCCTAAATGAGTCTCTCACAAAAGCTAAAACTAGAAATTGCAGTGTTTCTCTTCCTAATCTAAGTTTGCTAGCTATTGGGGTTAATTTCCTAAACATTCAAGATGTAAAATCTCCTTTTGTAGAGTTGTGACATAAAGAAGTAGATGGAGACAAAAATTTGTGCCAGGAGGGGAAATAAGAAGGCTCTTCTGGCTTCTAACCAAACAGTTTGCCATGCCTCCTTGCAGATCCCTTCCCCAAAGCGTCCACTCAGCCCATCTCACCAGCACCAAACTGCCTTTAGAACCCAAAAAGTGGGCGAGGATGTCAGGAGGCCAAGATGAACAAGCTAAACCCAGGCGATGGGCACATGGACCACTGGGCTCACTTGTGATGAGTGGAACCACACCATGGTTTGGTGTGGTCTCCTTTCTCCTCAGAAAGAGTCTGGGCAGGCGGACCAGGTTATTGAATGGAGATCCTGGTGTTCTGTCTGGCCTCCTAAAGACTAGAGGTCTTCTGCTCCTCCAGGCCAAGGAAACCTAGACAGAGACAAGGTCTCAGAGGGGGACCAACAACTGGATGGGGTCGCTGACCTTGCACAGCCTGGGTCCCCTCCCAGTTACCCTGAGTTGATAGTGTATACAAAGCCTGTGGCGCACTGAGATCCCTCCTTAACCAGCCCAGTCATAGGGAGGCCCGCAGGGCTCCATTTCCCTCGCAGCTCCCACTGTGTCCCCTTTCCTACTGCCCACTTTTAGTTTCACTGGGAAGAAATAACAGGGCCTGAGAAGGCCAAGTTCTGGGGAACTGGCCAGACCCTTCAGCCCCTTACTCCCTGGCAGGAGTGGCCCTTTCCGGGACTTGGTCCCCACCCACCCAGCAGGGAGCATGGTGAGGGGGCAGCTCAGAATCCTAGCCCTCCTCACCCCTTCCCACCCCCAGTGACTAAATCTCTCAGATCTGTCCATCCCCGCTGGGATTCAGAGTTCCCCCAAGCCCTAGGAAAGTGGAGGGACAGGCTCTCAGCCAAGGAGGGGGGCCTGGTGGTCCAAAGGAGAGACTGGCTCTTTTCCTTTTGTTTGCTCACAGGAGGGGACAAATGCCCTGTGTGCATAGAGGTTTGATGTGACAACTTGATAGACCACATGAGGGTTTCAGCAAAGGCCTCCCGACCCTGCTCTCCATGCATTAAGATAATGATGGGGTGTGTGCCCCGGCACATTTCAGATCTTGGCTACAAAGGCCCTCCTTCCTTCTGTTTTCTTCCTCCAGCTCAGTTTGCCCACAGGTTCCCAGAGACTCTTGGCAGCTTTCTCTCAGGCAGAATGAAGTTGTGAGCTGCGTGGGAGGCAGTTAGACAGCGAGAGTGTTGCAGCCTCCTTAATGAGGGACAATAGCTCTTCTTGGAGCCATTAAGCTGCAGCTACAGAGATGGGGAACCCCAATTAGAAAGGAGTGGGAGAAGTAAAGAGGAGGGTCTGAGAGATGCCTGCAGGACAGATCTGTATCTTTGGTGGCTCTGTGGGACCCATGGGTGGAGATCTAGCTGATTGAGCTTAGAATCTGCTTTCCTTCTTCAGGTAAGACGTTCCAATGACTGTAGAGCCAACCCATTTTGAAGGGTGGTGACCCTTCACAAGCTGAAAGAGGTGGAAAACTTACCGGAGAGAAGGGCTTTTCTTTAAGTTTGTGGCTCAGATATGATCGGAGTAAGAAAATAAATGATATTTATTTAATGGACAACCTCTATAAGTTTTACTACATTATGTATGTGTGCGTATGGATATTTGTATTACAGCCCATAGCTCTCCTTTGTTCTGGCTCTCAGCTGAATCACATTATGTTTACAGCAAGATAATAATCCTGGATTTTCCATGGCGCTCTCTGTCAGAGTATAAGATTAGCTCTTGAATTCATTAACAGCCTTCTCCTTTTAAATGTCAGATAACTTTTTAAATGCCAAGTACTTACGCAACACCTTCTGTGCAATTCAAATCAGCTTTACCAAATTAACTCATTAATCTTTATTGTTTCATTTACTGAAGAGAAAGGCTTCCAGGTGTTTTTAGCAGAACATGAAAATATTAGTTACAATACAGTATAGGTGCGTTTTGATTTTCTGCTAAACATTTCAACCTTCCACCAGCTTTGTAATCATTCGCACTGAAGCCTACACAAAAAAAGATACAAAAAAGCTTCAGGCATCTCTGCTTTCTACTAATTCCCCCATTTTCCTTCCTTTCTGTCTATCCTTGTGCTTTCTTCCTCTTCCTCAAAGTATCTTCGGATACCTTGACTCCTGTTTACCATTCTGCTCTCTTTGCTCTCTAAATAGCCCAAGAGGTGCTCTCCCACCCAGAAAATAGAAGGGTGCCTCACAGGATCAGGGATGGAGCCCAGAAGGCTAGTCAGAACAGGCCTGGGGATCAGGAATTCGACTTTCATTTTCAGAGGACCCCTGACCGGTTTTACCTCTGAGTAATCAGATACAGGCTACCCTGACAGCTAAAGATAGAGCCTTGCAGGGTTGAGTCCTTCTTGTGACCCAGCCCTCTGCTCCAGTCATCTCGGAAAGGTCTTCCCTCATCACCCAAAGGCAAGTCCCACCCCTCCCCTCAATCTCCATCCTATCCCATTTCATTGTCTTCATAGACTTATCACTATCTAAAATCATCCTGCTTCTGTACGTGTTTGTTTGTCTGACACACACAATATCCCTGAATAAATATCAGCTTAATGAATACATGCAAACCCATCCCAACACGTGGCTTGCTTGCCTGGTTTCAACTTTCTGACTTTTTTCTCTTCTCACCACCTCCCAGAATCTTCTTTATATATTTAATCTTTTCTTTCCTCCCATCTCCCAAGCCCTTTTTCACTGTTATTTGTTAGAACACTCAAATATAATAAGCAAAAACACTTCTTCGCATTCCAGTGACTACAGAGCCTTTATGAAGACATTCCATCAAGCTACAATTCATGGCCCCTAAAGTTAAGAAGATGAGCCATACAGTCAAAAAAATTGTTTTATCAAAAGATTTATAGGCCGGGGGGTGGGGGCACCTGGGTGGTTCAGTCAGTTAAGTGTCTGATTCTTGATCTCAGCCCAGGTCTTCATCTCAGGGTCGTGAGTTCAAGCCCCCGTGTTGGGCTCTACGCTGGGCGTGACGCCAGTTAAGGAAAACAAAAAAAGATTTGCAGGTCAGATGATGTGGAGAGATTTTCTCAAAGCCTCTCAATGCCTACTCTTCAGTCTCAGCCCCACATAAGGAGTTAAAGTAATTCTAACCATTGGAACTGGCTGTGACTATGCTTTTGTCCCCTGGGCTAACACAAAATCTTCTCTTGAAGGTAATGGAGAACTTTCGCTCAAATCAGCATTGTCTGATTTCTATTATAGCACCCAGTGATTCATGCATGATTTTGGAAGCTAGAAAGCTTCAAAATTTTTGCCTGATTCTAGCTTGGACCAAATGTTTTCATTTGATCTAAAAACAGGGAGGGGCTGTCTCACTCCAAGGAGCTAATCAGATATATGACTGAGATGACAAAAAATTGGATGTGTATTTGCCAGAAAAGTCTTTATCTCTAGCCACATTTCAAAACAAAGGAAACGGGTGGAAGTGTTCGCCAAAATGATGGCTGTTTGTGGGGACCCAACTGTTAATTCATCATTAATACTTTAATATAAATGTTATAGGAGGGGGAGTTATAACGGCCCAGAAAGACATCTGAGATTTAGTCTCCTAGAAAATATGGAAATGATCAAATCCACACCCACAGTGATCTCATGGCATACTAGTGACCCCAGCAAATCAGTTCTGAATAATAATAAATAACTTTCCTCTTTGGAATTGAGGAGCCCATGCTATGCCAAGGACAGGTTCTGGAGGTCAGCACATACTTCCGGTCGAGCCGTCTTCACTGGCCTTCCCCATTGTAACTGAATCAGGTGTAACAGAAAGCTTGCCCCAGTGTGATTGTTACTCTTTTGTTCAGCAAATACCTGTCAAGTGTGTATTTGTTTCCGGACCCTGTGCCTGGGAACAGCACAGTCCTGGTTCCTGCCCTCATGGAGCTTACAGTGAGTGGGGAGGTGAGTCGGCTGTATAGCAGGGCCATCTTTGGGGGTCATGGGGAAAGTGCTTCGTGCTGTAGGATGTTGTGAAAGGCCCAGACGAGCCAGACCTGAAGAAGGAGGAGGAATTAGAAGGGAGGCATGTGTTCCCGTGAAAGGGAAGGGCATTGCTCCAGGACCTGAAAGCTCAGTGTTGGTGGTAGCTCTTCACACTTGCTATTCCCACAGTGAGCTAAACCCTTCCTGCAGAGAGCCCCACAGACCCTGCCCTGGCCTTCTTCAGAGCTTTGCTCAAACGTCACTTTTTTTTTTTTTAAGATTTTATTTTATTTGAGAGAGAGAGAGAACACAAGTAGGCAAAGGGGCAGGGCAGAGGGAGAGGGAGAAGCAGGCTCCCCACTGAGCAGAGAGCTGGATGCGGGACTTGATCCCAGGATCACTACCCGAGCCAATGGCCAGTGCTTAACTGACTGAGCCACCCAGACACCCCTCAAACATCACTTTCTTACTGGGCCTTCCATGAGTACCCTGTTTAAAATTGTAGCCTCAGCTGCCATCCCCAACTACTCCTTACTCCCCTCTCTGCTTAATTTTTCTTGATATAGCAAATCACTGGTGGACATAACTTAGGTTCCCCTTGCTTGTTATCTCTTCCCTCCCAATGGAATGTATGTGCTGTTTTCACAAGGGTGGAGACCTCTCTCTGCTTCTGGCACTGTCATATCTGCTCTGCTGGGCATAGAAAAGGCACTCAATAAATATTTGTTGAATGACAGAATGAGGCAGGAGAGATGGTCCAGGACCAGGCAAGTAGGGTCTTTTAAGTGGGTTGGCCTTCATGCTGAGGGCAAAGGTCTTTTAATATTGTAAGCAGAGGAGAAGACTGGTGTGGTCCGCTTTGCATCTTGGAAGGATCACCGAGAAGTATGGAGCACGGTCTGGAAAGCAACTTCAGATCAAACTTTGTTGTGCTCGGAATCATGACATCATTTGCCTGTCATGGTAACAGGAGAGAGATGGCCCAAAACATTGAAGAGGCCCCGGGGTCCTCCCATTCTTTCTTCCCTCTTGCTAAATTCGTTTAAATCATTCTTCCTAACACATCAGCTACATTTTAAGCTTGCAACTAGATTGGATCTGGCTGTAACTTTATCTGCAAGGCGGATTTGATAACAGTTTGTGGAAACCATACAAGTATTGAAAAGATCTCATTAAGAAAGGAGCCTGGGACAGATGGTGATTTCAGCTCTGCCAATTACCAGCCGTAACTCACAGAGCCTCTAGTTCCTCATCTGTGAAATGGGAATAACAAGAACAGGGTTGTGAGAATTGAATAAAATGATTACAACCCCAGAACATAGGAAAGTCCTTTTTGCCCCTTTCCCATTATACTGACCCCTGCTATGAATTAATCCTCTATACATCTGGGTCCCCTGTGTCTTCAATGGTAAAAATAGGTGTTATGACTAGTGTTCCAACGATGAAAAATTACTTTCTATAAATATTTGGGGATTTAGACTAGCTCTTGTCGCACTGTATATCATTTCTATGAAAGTTGGGCTTTCTGCTTCTCTTCACAGGGAGCCCAGCAGTCCTTGGAGGCAGCAGCTCAGAAGACAGGAGAGCCTCAAAGTTGTATAAATAAAGGGCTGATATGTTCAAACAGAAAAGAATTTTGCACGCACAAGCTGCACATCGACATGACGCCGTTCCTGAAGGTGATCTCACACTGAGAAGACGAGGGGTTTTAGAGACACATACACAGGCATTCCAGTTAATACATTTCTGCATGGTACAAAAACAGCTTCAGAAGTCCCTCAGAGTTCCTGCTTTATCAGAAGGGACAGAAAATAGGCAGTTTGTAGCGGATGAAGGAAGAACAAATTAGGACAGTAATCACAGCTAGCCATCGGGGACAAATCAGTTGGATGTCTGGTTTGGGTGGTGGGGGACAGAGAAAAGAGAGGAGAAAGGACAACCTTGAACTACCTCATAAAACAAGCAAATATAATTCATTTTTCTTGACAGTAGCTAAAATAATTGTTACTCTTTTATCACCGTAACTGAGTAGAGCTGGTATTCTGACCGGAGAAGACTGATCCTTGGTAACTATTTACAAGTCAGCTGCATATCCTCTTTGGATGTCTGAACTTATTTTCTGTTCTCTAAGGGTTCATTATTCTCCTAAGCTCAGCTTCAAATCTAGTTAAGGGTACTGAGCGTTCCTGTGGTGGGATGTCATTTGTCCACCACTGCAATCTTCTGTCCCAGCATCTAACAGTGCCTGGCACTGGAAGGTGCTCACTGAAGGCCCCGTAAATTGGCCCCCTTCTAATCCAACAGCTCTCTGGCTTATGGTCCTCTTCTCACCCACTCGTTACCTCCTTGAAGCTGAACGAACTGGAAATAAATGATCAGGGAGTAAAAGCAAACTAATCAGGAACAAAGCAGGTAAGACTTGGCATGGAAGGATATCCCATCCTTTGTATGACCCTAGAGAGCAACATCCCAAGCCCTTGATAAGAAGTGACTAGGAGGGATGCTCCTAGTCATCCTTCCACCAGGTGGCTCAGTTGGTTAAGCGTCTGCCTTCGGCCCAGGTCGTGATCCTAGGGTCCTGAGATCGAGTCTCGCATTGGGCGTCTTGCATTGGGCTTCTTGCTCCCTCTGCCTGCCGCTCCTCCTGCTTGCGCTCTCTCTCTCTCTCTCTCTCTCCCTGGCAAATAAATAAATAAAATCTATTAAAAATTTAAAAATATATAAGATCTATTTTTTAAAAAGAAGTGACTAGGAAAGACAGAAACAGAGGAGAAGAAACCAAATCCATGCAGGGTTCAGGATGGTAGCACTATCTAACACTGTAAACTGTCAGAGGCTTGGGAGGTCCTGAGGTTCACCCCCCTCACCTCAGCTAATCCAGAGTTCTCAGGTTACATCTTCCCTGGGTGACTCCAATCCCAGCTCGACAGTGTGGGGCTTTGATGAAGAGTCATGTATCTTTCCCCAGTCTATCTCACTCCATGGCTGGGCTCTGCATTCCTCTGTTCCCTTTTGGTTAGGATCTTTCCCCATGTAACAAGATGGTCACTGACTTCTCTTTTCTAGATCATTCTGGCACTGAATCTCATTGGCTCGACTTGGGTCACATGCCCATGCCCAGATGAATCAGTCTGGTCAGGAAATTGAAATACACTAATTGGCCCAGCCTGAAGTCACAGGAACTAAAAATGGGGAGGGGAGGAATCTCTCAAAAAGGAAAAAGAGGATCCTTATAACTATAATAACAGAGAATGATTCTGGACAGGAAAAATAAAAAAAAAAACTTTTGCTACAAGTATTCAAAATAATGGGTTTAATTCATTATGTATTGTGTTAGTTTGCCACGGCACCAAACAAAATACCACAGACTGGGTGGCTTAACAGAAATTTATTTTCTCACAATTCTGGAAGCCAGAAGTCTGAGATCTAGGTGTTAGTAGAGTTGGTTTCTTCTGAGGCCTTTCCCATCGGCTTGTAGATAGCTGTTTTCTCTCTGTGTCTTCACGTGGTCTTCACTCTGCGTCTGTCTGTGTCCTAATCACCTCTTCTTATGAGACACCCGTCACATTGGATTAAAGCCCACGTCAATGATGAACCCACCTTATTTTAAGTTTTTAAAGACCATACCTCCAAGTATGAGGCAGTGGTGGTAGACTTCAATATATTAATTTTGGAGGAACACCATTCAGTCCAAAATACTTATACTAATGAAACAATCCTTTTTTTCTTAGTATCAGTTTAGTTCTCCCCTTAGGGCCTGTAGAATTATGGTTAGTACTTCCGGGGATGGGATATCATCAACATCATCACTACTCACTCATTCAATGTGTCTGGCCCTTTCTGGGCATTTGAAATACATCAGCAGACAACAGAGGCTAGGATCCTTGTCCTGCCCTAGGCAACATGTATAGTATGTCCAACGCTGATAATTATTATGTAAATGAGATAAATATATTTATGGAGCATCTAGAAACTGCAGAATTCAGAGTGTAGAATTTTATAATAATTTTTTTGTGTATTTAGTGTCCACAGTGCTTTTGAGTAACACTTTCTGTTCAGCAATGTTGGCACCGTGTTACAGAGGGAAAGACATGGTTATCCCTAAGGACCACTTTCCAGTCCACCCTTTCCAAGGCTCACAGAAACTGTAACTCAGCCTGCTTCTGCAGGGGACTCACAGGCTGTCCTTGTCCAAAAGATCACACCTTTTCTTGGGGATGTTCAGTGTTAAAAGCTCTCCTTAGGTAAACCTTCCCCTTCTTGACATGGTAGCTCCTAAATTCTTAGGCAGAAAAGGACAAATCTCAGGGCTTGTGTAGAAAAGGATGGTGAGTTCAAACAGAGAAAGTCCTGTCTTTAGCATCTGGAGCTTTATAGAAACCAGCTCATTCTACACATGTCATTCGTGCATTTCCTATCCACATTGCATTTCATTCATTTTTCCTGGTGCATGTAGGAAGCATTGAGCATTTCATGGTTTGAGAGTAGGAGATAAAAATATTGAGGCAGAAAAGGGGGATGGAAAGAGATGCTAATAATCATAATTGCTGACATTACTGAGCACTTACTCTGTGCCAGACTCTGTTCTAAATTTTACATGCAAGAACTCATTTAATTCACAAAACAAACCTAAGAAATAGGTAACATTATTCCATTTTACAGATGATAAATCTAAGGAATTGAGAGGTTAAGTAACTCCTTAAATGTTCTACAGTTAGTAAATGACAGAAACAAGATAAAGAGCCCAATTCCAGAGCCCATGTTTTCAACCTTCTTCCATAAAGTCTCATTGCAAACCCCAAATGAGTGACCTTGTAACACTTCTGGGACTGTGCTTCCTCTTTAGTAAAATGAAAACAGTAATACTGGGACCTCCATAGTTGCCCCTCAACAATGAGGCAAGAATTACATGAAATAATCTTGAAAGAATGTTCACACCTACAAAAGATTCAACTCGTAAAGGAGAAAAGAACAAACATTCATTGATTCCTGCTTAGGACCAGGTACATATTAGAACTTTATTTAATTTTCCCACCCCCTACCTGGTGAGCCTGCCAATCTCCACTGTACAGATGAGGAAATGGGGCTGGTAAAATGAGCCAATGATTGGTGATGTGGGGCCAGCAGAGGGCGCTAGGAGGTAAAGCCACAAAACCCACACCACCTGCTCTTGACCAGGTCTGTCTCCTGCGTTCCTGTGAAGAAGTCAATGGTACATCTTTGTTTTAGCTTCAGAACCTAGGAGAGGAGCAGAGGATTAATAATATACTTTAATCTTAATAACACAAGATACCTTGTGATTTTCATAAATCGGTTTTCTTTATTAAAGAAAATGTGCGGAATCTTTATAATACACAAGAAAAGTTGTACTACCTTGAGGTTGAAACTCTTAAATAAGATATTGAATTTCTTTTTTTTTGTAAGATTTTATTTATTTCTTTGTCATAGAGAGAGAACATAAGCAGGGAGAATGGCAGAGCAGACAGAGGGAGAAGCAGGCTCTCTGTTGAGCAGGGAGCCCAAAGCAGGACTCAACCGACTGAGCCATCCAGACATCCCTCTTTTTTTTTTAAGATTTCATTTATTTATTTATTTATTTTATTTTGAGAGGGAGAGAGAGTACAAGCAGGAGGAGAGGCAGAGGCAGAAGGAGAGGCAGACACCCCGCTGAGCAGGAGCCCAGTGTGGGGCTCAATCCCAGGATCCTGGGATCACAACCCAAGCTGAAGGCAGACACTTAACTGAATGAGCCACCCAGGCACCCTTAGATATTGATTTTCTTCCATTATTAAGAAGCTGTTGAAATTAGTCATTTAGATGCATGCATTGCGATATGTTACACAGAATTTCCAAATGTATTTTCCTAAACAAGCCTTTCAAGAAGCCTGTACAGTATTTATTATTACTTCCATATCACAGATGGAGAGAGTGAGGGGCAGAGAGAGGTTGTGTAGCAGGCTGCTGGCCCCCCGGAGCCCCACCTCTGACTCCAGCATCCCACGCGCCTCCATTGTCTGGGAGCTCCTCAGGAAAGCCTGTAGTGGGCCTAGAAGTACCATGTCAGATGGGGCAGTGGACACGAGGATAATGGGCAAGACTAGTGGAAGATTCTCCAACAAGAGATGAGAACTGCAGACCACCTGGCCCAGCCCTGTCCTTCGAAGAAACAGGCTTGGGGTTTCAGTCAGTCAGGCATGAAGTGTAGGAGTAGGGCCTCCCGGCAGTCTGACTGCAGGACCTGCTCCCCAGCCACTCGGGCAGCTGTGTCTCGTGTCTGGTTTCAGTGCTGCAGTTTGTGTTTACAAAGCATTTGTTACCATCCCCACCCCAGCCCGGTAACACCACCCTGCTGCCGGGCTTGTTCTAAATACAGCTCAGTCCTCTCACTGGTTTGCTTGAAGTGTCTTACCATGTCCCCATGGGCCTTCTGGTTAAATCCTAGCATCAAAGATGTATTTCTTTTATAAATAGAAAAATAGAACAAATCCAATTTTTTTTTAAAACTCCATCCTGCAGCCTGCAAGCTCTGGCCCATATCTCATTCACACTGTTCACGCTCGGCAGCCACCCCACACTACCCCATGACCAGCCTGGGCTGCTTCCTTCGCCGGGAACTGCCCTACCTCCCCTTCTCTCCAAGACTCAGTGCCATGTCCCCTGGCAAACAAGCCTTCCCCAGGTTCACTTAGCTTCACCTCCTGTGAGGTCCTGCAGAAACCTGTCATAACCTGTCACAACACGTATCACAGCATCACAGTCCTCAGGTTTTATGTTGTTTCTCCCCAAGTCAGGGAGCTTCTTACAAATAGATCTTTCAGCTCTGTGCTCCCAAGGCCTAACACATGTCCGGGCACACAGCGCTCCCTCAGTGTTCTTGGGCTGAATGAACAGATGGAGAGCAAGTGACTTGGGCAGAATAACCAAGCTGGGATGGAATTTTCAGTCCTTCAGTTTGTTTCACTCACTCACCGGGTGTTATTACGTGCTTCAACCACTCAGTTTAGTCGTTGCATTTGTAATTCATACTAAAAATGACAAATTGTATTTTATTTGGTTTAGGATTTTTTTTTTAAGATTTTATCTATTTATTAGAGAGGGAGCAAGAACACAAAGGGAGAATGAGAGAGAGAAGCAGACTCCCCGCTGAGTGGAGAGCCTGATGCAGGGCTCGATCCCAGGACCCTGAGATCATGACCCAAGTTGAAGACAGAAGCTTAACCAACTGAGCCAGCCAGGTGCCCCTGGTTTAGGTTTTTTAAAATTGGTGTATAGTTGGCCTAAAATGTTATGTTAGTAGTTTTAGGTTTGGTTTTGTTTTATTTTTTAAGATTTTATTTACTTGACAGAGACAGCGAGGGAGGGAGCACAAACGGGGGGAGTGGGAGAGGGAGAAGCAGGCTTTGCTGAGCAGGGAGCCCGATGCGGAGTTCAATCCCAGGACCCCGGGATCCTGAGCTGAGCCGAAAGTAGACGCTTAACAACTGAGCCACCCAGTCACCCAGTAGTTTTAGTTTTTTAATTCAAATTTTGAATTTAAAATATACTCAGATGGTCTTTGAAAATTTAAGTATGAAAGGGTATGTCTCTCAGCCATTCAGCTCCCCTCCCCTTGGGTTCCACTGTTGCTAACTTCCTGTGTGTCCTTCCTGACCTGTAGTACACATACATAAGCCAGTACACATAGAGGAATACACAGACACATATTTTATACACACTTTAATATCATACACATTGTTCAGAGTCTTACATCTTTCTACTTAATAGATCTTAGAGTTCTTTCTATGTTAATTCATAAAGAGATGCTTTTTGCAGTTGTGTAATATTCCATTGTGTGAATTACCATAATTTATTTGACTAGTCCTCAACTGGTAGCACTTTTAGGTTGTTTCAAATCTGCTGCAGTAAATAACCTTAGGTATGAGTGAGTCGTTTATCACATGTGTTTATTTATCTAAAACATGATAGGGTTGGTTTTTTTTTTATATAGTTTTCTAAGCAACAGACAGAATTCCAAATTCAGACTACTTCTTTTTCTAACAGGGACCTGCCAGAAGGTTCTTTAAAAGTCCCTCACTCTGCCTCCATCTCCCCATACGAAATGAAAATGTTTTTTGCCCCTGAAGGCTCACAGCTACATGTTGTTAAAACTGAAGGTTTATCTTTCTTGTCTTTGAAATTCTCCCAAAGCAGCAAGCTTATTTCTCCCTTTTAATCCAATTTTCTGTAGATTAAAAAGACTTATAAACAGGAATTTGTCTTTTAGCAATCTTAGCAGTTTACAGTGACTGAGGTGGGTTTTCCTGCTATAATTTTTCAAAAAAACTTTTCCATTTATTTAGGGATGAAATTTTTTTTTTACTGCCAAGGCCAAATCTGCTTTTTCTCCAAAATGAGAAATGCAAAAGAAATGCAAAAAGAAAATTACTGTGCTCACTTTAGCAGCACATGTACTAAAATTGAAATGATACAGAGAAGATTAGTGCGAGGCCTACGTTGGTACAGAAATTACTAGAAAAATAATAATAAGCTTAAAAAATAAATCAATAAAAGTTTGAGAAGCCAAAAAAGAAAACTATTTATCTGCTCTAGCTCTATTTTTTAACAGATCTTATTTATTTATTTATTTATTTATTTATTTATGTGTGGCTCGAACTCACAACCCTGATTTCGCAAGTCACATGCTTTTCCAACTGACCCAGCTAAGTGCTCCAGCTCCTGCTCTTTTATGTCAGACTCTCATCAGCTACAAACACAAAGCTAACAAGTGAGAAACACACAAGATACAAAGTTATAGAGTAAGGAAAGAATGTCAAATAAATTAGCAAATAATTAATTGTCTCTTCCCAAAGCAGCTTGGGCATTTGATAACAAAGTGGAAAAACTGATTGTCACTAAAGATCGAGGAACTTTGGTCCTAGGAGAGACTTCCAGAGCTCTGCATATCCAGTTCCTTCTCTGTAGCTGAAATGAAGCTGTGGGCTCAGCAGAGATGCAAGTGACAGAGGCCAAGCGCTGGCTTCATCAGGCACATGGGGCTTTACTTAAGTCATTGACTCTACCGGCCCCATCACCTTGGCTACCAGCAGGCTGCCTTTCTAATAATGCTCTCAAGGAGAACCGTGACCGTCGATCTTGGCTACATATTAAAATCAACCAAGAAGCCTTAAAAATGCCCTAGTTCCAGAAAGTCTGATTTTATGGTTTGGGGATCAGGACTGGGCACCATACTTTTTAAAGCTCCGCAAGTAATTCTAACTGCACAGCCAGTTAGAACCACTGTTATGGAGATTTCTAGATGGTGGATGGAACCAGTTAGTGTGACTGGGAGAAAGAAGCAAGAGGGGATTAGATGTGATAAGAAACCCAATCCATGGTAATCCTGGAAACTTGACAAAAGGCCCATTTGACCCTTTTGCTTCACCACGTTAAATCCTCAGTACCTTCCATTTGTTCTCAAGATAAAGACCAAAGCCCTTAATCTATCTTCGAGGTTGGGATTCTGATTCATCCCACCGTTCCCATTCTTTCTTTTTTTTTTTTTTTTTTTTTTAAGATTTTTTTTATTTATTTGACAGACAGAGATCACAAGTAGGCAGAGAGAGAGAGGAGGAAGCAGGCTCCCCGCCAAGCCGGGAGCCCGATGCGGGCCTCGATCCCAGGACCCTGAGATCATGACCTGAGCCGAAAGCAGAGGCTTTAACCCACTGAGCCACCCAGGCGCCCACCGTTCCCATTCTTTCAGGGTCTGCTCTCATCACCCCAGTCGTCCATCAAGTCCCTGGAGGTTCCTTGCTTCCTTTGCGAGTTGACCTTGATGTTTGGCAGTCTCCTCGCCCCCAGTTAATGCCAGGCATGGAGGCCTGTCCACATTAATGGGAAAGCCCCCCAAAGAGAAGTACAGCTGAAACCCCTCCTGGCTCTCCAGGGCCCTTCACACTGCTGCTAGACTTCCTGGACACTGAAAGTTAAAATAAGCTGACAAAGAAGGAGAAGAAAGAACTAAGAAAACCAAGTTTCCTTTACCAAAGGGCATGGACCACAGGAGTGTTTGCCTTTATTTTATCTTACCTTTTTTTTTCTAATTATGTATTAACCTCATAGGAAAATGGAGATGAACTGGACGATCATGAAGAATCAGGAGGACCCCTTGGAGAAAATCATCAAGACACCCAAGGTAGAGACAGCTGGGTTGGGTTTTAAATCTTATCACAATAATCTGATGAGGTTGGCACTGGTTCAAAGATGTTAATCCAGAATGACCCTTCCACTTCCTCTCGGGGCCAGAAGTCAGAAGACATGCTAACGTGTTGAGTTCAGACCCTGATGGTTCTTAGGGCCTCACAAACCAACTGATTATAGTGTGCTTTTATATCCTTGGACTTACTGGAAGATTTCTTTCCTGCCAGAGACAGCAGATTGATGGCAGAGAATGGAGACTCTGGGGCATCACAAAAAAGCTGCATAAGCCCCTCCACTTCTCTGATCCCCTTGCTTGCCCACAGGCACGGATACGCAGGTGCAGGAGTTGAGGTTCCTTGCCTAGAGGGTTAATATTCCAACAGAGGCGGCGACCAGTGGCTAATTTAGAGACCCAGACCTTGCTGCCCACTACCATGGGTGGCCAGAGCTGTTTGAGTGTGGCTTCCTCCAGAAATGATACTGCTTTTAATAGTGATGATTCTAGGAAATACTGGGCCTAGAACTGGGCTTTTGGGCATAGTTCATGTTCCTAGACCCTGAGCCCGACTCTAAGCTCTTCCCTGGGGGCGCCCATGCATCTGTGTGATGCCGCATTTGGGTAGACCCAGGGAGCAGGACTGTTCTTTATCCTCACTGCATCTTGCAGGAGTGGAAACTGATATGTGAGAGACTCTTGTGTTCCCGAGGGGTAGACTCTTTCCAGAGCCGGCTGGAAAGAATTGTTTGTTGTTTGCTGTACAAAGGCATCCAGCAGAGGGAGCAAATAGGGGCCTGTGCTCTGCTCCCAAAGCCAAGCACCTCGGGGTCTCCATGCACTGGGGGCTCCTTTTCCTACTCAACCCTTCCACTGGGGTGCCTTGCTTGGTTCACATAAGGTGCTCTATATAGGCTAGCAGCAGCAGCTCTGAGCTGCTGAGTGGAGAACATGGGCTCTGCAGTTGTACTATCTCTGCCGTAATCCCTCTGTGCCTCAGTGTCCTTCACTGAGGCTGAAAACAGTACTCCCCTCATAAGGCTGCATGAGAACCAAATGAAGTAATTCATATGCAGTAGCCCTTTCATGAATATTAATCTTGACTTGGATATCATAGTGATTAATTGTCTACCCTCTCATGGCCACTCTTTATTAACCTGTGAAATGACTCCACAACTCTTCCTATCTCTTCTAGAACCCATAAGGTAAGGGAGACTCTGAGAGCTCACTAGACATAAATGTGCAAAGTCATGGATTTGGGATTTCACCCTAAACTTGATATTTTTCTGTTTACATATTTTACTATTTCTTTCAGTTGACATTCTAGACGAAAATAATTTTTGTACTCATTTTAAAAGATTTCGTTACTAGGGCAGCTGGGTGACTCAGTCAGTTGAGCGTAGGACTCTTGATTTTGGCGTGGGTCATGATCTCAGGGTTATGGGATTGGGCCCCACATAGGGTTCCACGCTGGGTGTGGAGCCTGCTTAAGATTCTTTCTCTCTCCTTCTCTCTTTGCCCACCCCCATCTCTCCTTGTGTGCTCTCTCTCTCTTTTTAAAAAAAATTTTAAAATTTTAAAAAGATTTCATTGCTTCTGTATATCAGACAATAAAATATTATGGTAGTCCAATTTCTGGGTTTGGTCAAGCTAAAATAAGTCTCCTACCCCCTCCATTTTCAAAGCCGAGTAACAATAGCCAAGGAAACATACTTCAGTCTTCAGACCTTTCATATCATAAGTCATACATGCAGAATGTGAACACTGACAAGACTCCAAGATCTCGGCCAAGTGCAGTGGAGGTTTTAGGCAGTGCAGAACATGGCCAAATCTAAGCAATGACCAAGTCAGTAGAAACAGATTTCCTGTCTCATGACACAGGGACGGGCTCTGGCTGAGTTCCATAAAGGTTATCCAGACAGTCTTTAATGCAGTGAAATATCACTGCAGAAAATTAAAGAAGGCATTTGCCTGTCCTGAATGATAAATGCTAATGTTTAAAAAGGATTTCAAATCTTTGAAAGGAAACAAGACAGCATGCCAAGGAATTTTTTTTTTAACTATTTAAGGATCACTCTTCCCCTCATAGGTCTTACATCTAATGGCCAGGATTTTTCTTCTACCCTAAATTAAGTAGTGATTTTCGTGTTTAAATTATGAGCAATGAGTCAGTACCACCTCCCCTGAGAATACCTTGAATCTTAGACTTGGTGAGATAACTGGTTGCAAATTTTCACTGGACAAATCAAAGAGGGTTTGGAAAATTGCTCATGTTAAATACAAAAGTTTCCTTTCCACCTCTTTTCCCCAACCCCACAGCCCAAAGAAAGACTATAAATTCAATTCTTGTTTATTTCTTAGGCCAGCAGTTCTCAAACTTCAGTGTTCATCAGAAGCTGGTTAAAATAGATTCGGGGGCCCTGTTTCCAGAGTTTCTGATTAGATCTGGGTTGAGGTCATGGCATTTACAATTTTAGTAAGTTTGCTAGGGATGCTAATGGTGGTGGCACAGGGACCACACTTTGAGAATCACTGCCCTGGGCCTTGCTTCTAGAATTTATTTCTCTAAATTTAGCAGCTACTCAAATTTCATCTGTTCTTTTGAAAATAATGGGAATGAAAGGAGTAGAGGGTATTGTCTAGGCAGCATCACAGTGATCAAGAACACTGACAGCAAGTCTGATTCTGTGGGTTACAGTCCTGGTTTCCCCACTTACTAACTGCAGGCCCTTGAGTATGCTACTAAACTTCTATGGGCATCTTTTTCTTCATCTGTAAAATGTAGGTACTAATACTCCTTAGCTCATGAGGTGACCGAGAGATAAAGGAGTTAATACATGTAACATATATGAGTGCCTGGCACACAGTAAGTGCTCACTAAAGGCTAGCTCTTCATCTATTTCTTAAAAACCTTAATTTAGTAGCCATAAGTTGCACCTTGTCAGGAGAGGCTGGCGCTAAGTTGATAACATGATGATTACTTTCTGGATCAGTCTCAGTGATGAGGTGGGGGGGGTGCGCCTTGGTCTCAGGGGACTGACGGAGTGAGTCCTCTGTGTAAGTCCTTCTTTTACTTAAGGCCAGTGTAGGCAGCAGACCCAGTCTGAATGAAGCAGTCTTACCGACCTCCACATTCTGTGAAAGGCTCTGGAGCAATAGTGATATAACCCCTTCGAATGTGGTAGAACTTGAGCTATTCTTAGGAGGAGTGGGAGGTTTCAGGAGTCCTGCATGAGGTGCAGAGGATCCCTAATGAAGAGCCTAAAACAATGAGGGGAAAAGACAAAAGGCGGGTCTTACAGAAACCCTTAGAAACCAGCGAGCCATTTCTATTCTACAAGGGACAAAAAAGGTACAGAGCTTTATTCAGAGATGCATGTGTAGTTAGGATACTGATACAAGCGTTCTAACAAAGACCAAGATAAAGTGACTTCAAATAAGATGGAAGGCTTATTTTTCCCTCATGGAAAAATCTAAGCTGATGGGCAACGGGCAAGACCACTCTGCCCCATTCCTTCTCTCTGCCATCCCCTTTGCTATTACACTTCTCTACGTGGTCAAAGCTGGCTCAACATATCCTCACCCTGAGGACAGGACAGAAGACATTAGTGTTGGGCCCACTGCTGCCTTCTCGGAGCACAGTCCAACACCCCCCCCCAACCCCCGTCCATCTAGCTACAGGGCAGGTCTGAATGCCTTTCCTCAGGTGCACTTTCTGACTCCTGCAATAAACAGCTCCAGAAGGAGCAAATCTAATGACTTCCCAGCCTGGGCAAAGAAGTAATGAGTAGTCAGTGTTGTAAAAATTTCTCTTAAAGCCATGGAAAAAATAGATCAAAAGTATGTGCCCAGAAGTTGAGACAGTGCCACTGCCCCAGAATCTACAGCCTGGGAAGTGGAACACTGCCTGCCCCCAACACACACACACACACAGAGGGCTGCAACTCCGTGTCAGTCAGGGCTCCTTGCTCCTGATTGCTTCCCTGTGAGGTCTACACAGTCGCTGTAGCCTGCCAGGCTCTGCAATCTGGAGCCCCCGTACTAGGTTCAGAATAATCTGCTGCTTCTTAGCAGCCTGAATGACCTACACACTCTGTTATTGCTTTATTTTTTGCTCCTGGAAAGTATTTCAAAGTCCTCCTTCATGATGGGAAATGGTCCATCCTTAAGAATGTTTTTGGCTCATTCCACTGAACCCAGAATGGAAACCCCAGGGAAGTCCCCAGAATCCCAGAACACAGCTGTTGCCCCTTGATCCTGAAAATTCTCTTCACCTTCCAGAAAGTAAAGCTTATTTCTAACTTGAGACCCAAATTCATCAAAACCAAAAAGCAGGGGCGCCTGGGTGGCTCAGTCGTTAAGCGTCTGCCTTCAGCTTAGGTCATGATCCCAGGGTCCTGGGATTGAGACCCGCATCGGGCTCCCTGCTCCCTGGGAACCCTGTTCTCCCTCTCCCATTCCTCCCTGCTTGTGTTCCCTCTCGGTCTCTCTCTCTCTCTGTCAAATAAATAAATAAGGGCGCCTGGGTGGCTCAGTGGGTTAAAGCCTCTGCTTTCGGCTCAGGTCATGATCTCAGTGTCCTGGGGTCGAGGCCCGCATCAGGCTCTCTGCTCAGCAGGGAGCCTGCTTCCTCCTCTCCCTGTCTCTCTGCCTGCCTCTCTGCCTACTTGTAATCTCTCTCTGTGTGTCAAATAAATAAATAAATAAATAATCTTTAAAAATAAATAAATAAATAAAATCTTAAAAAAAAAGCAGTTGAAACTAGAGACAAGGACAACATAAGGAAATTTACAGACCAATCTCATGATCAAAGATGCAAAACTGCTAAATAAAATAATAGTCAACCAAATCTTTAAGCTTATATTTAAATATATAATATTTTATGATGTGTCCGTGTCTGTGTGTGTGTGTGTGTATATATATACACATACACACACCATGACTGAATTCAGTTTATCCCAAGAATTCAAAGATGGTCTAATATGGGAATGACTGTTTACATAATTCACATCAAGAGGTTAAAGGAGAAAAACCTTAGGGTCATCTCAATAGATACAAAAGGAAAAATAAATTTATGACAATCACCCATTCATGACTTAAAATTATCAAAATGGGAACAGAGGAAGACTTACCGATTTTAATAAAGAATGTCTACCAAAGACCTGCGAGTAAACATCACACTTTAATGGTGGAACTTTAAAAGAATTCTCTTGAAGAAAGAACTAGGATAAGGACGTCCTCTGTCACTGCTTTTATTTCAACATTGTGGTAGCACAGTAGGGAAACCAAAAGAAAGGAAAAGGACAGAAAGGAGGAAATGACACTGTCATTATTCCCAGACAATAGTATTACTTATATAGAAAAATCTGAGGGCCTCTACAGACAAGTTATTAGAAGACAAAAAATTCAGCAAGATTACTAAATATAAATCAATATATAAAAATCAATTGTGGAGAAACAATACTGTGTCAAAACATTAAGCACAATTTATAATGCAATTTTAAGATCACTGTTATTATGGAAAACCCCAACCATACACAAAGACAAACAGAACAGCACAAGAATCCCACGTGCCCATCTCCTGGCTGATACTGTTCACCCACATCCATAACACCTCTCTTCCATATTATTTTGAAACAAATTTTTCAGGCTTATATCATTTTACCTATACACACTTAAGTATATATATCTCTAAAAAACAAGAAAAGACACTTTTGACATAACCATAATACCACCGTTGCACCTAAAAATTAGAACTGTTCTTTAATGTAATTGAATATTCTGTATTTTCAATGCCATAATTGTCTCATAATTATTGTAATTGTTTTAGAGTTTGTTTGCAATTTGTTAGTGTGGCCTTTACTTCTTTAATTTATAGGCTCCCCTCCATTTCTGTTTTTTACCCTCTTTTAGTTTACTTTTAGGAAATTGAGTCAATTGTCCTATGGAGTTTTCCACAATCTAGATTTTTGCTGTTGCTTCCTCATCATGTAGTTTTATGTGTTCTCTGTCTTCTGCATTCCCTATAACAAAATTTAGTACTCGGATCTAGAGACCTGATCAGATTCAGGTTTGGGTTTTTTTTTTTTAAGATTTTATTTATTTATTTGACACAGAGAGAGAGATTACAAGTAGACAGAGAGGCAAGGCAGAGAGACAGGGAGAGGAGGAAGCAGGCTCCCTGCTGAGCAGAGAGCCTGATGCGGGTCTCGATCCCAGGACACTGAGATCATGACCTGAGCCGAAAGCAGAGGCTTTAACCCACTGAGCCACCCAGGCGCCCTCAGGTTTGGTTTTCCTTTTAGCAAGACTGTTTCCCGGAAGGCATTGTGTTCTTCCATCAGGAAACATAATGTTTGCTTGTTCTCTTCACAAGGTCAGCAGCTACAGATCCATTCATTCATAGAGGCTGCAAAATAGTGTTATTGAAATTCTATTGTTCATTCTCCACTCCTTACTTGGCAGACTCCTACCAAAAGAAACAAAACAATTTTTCCTCCCCTATTGGTTATCCACTGGTACAGTTTATATAGGAAGGCAGGATAAATGTAATTTTTAAATATATATATGTATAGATAAATGTATATACATCCTATAAATAAATGAAAAAAGATATGTGAGACTTTCTTGAAGAAATTATAAAATTTTGTTAAATTAAATGAAAATAGACCAAAATAAATATAACATTCTATATTATGCCATACATAATGTTCACAAATAGGAAAGTGACAGTTCTTCCTAGATTAATCTACAAATTCAATGCAATTATGGTTTTTTTAAATCCCCGGTTGGGTTTTTGGTAGAACATGATAAGTTGATCCCAAAATTCATAAAGAGGTCTAAAATAACCCATAAAATTTTGAAGAAAAACAAATAGTCCAAATACTAAAATATCAAAAATATTAAATATCAAAAATTACTTTAAGGCCATGTGATATTAGCTTAGAGATAGAGAGATGAGAATAGAGAATCCAGAAATAAATGTACCCATATATGAAAACAATATATGGCAAAAGTATAAAGAATGAGCTATTTTTCAGTATATAATCTGAGATACCTGGTTATCCAATTTTTAAATCTTTACCTTACAAAATATCGGGTGTATTTTTTGAAAAAGAAAAAAAAAATTTTTTTAAGACTTTATTTTTTTTTTTTAATTTTATTTTTATTATTTGCCCAAGGGGTACAGGTCTGTGAAGACTTTATTTTTAAGTAATCTCTATACCCAGCATGGGGTTCGAACTCACAACCCCAAGATCAAGAGTCTCATGCTCTTCTAACTGAGCCAGCCAGGCATCCCTGAAAAAGCAAAAATTTTAAACTTTTTTAGAAGAAAATATAGAAGAATATCTTTATGAATTTGAGAAAAGAAAAAATTTCCTACCCATGATTTAAAACATGAACCATAAAGAAAATTATTGATAACCCTGGCTATATTAAAATTTATAGTTTTTGACAAGATAACAAAAACAAAGTTAAAAAGCAAGTCACAGGGGTGTGCAACTCTTGATCTCAGAGCTGTAAGTTTGAGCCCCATGTTGGGTGTTTAGATTACCAAAATAAATAAATAAAATCTCGAGGAAATAAAAAGACAAATCATAGACTAGAAGTCAATATCTGCAGTGCATAAAACCAACAAAGTATTAATATCCAAAATGCAGCAAGAACTGCTACAAATAGAAAAGGAAAAGACAATCAACCTAAATGAAAAATGGCTAAAAGATATGAACAGGCAATTAACAGAAGAAGCCTAACTAAATGGCCATGTAAAAAAAAAGTCAACTTTGTTGCTAATCAGGAAAATTCAAATGAAAACAAAAAAAAAATCATTTCATATATATATGTGTATATATATATATACATATATATATCAGATTAGCCAAAAAAAATTTTTTTTTTAAGATTTTATTTATTTATTTGACAGAGAGAGAGAGATCACAAGTAGGCAGAGAGGCAGGCAGAGAGAGAGGAGGAAGCAGGCTCTCCGCCGAGCAGAGAGCCCGATGCGGGCCTCGATCCCAGGACCCTGAGATCATGACCTGAGCCGAAGGTAGAGGCTTTAACCTCTGAGCCACCCAGGTGCCCAGATTAGCCAAAATTTAAAAGTTCACAAACACCCATTATTGATGAGGATATAGAGTTTTAGAAATTCAGAGCAATTGGAAACATCCAATAAATTGAAGATGCATGTACTTTGCAACTCAACAATTTTATTCCCATGTATATCCTAGAGAAATTCTTTCATGTATGAAAAGTGACTTACTCAAGAAGGTTCATTGCAGCATTGTTTGTAATCGCCAAAAAAAATGGAAATAACCAAAACAGCCATCAGCAACAACGTGGATAAATTGTGGTATGTTTATACAATGGAATATTGTCTGTAGCTTAAAATAAATGAATGGAAACTATGTGTATTATTGTGAATTAATCACAAAAACAAAAGTTAAGCAAAATAAATAAGTTGCAAAAGTTATATATAAATGATACTATAGATATAAGGATTTAATGTGTGAAATAGTATTATACGTTGTTTATAAGTGCATTTATACATGGCAAAGATAGAAAAATATGCCTGAGGGCACTGTAGGAGAAGAAAATTTTTCCTTGACCCTCCTAGGGTCTCTGGCTGGACCTAAAAATTAAACTGACACAGAGAAATTTAAGAGGAGAAATGCACACAAATATATTTAACATAAATTTTATGTGACACAAGAGGCTTCATAAGAAAATGAGGATCCTGGGGATGCCTGGGTGGCTCAGTCGGTTAAGCGGCTGCCTTCAGCTCAGGTCATCATCCCAGGGTCCAGGGATCCAGCTCCACATTGGGCTCCCAGCTCAGCGGGGAGCCTGCTTTTCTCTCTGCCTCTGCCTGCCTCTCTGCCAGCTTGTGCTCTCTTCCTCTCTCTCTGACAAATACATAAAAATAAATTCTTAAAAAAAAAAAGTTGTTTTTAAAAGAAAGAGAGAGACAAAGAGAGAAAGGAAGGAAGAAAGAGGGAGGATCCTGGGCACCTGGGTAGCTCGGTCTGCTTAAGTGTCTGCCTTTGGCTCAGGTCATGATCCCAGGGTCCTGGGATGGAGCCCCATGTTGGGCTCCCTGCTCAGCAAGGGAGCCTGCTTCTCCCGCTCCCTCCGCCCCTGCTCATGTACTCCCTCTCTCACTCACTCTGTCTCTCAAATAAATAAAATCTTTAAAAAAAAAAAAAGTGAGGACCCAAAGAAATGGTTAAGTCTGAGTGTTTGTTTTAAATATTTTTTATTTTTAAATAACCTCTTTACCGTACATGAGGCTCAAACTCACAACCCTGGTGAGATCAAGAGTTGGACGCTCCACTAACTGAGCCATCCAGGCGCCCCAAACCTGAGTATTTTTATACTAGGCTTGATGAAGAGTGGAAAGTTGTGGGAAAATATGACAGGATTTAAAGGGAACGAGTTAAGGGTAATAAATTAGGAGATATTGAATAAGGACTGTTTGGATTCCTCTTGAAGTTTCTCCATCTTCAGAGAAAAGGATGTGTCTTTCCTGGGGAAGGTGGGGGAGCATCTCTCAAATGAGGGTTTTGTGGCTTTTTTTTTTTTTAAGATTTTATTTATTTGAGAGAGGAGGCACAAAGCAGGGAGGGGCAAAGGGAGAAGAAGAAGCAGACTCTCCCTTGAGCAGGAAGCCAAAGGCTGGCTGATCTCAGGACCCTGAGGTCATGACCTGAGCGGAAGGCAGATGCTTAACCAACTGAGCCACCCAGGCATCCCAGTGAGGGTCTTATTAACTGCTCCGGGGGAGAAGGGTGCAGTGGTCAGAGAAGACTTCCTTCACGTGCCATTCTTCAAATTCCTTCAGCTTGAAATATTAAAAAAAAAAGAAAGAAAGAAAGGAATATGTGAAGATGCCATATTTCGGGGTAGTGTGTTCAACTGACAAACACCAAATTTAAGAGAATGGTTACCACCGGGGAAAGAATGAAAGAAATGGAATTGAATGTGATACAATGAAATCTTGGACTATATCTGAAATGTTTTATTTCTTTAGAAAAAATGTGAATCAGATATGGCAAAATGTTAAGATTTCACAAAGGTGGGTGATAAGTACATGGGTGCTCATTATACGGTATTTTTTTCTATACTCTGCATTCGTAAAATATTTTACAGATTCTTTAAAGGCAGTTAAAAGTTGTACACTATTAAAGTACTGCCTTAGTTAATTCTAATACTTCCTAAATATCAGATTATTATACTAGAGTTGGGGTATTGGGGGGGGACAGGGAGAACTAGGGGGAGAGCTTTTCTACCGCCCACCTCCCAGAACTGAGCTTCAATTCTAATCAACATGGTGAAATTGTGCCAATGTAGGACCGCGGGTTTTGGTCAGTACAAATGCGCCCTCTGCTGGTCCTGTAGTGTCCTGTCCCAAAGTTCAAAAGAGCTACGAGGAGCTGTGAATGTCTTCAGTGAGACAGCTTTACTGAACCAGCCATGTTGGGGCATGAAACCCCCCCGGCCCCCAGAGTTCCCCTTATCACAAAGATACCTAAGCTAGTTCCAATTCTGTTAATATTACATATGATCCAAGACAAAATAAATTCCAAGGTACCACCACAGTTAACCTTCCCAATTTACCCCGCCACGCCATACATTAACAATTTTGTCCCCACTACTAGATTGGGAGATTGATATGGGAGACAATAGATGCCACCCTTAAAGTTTGGGAATGACAGAAAAAAACCCAAGGGACAAAGACACTTGGGCTGGAAAGGAGTGGGGATTTCATGGACAACTTTGAATGCTGAAAAGTGGATTAACTGTAGTATTAAGGGGATGATGTTGGTAGGATGACAGGGGAATTTTTTCCTTTCCAATCTTTCTTTAAAGTTATAATACCTATAAACAAAATTGAGGAAATATAAATTCAGAGAAGAATCTACTGCTCAAAGAGAAATAGAGACTGAATATTAGTCTTCCTTTTAAAAAGTTTATTTTTTGGTTTTGTTTTATTTTGTGTTAATATCCATCTTCCCTGATAAAATTTAAGCTTCCTGAGACTAGGTGTTTCCATCCTACTCCCCACTGTATTCCCAGCACCTGAAACAATTCCTGGCATGTAGTAAATATCTAATAAGCATATGGTAAATGAAGGAAGTAAATGACCATTTTCTCAGGATAAATTGGTACAAATTTTCTGGGGAAAAATTTAGCAGTAAACACTGTGCCTTAAATTCTGTATATCCTTTAATAATCAATGTGAACAAAGAGTAGGTCTTTCAATAATCAAAAACATATCTTTCAAGGATATGTTATGCAAAGTTCTTATTATAAAAAATTTGAAACAATCTGAATTTTAAAAGTTACATGTTTGGTTAAGTCAGTTATGGTACCTCTGTACAGTGAAATGTTATGCTGTTATTACAGTCACTTTTAGGAATATTTAATTATAAGGGAAATTCTAATAACAAAAGTGAATTAAAATTATATATACTTTTTCCATTCTATTAAAATGAGTATACATTATATATGCATGAAAGTACATACACCAAAATATTTGAAATAATTGTATGTGAGTAGGGTGATCATGGGTGAAGTTTTTTTGGTTCTTGTTTTTTTTTTTTTTTTTTTTAAAGATTTTATTTATTTATTTGACAGAGAGAGAGCGATCACAAGTAGGCAGAGAGGCAGGCAGAGAGAGAGGAGAGAGGAGGAAGCAGGCTCCCTGCTGAGCAGAGAGCCCGATGCGGGCCTAGATCCCAGGACCCTGAGATCATGACCTGAGCCGAAGGCAGAGGCTTTAACCCACTGAGCCACTCAGGTGCCCTTGGTTCTTGTTTATTTCTACCAAGTGCCAACCCTGTTTTAGGTACTTTATTTGTAGTAATATTTTTTCTTTATTGAGGGATAATTGGCATATGATAAATTATACTTATTTGAATTTTTCAATTAGGTGAGTTTTTTAAAGTGTTAAATAAATATATTTATTTTTCCTGTAAAGATTTTAATGCAGTCAATTTCACTTTTTCTACTTTTTTTTTTTTTAAAGATTTTATTTATTTATTTGACAGAGAGGGAGAGATCACAAGGAGGCAGAGAGGCAGGCAGAGAGAGAGGGGGAAGCAGGCTCCCTGCCGAGCAGAGAGCCTGATGCGGGACTCAATCCCAGGACCCTGAGATCATGACCTGAGCCGAAGGCAGAGGCTTTAACCCTCTGAGCCACCCAGGCGCCCTTTTTCTACTTTCCTTAGGGATTTTTTAGTATTTTTTTTTTTTTAAGACAGAGAGAGAGAGCACGTGCGTGCGTGTGCACACAAGCAGGGGGAGGGGCAGTGGGATAGGGAGAGGCACACTCCCCACAGAGCAGGGAGCCTGATGGGGGGCTGGATGCCAGTACCCTTGGATCATGATCTGAGCCTAAAGGCAGATGCTAAAAAGACAGCCATTCAGGCGCCTCTAATCAATTTCATTTTCAATGTTACAACCACGGTGGGGTTTTAAGAAGAAATCTAAACAGACATAGACCTCCTAATCTAACATTATTTTCTTTTTGTTTTCTCTTACAGCCCCTATTCATTTACATATGTATTTTATAGAGTTCTAACACACTATTCTATAGTTTACATTCTTACTTCTTTCTATCATATTTTCCATATTATTATCTTTTTAACCAAAATTTTAAATGTCAAATTAATGCATCGTGAATTGTTTCGCCAATCTCCCACTGTTGAGCTGTTTCTAATTTTTCATTATTAATAACAAAGTTATAACAACTTTGAACCAAAATCTTGTTCTTTTGAATTAGTTCTTCATAATAAATACCCAGGAGTGAGATTCCTGATCAAAGACTGGAACATTTTTCTGGTTCTTGGTACATACAGTCCTATCACTTTCCCAAAGAGTCTACTACTAATTGTAATGTCACTTGCTATGGGCCAGCACTGCTTTGTGCAGCATTTGCTAATTTTCTAGGTATAACACACTTCATTGTGCTAATCTGCATGTCGCTGATTACTAACCAAGTAGATGTTTCCCTATGTCTGGGTTTGTTGTCTATAATCTATTGTCCTTTGCTGTTAAGGATGCTCTTTGTCTTCACAGACCAGGAGCTGAGGAGTATGACCCCTGACCCTCTTAGAGCTTCCCTGCGTGACCACGTCCAGACCCCTGAGTCAAATACTGTCCGAAAGACGTAAGTGTTCAAAGTTGTAATGACATGGACTGCTCCATTTTTATTTAATTTTTCTTTGTTTGTTTGTTTGTTTTAAAGTCACTACTTAATACCCAACCGAGGGCTTGAACTCACGATCCCGGGTTTAAGAATTACATTCCCTACTGGCTGAGCTAGCCAAGCGCCCCTCATTTTTGTTTATATTTAATTTAATTTGTGTCTTTTCTGAGACTGAAGATTCTCAGGCTACTTGCGTACTCTAACAGCTAGAATTGTTGTCTAAGAAATGGATTCTTGGGGAGGATTATACTGTGACATGCTTCCTCCTTCAGCCATATTCTTTGGCTGGGTGGGTGAAGAATGAAGTTTAACAGTGTGGAAACAGCTTTCTCCGTTTGTCTAAATAGCTGAGATCTACGGACATGCTTAGAAAGGTGAAGTCTGTCATCTCGGCCTTGATTTCTCCTCTCAGCATTCACTCAGCTCTGGGTAAAACAAATAGTACTTAATAATACCAACACTAGCAGCTAACAGGTAGTAAGTGCTTCCTATGTGCTCACTGGGTGCTTAATCCAAGCTCATTGACCAAGGCTTGGCCAGTAGCTCCTGTCACTTGCCTAAGCCCCACTTGGCAGTGGCAGCTGGAACTATAGCCTATTGTGAGCTTCCATGAGGTCAGTGACTTGAGAACTTTCCCTCACCTGCCTCATGGTATAAGGACTCTCTCCTGGGTCAAAAAGGTTTTATGTTCTCTGCGAACAAAGGGAGAGAGGCACTATCTGATGCAGCTACCTGGAAAATTCCATTTTTTAATTTTTATACCTCAGCTTTTTCTACCATGGAGTCAAATGACTTACAACAACCCCATCACCAAGAAAAAGGTGAGATGACCAAAAAGAAAAAAAAAAGTTTAGGCCAGAGGAAAAGAAAAAAGAACACCAACACTCCACAAAAGTCACTATAGTCATTGTAACTAAAGAGCAGACTAGCAGTTTTGAATGGAGATTCCTGAATGTGAAAGCAAAAAAGAAAAAGAAAGAAAAGAAGAAGCAACACAATTAGGTTTGTGGTTCTCATTTGCAGCATACCTGTTCCTCAGGGGAAATCAGTGTTTTCTTAGCATTAAATTCTAAAGGATAAATCTTCTGTGGGTTTTTATAGAGTGACATTGAATGATTTAAAGACTCATATATTTACCGGAAATTCCATTTACCTCATTCAACAAATATTTCTCAAGTTTCTATAGTAAGGACCTGTACTAGCACAGCACAGTGAATATAATACTGATTTAGCTAGAAAATAAAATGCCCAGAACCAGGCATTGTTGTTGTCTAAGAAACAGATTCTTGGGGAGGTGGCTGCTGCTGCAGCTGTTACTAAAACCCATGTGGCTGTTTCTCAAGGGCACTTTTACCCAGAGAACATAAGTCCGTTATCCTCAAGGCAGCGTCAGTGAGAGCAATCCTACAAGGGATCACACAGGCACAGCACATGACCTTTTGGTGGCTAGATTTGATCAAGAATAGAATTCAAAGGGCATAACAGAGTGGATGGATCGTGGCATGTTCCTAAAACAGTCTTTCTTAAAGGTCATTTATTTTTCAGCTGAGACTTTGATAGAAGAATTTCAGTTAGATAACCTTTGGTCATTCAACTAAAGGCATAAATATGCAACCCCAGAGAGGCAAACTATTTCTTCTGTGCTCTAAATTGAGGATTTAGCTGGAGAGAACTCCAAAAGGGAAGACTCGACTTGCTACTCTCCCTTATTGAGGGATGTGTTGAGAAAAAGAGGGTTCCCCCAAGTGTGTAAAATGCCCATGATAGCACCGCAGAAACAGGGGCTCAATGTTTGTTCACTTTTCCTTGTCCATCCACTCTTCCTTGTCCAACGGAGTTTTCGATTTAGTTTGGTCCTGTTGTTTTGCTCTTTCTTAAAGGGGCAGAGATTATCATGTACACCGTCTGCACGGGAGACTCCCAGGGCACGAGTTCCCAGAGAGGTTGGGTCCTATGGATGCCTCTCTTCTTCCAAGAGGAGCGAAAGGGAGGACTGAACCAAGGCTGTTCGACCAGCAGGCTCTAGCCAACATCAGTGTAAGTATAAACATCGAGGAGCTTGGTCCAAAAGCTTGCTCCCAGCAGGCTCCCATGTACAGTGGTGTAGATTGCTTACTCTATATACAGTGGGAACTGCTAAGGGGCAAGTGAGAGCTGAAATCCAGTCTGTGGTTCACTCACCATACCCTGCACCCCCGCAATGTGCTTCATTCTTCTGAAGGATGGGGTGCCCATTTCTAATTCCTACAAAGGTACTAAAAGGTAACTTCAGTTTTCTTACACACCACTTCTGACGCCAGATGTGTGGAATCTTTTCCCACATCAATCAATCTCCAGCTCAAAGAACACCAACTGGGTGCCCTGTAGTTCAATTCTGATCCTGCCTGGAGTTCACACAGGGGTCTGTCCCACAAGACTGCCCCCACTTCAGAATCCAGTCACAAGTCTCAGGTTGTCACCTATAAATAGAGGGTTCCCACAACCCCTTCCTCAGCTTTGATAATTTGCTAGAATGGCTCACAAACCTCAGAAACTTATTTACTTACTATAATTGATTTACTACAAAGGATGTTTTTATTTTTTTATTTTTTTTTAAAGATTTTATTTATTTCACAGAGGGAGAGAGATCACAAGGAGGCAGAGAGGCAGGCAGAGAGAAAGGGGGAAGCAGGCTCCCTGCTGAGCAGAGAGCCCGATGTGGGCCTCGATCCCAGGATGCTGAGATCATGACCTGAGCCGAAAGCAGAGGCTTTAACCCACTGAGCCACCCAGGCGCCCACAAAGGATGTTTTTAAAGATTTTATTGTTTTTTGGGTTTTATGGTTTTTTAAGATTTTATTTGAGAGAGAGAGAGAGAGAGAAGGAGTGTGCAAGCAGGGGGAGAGGCAGAGGGGAAGGGAGAAGCAGACTCCCCACTGAGTAGGGAGCCCGGCATGGGGCTCGATCCCAGGACCCTGAGACCATGACCCAAGCCGAAAGACAGTTGCTTACCATCTGAGCCACCCGTGTGCCCCCAAAATTTTATTGTTAATTAATCTCTACACCCAACATGGTGCTTGAACTTACAACCCCAAGATCAAGAGTTGCACACTTGGGAAGGGTTGTGCTATGGTGAGTGCTGTGACAGGTGTAAGCCTGATGATTCACAGACCTGTACCCCTGGGGCAAATAGTAATAAAAATTTAAAAAATTTTTTTAAAAAAGAGTTGCACACTCCACCAACTGAGCCAGCCAGGCGCCCCTTACAAAGGATATGTTAAAGGATACAGCTGAACAGCCAGAAGAAAAGATACACAGGGCATAAAATCTTTAAAAAAAAAAAAAAGAAAGAAAGAAAAGAAAAAGATACACAGGGCAAGGTCCAGAAGGGTCCCAAATGTGGGCGCTTCTGTCTCCATGGAGCTCAGTGTGTGTGCCGCCTTGCCTGCTCGCGGATGGTTCACCAACCCAGCAGCAAGCCAAACTCTTTTGGTTCAGGTTTTATGGAGGCTTCATTACACAGGCATTGATCGATAAAAATATTGATTAAAGCATTGGCAAATGGTTATAAACTCAACTTCTAGCCTCTTCTCCCTCCGAGGTTGGGGGTGTTGAGCTGAAAGTTCCAATCCTCTAATAACACAGTTGGTTCCCCTGATAACCAGCACCCCCTCCTAAGGTGCTTTCCAAAATCATCTCATTAACAGTCTCAGGTGTAGTTGAAAGGGGTTGTGTTCATGAAAAGCAAAAGCTACTCCTTTCCACATTTATGCTCCAGAAATTAAAATGGATTTAGGAGTTTCATGCCAGAGACTGGGGATGAAGACCAAATATATATTTCTTATTATGTCAAAATATCACAGGCACTGAATGGGTAGCCATGGCCCCACTCTGCCATCCTCTCTTAGAAAGAATCTCCATGGTTGTCCCAGCCCATGGGGAAAGGTGAAGACTGACATGGTTGTGGTCATCTGCTTGAGAAACTTCTGGAAACTTAGCAAATGATACAACAGTGAATAAAGCTGGCTTTGATTTAAACTGGCAATAGCAATCTATCAAAGTTAAAAATTGCTGGGCGCCTGGGTGGCTCAGTGGGTTAAAGCCTCTGCCTTCAGCTCAGGTCATGATCTCAGGGTCCTGGGATCGAGGCCCGTATCGGGCTCTCCGCTCAGCTGGGGACCTGCTTCCTCCTCTCTCTCTGCCTGCCTCTCTGCCTACTTGTGATCTCTCTCTCTGTGTCAAATAAATAAATAAAATCTTTTTTTAAAAAAGTTAAAAATTGCTTCACTTTGATTCAACTCTGTAGATCATGATTTAGCATCAAAAAAGGGGATGATCATAAAGTGTATTCTGTTCCTCTTTCCTCCGACAGCATCAGACCTAGCAGGATTAAAGGAAAGGCTGAACCTGAGGGTCTCCACGCCAGCTCCATTCTAAGACTCCCTCTTCTGCTTCATGTGGAACCCACACAAATTCCATTCTTAGCCATTCTGTTTTGTTCAACATACTCTTCCTTTGACATTTTTTTTCCTTGTTTCCTTTACATCATGGTCCTTTTCCTTAATTTTTCACCTTTAGGAGATGGAGTTGATTGGCAAAGCCAAGAGAAAGAAAAGAACCAAGACAGACAAATCCAAAGCACCCAAGGAGAGGAGAGAAGGAAAGGTCCACAGGGAAGCAGAGGCCACTGTTGGTAAGGGAGTGTGCCCTTCACAAATGACCCAGGAAAAGACACCTAATGGGGGCTGGGAGGTGTCACAGAGAATCAGCATGAAGCCAGTGGGACAAACTACCTGCTTTGAGTCTTTTTGACTATCTCTGGCTAAGATGCTGTTGCAGCCTTACTTCATGTCAGTATCTTAGGAGAGAGAGGAGAGAGGAAACCAGGGTTGCCTAGAGACCTGTGATCAAGAGAGGAAATAATAATAATAATAATAATAATAGCACCTAGTTACTGAATACCCACTGTATTAAGAGCCCCGCATACATGACATCATGAAATCCCCAAAACATCGCCATTAAAGTAACTATTATTATACTGTGCAGTGGTTGAGGCTTGAGACAGATAGGGTGGCTTGCATAAGATCAAACAGACTGAACAGGAAATGGTGGGCCCAGAGTTGGACCCTGCCTTTTGATTCCAAGTACACACTCTTACCATGGCCTCTGTGAACTAATAACTATCATAATTTGAGAATTGGGCAGTGAAAGCATTTGGGAAGGGGAAGGATGAAACAAGCTCTGAATGATTACCCCAGCTGCTGTTTTTCTTCTTGGTTCCCTGTATTGCACCTTCCAAGGAATTTAGAATCCCATGCTTCTGAAGACTTTCTTTAGCTTAAAAGTTAACACCCATTCTTTCCTGGCCACATGATTTAGAAGACCCTCCAGACAAAACAAAGGCTGTCAGAAAGGAAGACATTGGATCGTCTCCTGAGCCCAGTCTATTTTTGAGATTTGTTTTTTAAAGTCTTGCTGACTTTACATTGTTGTAGCCCATGACTTGGGTTGCACTGGCAAGACTGGGGAAAGGAAATACTTGTGGTTCCCAGAGGTGAACTGAGGAAGAGTTCTTAGACTATGGAAGGCTTAAACTTTGCCAGGTTACAAAACTACAACCTCAAGCCAGGCTCCTGAGGCTTGACTTTCCATGTGTGTCAGTAGTTTTCCCCTCTGGAGAGTCTTGCTTCTACCATAGGTCAGGGTGAAACAGAACTTCTTCAGTAGGAAGACTATGGAATTACAGTTGATCCAAATAGGATAAGGCAGTTTCTCAAAGGGTGGTCTGTGGACTACCCTTCTCAAAACACTCAGACTGAATGTTAAAATGCAGATTCCTACAAAATCAGACTTTAGGAGTGGAGCTCAGGAATCTGCACCCCATGGTGATTCCATTCCATTCAGTCTAAAAGTGACTGAAAAGGAGGCAGAGGTCACATTTACTTACTACAACTCAGTCCCCAATTGTTCTTCTCCAGGAAAGTCAAAGGAAGCAACTGAAAAGAAATCAGAGTTAATTCCCAAAGAAAGAAAACCAAGAGCCAAAAGGAAAAGGACACAGAAGGAAAGGAATCTGGAAGTAGCACAGCTGAGTGGGCCTGATGTCATAAACTCTAAGGAAACAGAAGACACTTCCGATAGAGGTTTCGCCCTTGCAGAGTCTGCTGTAGAGGACCCTTGGCTCTCCCACGAGTATGATGCTCAGGAGAGCCAAGTGTCCATAGATGGACGATCATCACCCGCCCAGACCACACCTGTAACCACAAACAGGGAATCTAAAGAAGAAGGAAGTTACGAGGACCCTTCCAAAGTAAGGTCCAATATTCTCACCTTGGCCAGAGAGATTTCTGTTCTCACTGGTACAACGGCAGAGGTGGGGGAAACTGAATCATATTGCAGTTACTGAAACAATGCTACTACACCATGGTTTTATTTGTTCTACTTTGATACTGTCTGACTCTTTAAGACACAGCATGGCGGGCGCCTGGGTGGCTCAGTGGGTTAAAGCCTCTGCTTTCGGCTCAGGTCATGATCTCAGGGTCCTGGGATCGAGGCCCGCATCGGGCTCCCTGCTCAGCTGGGAGCCTGCTTCCTCCTCTCTCTCTGCCTGCCTCTCTGCCTCCTTGTGATCTTTCTCCCTCTGTGGAATGAATAAATAAAATCTTTAAAAAAAAAAAAAAAGAAAAGAAAAGACACAGCGTGGCAAAGCCCCTCTGAAATGATGCATTCTGAGAGGTTTCCAAAGTGCCACAGCATATTCGCATCCCGTAAGGAGCAGGAAGTTGGCACTGGCCTCACAGTTACAGTGAAAGGTGGATCTTGGCCATCGGAGCCAAGCACATATCCTCTTTGGTGTTTTTTTTTTTT
>LNAC01000114.1:3495746-3595397 GCA_002007465.1 Ailurus styani
TTTTTTTTTTTTTTTTTTTAATTATTAGCATGTGCAGAGAGAGGGAGAAGCAGACTCCCTGCTGAGCAGAGAGCCAGACCTGGGGCTCAGTCCCAGGACCCACTAAGCCACCCAGGCACCCCCCCCTCCTCCCCAAGTGCATATCCTTGACTTGGCTGGGAGCTCATATTTTGTTTGCCTCCCAACGGCTATAGAAATTCCTCCTTTCCTAATCTGTTTTTCTGTGCACTTAGCTGGGCCACAGGCAGCTTGTACACACATATCTACCTGTCTTTACAAGGTGCGGCAGCATATAAAAGTAATTTTGTTCCTGGAGCCTTGATTCTAATGTCAAGTATTTAAGAGGAAAAACTGAGTGAGTGTAAGGAAAATTACCCTTGAAAATCCCTGCGATGAATTTTTAAAAATACCATACAGATACATCTCTCAGTAAGAACAACACAACCAAATTTTTGTCTGCTATTGGAATAAATCAGTTTTTTTCCACTAGGATGAAGGTGCTGAACTGCATTTAGAGGCTTTGTTGTAGGGGAGAAAAAAGAGTATCTTTAAACACTACAAATTAGACTCACAGCTGAACTGCAATGGTTAAACCCACATAAATTACATGTGAATATCATACACTCTGCTGAATCTCATTTAATCTTTACAGCCACACTTGTGAGCCAAATGCAATTATCCCCATTTCACAGACCCTGAAACTGAGGCTTGGAGATAAATAGCCCAGTTGCCAGAAGTTACACAACCATCAAGCTGTAGAGCCAAGACTTACATCCATTTAGAGTCCTTTGACTCTAAAATTAGGGCTCTTGTCTGTTTTAAATTATTATGGTTTTCTTTACTTTATTGCCCATGGTCTACCAAAAAGGATTTCAACAAGATTTTTCCTTTACAGTTCCCAGTCCTCCCAGCTTGCGCAGACTGGAATTCTGCTCTACACCGCAGGTGAAAATTTTAACCTGCGGGCAGAACTTTCCTGAGCCTGCTAGAGAATCAGAATTTCTTAGATGTATTTTCAACCCATGGTACTGTGCTGCTCTGCAAAGGCTGAAAAGCCAAGAACTTTCACCCTAAGCTGGATACACAGAGCTCCCATGGAGGAGTTACATTCAAAGTTTCCCTCCTGGGCTTATTTCTGACAGTGCAGGGGGTGTTAGGGAGAAAAAGAAAGTGAAGACACCCTTCACATAAGCTGAGAGACGCTTCTGTTTAAAAAGTGGGTTTGTGGGCGCCTGGGTGGCTCAGTGGGTTAAAGCCGCTGCCTTCGGCTCAGGTCATGATCCCAGGGTCCTGGGATCGAGGCCCACATCGGGCTCTCTGCTCCGCAGGGATCCTGCTTCCTCCTCTCTCCTCTCTCTCTGCCTGCCTCTCTGCCTACTTGTAATCTCTCTCTCTGTGTCAAATAAATAAATAAAATCTTTTAAAAAATAAATAAATAAATAAATAAATAAAAAGTGGGTTTGCATGGGATTCAATGTGAGTCTAATACATTTATAACTAAGACCATCCCTGGTAAGACAGGCTTTATCTGGAACCTGTGCTTCCCAGCCCTGGCTTCATTCACTAGGATCACCTGAGAAGCTTTTTGAAACCACCAAGGCCTCCCACCTATGTATTCTCATTTAATTGGTCTGGGTGGGGCCTTGGCCTCAAGTCAGGTTTAAAAGCTCCTTACGTGATTGTAAAGTGCAGTGAGGTCCGAAAACGCCGGACGTACTATGTGCCAGACGTTATTTTGGCACTTTCACTATTTCAATTAATCCTGGTAACAGCCCCAGGAGGAAGACAATATCGGGGAAATTAAGTTGTGACCTCCAAGTCCTGAAGCAAGTAAGAGACCTGGACCTAGGCCAGTCAGACCGTGGAGCCTGAGGCAGAGGCCACAGTCTGTGTGCAAACCACTCGGGGACTCCGTCTCTGACACAGAGAGCTGGGGAGGAGGCCGGGCCCCTGAAACAGGCTCTGCCTTTCACCAAGAACGCTCTGGTTCCTCAGGTCCTTCTTGCCAAGAGGGAGCAAGAGGGAGCTTCCCGGGACAAGCTGCGAGCAGAGAGGGCTGAGATGAGACGCTTGGAGGTGGAGAGGAAGAGAGGGGAGCAGGAGGAGCAGCGGCGGCTCCTGGAGGAGCAGCTGGAGAGAGCAGAAAAGATGAAGGAGGAGCTGGAGCTGGAGCAGCGGACCCGCGCGGAGGAGAAGCGGTGGGTCCGGCAGCCCGAGGCTGCGACCACGTCGGGAGGCAGCAGGAGAAGGCCAGGGTCGACCTCCACTGCGACAGAGTTAGTTCTGAGGCTCATGCCCAGTAGTTAAGCAGCATGTCCCGTTTTTCTCTGTCCTCTGTTGGAAGATAAGGGGTAGTGTCCTGAATGTGAAGTTTCCTCCAGATGGATATTCATGGGATCTTCTTGGAAGGGCTTTGCGACGCAGCCCAGCAGACGTTTGTCGAGCCCCTATGGCTGTCTGCATTGCTCTAGACTCATTCACAGGCCTTGACTCGTTTCATTTAATCTTTACGACAACCCTGTGAGGCCTCCAGAGTTTTAAAATTCATCTTGTAAGAATGGAAAATGAAGCTCTGGGAACTTAATGCCCCTGCCCCAGAGCACAGAGCTGTGTGAGGAAACTTGAGGCTTCTAGCTCCAGGCCAGTTGTGTTCTTGCTTCTGGTCTTTGCTGGGGCTTCCCTTGGACACCCAGTGTCCTCTGAATGGGAAGCCAGGTAGGGGATATTTGGAGCTGCAAAGCCTCCACCGGGGGCCCTCCCCGTTGGCTAGTCTCACAAGGATGTCCCGGTGTTCGCTGTCATTTCCCTGACCATCCTGTGGCTTCTTCCTCAGCCTGAGGAAACAGAGACTCGAAGAAGCACAGCAGCAGCAGGAGGAGGAGGAGAGGAAGCAGCAGCTTCAGCTGCAAGTGGCTCAGGAAAGAGTCCGGCGGCAACAGGAGGAGTTCCGGAGGAAACTGCGCGAACTGCAGAGAAGAAAGCAGCAGGAGGAAGCTGAGAAGGCTGGTGAGGAAGGGCTCCGAGAGCCGTCTGCTCCTCCTATCTGGGGCAGAAGTATTTTTATCCCACTGTGGGTGTTCATTTGAATCTCCCCAGAGTTATTCCTGTTCTAAGCCTTAGTGTGTGAAGCCCTCTAAATGTTTAAACTCTTTTTTTTTTCAAAGCGATTAATATGTGTGACTACAGTGAGTTGAGATAGAAGATCAAAATAAGATAGACTCATTTGTGGAAATGACTCTTGGGCCCCACTCCCAATTCAGTCACCTCCTGAACTGGGATCCTGCCCCTCCTGTTGCCCTTCTAGCATTGCTCAGGAGCTGCCTACATTGCAGATGGAGCCCTGCTCCTTGCTTCTTTCCCTAGCAGACGGAAGCAAACATCTGGATGGCTTCAGGGCAGCCTTTCAGGTGCTGACATGCAGAATCTCTATAGCCTCACTTCTGAGGCTCAGCAGATGTCAGCAGGTGACCCTCTTCAGGCTGGTCAGCTTAGCTGAGTAAGCACAAAATTTCTCCAGACCCTGATGTGACATCTCTCCCGAACTACCTGCATACCACCCACAAGCACCTCAGGCTCTGGAAAATTCTCTGCCAAGGTTTTGTACTAATTGCCCAGTATACTGCACATAGTAGGTGCTTGATGAAGGACTCTTAAACTTGTAAGATGACCCGAACAGGATCCCCACAGAGGAGCTGGCAGCCTGCTGGCAGGGAAGCTGGCATAATATCTCATGGGGAGTCCCAGGGAATCAGATTTGGGAGTTAGGTTGGAGAACCAGTAACGAGATCCCTGCTGAGCCTAGCCCCCACCCCCTTTCTGTTCTGCAGAGGCTGAGAAGCAAAGGCAGAAGGAATTGGAAATGCAGTTAGCAGAGGAAGAAAAACGCCTGCTGGAAATGGCTGAAGAAGAACGGCTAGAGTACCAGCAGAGGAAACAGGAAGCCGAAGAGAAGGCTCAGTTCGAAGCAGAGGCGAGAAGGCAAAGGGACGAGGAGGCAGCAAGGCTGGCTCTGGAGGAAGCTGCGACGCGAGCACAGGAAGAAGCCAGGTAGGGGATATTTGGTCAACAGTTGCCACGGGGGGGTTGTTTCAAGGGCCTGATTCCCTGGTGCTAGTACCAAACTTCCACTGCCTTTGGACAAGGTAAGTTCTCCCACTTTCCATAAGTGTGGTTTGGAATAAGTAAAAACCGTAGGTTCTTTTGCTGTCGTGTCACAGAATTTCTTCATGGCTTATAGAACTTGTATTGAAGTTGGAAGGGAGTTAAGATTTCATCACTCTCAGCCTGCTGGTTTACAGATGAGAAAACTGAGTCCCAAAGAGGGGGGAAGGATCTTGATCAAGGCCGAAGAGTGAGTTAGGGGCTGTGCCAGAACCACATCTAAGACCCCCTGATTCTGAACCACTGCCCTTCTCAGTATTTTCTGGTTACCTCTAATGTGCCAAACACTCTTCTGGACACTGGTAATTCAAAAGTAAGCAAAACAGATGTCTCTTCTCCCTTGGCATTTACATTCTAGGGCTAGCGGTAGGGAGACAAATAAACAAACTTTTCTTAGCTGGGAATAGATGCTAGACAGAAAAAGTCTTAAATGTGTGCGAGGATTGCAGGAAGCTTAGTTTAGATTGATTGGCCAGGGCAAAATTTCTCAGACAAAGTGTTCTATAAGGTGAAACCTGAATGACAAAGAGTTAGCCAGATAAACATCTGGGAGAAAAATATTCCAGCGGTAAACAGTGAGTGCAAAGGTTCAAAGGAAGGAATGAAACTGGCCTGTTGGAAGAGTAAAGGAAAGTCAGTATGGCTGGAACTAAGTGAACAAGGCATAGATACTTCCAGTGAGGTCAGAGAAATAAGCTAAGACCAGATCCCATGAGAACCTTGTTTGGAGAAATAGTACAGATCTAATTATCGGGGGCCAGTGGCATTTCCCCCTCTATTCTTTTACCATAGTAATCATTTCATCTTTCTGATAATAGAATTTCTTGAGCAATGTGGTTTCAAATGACTCTTTAAAAGCTAGGCCCTCTACAGTTGCTTTCTCATGAATTTCCACTCCTTAGTGAAAGCAACGAAGAGACATCCCTCTCTAGAATCATCAAAACTGAAGGGCCACAACACAGAAAAGTGTGTGAGTCCAATTTTGACTGTAAACAGTTTACCCACCTCAAATATTTTTTCTACAACTTAAGCTGAATCTAAACTAATAAGTACTCTTTAGGGAACCAGAAAGAAGATAGCCAGAACAATTCTATTTCAAGGTTTTCCACCTAACTTTGAGTAGTTCAACTCCTGGACTTTACTCAACTGTTGTCCCCACTCCCCCGACCCAACCCAACTGTTAGGTGAATTCAAAAACAGATCATTAGAGAAGTCTTCAAATTCAAAATTATGTATTCCATGTGTCATAGCAGCTGAACTGGGTTCGTAAGTATTGAGACCAAAAGCAAGCTGAACAATTTTGTAAAGCTAGTCCAAGTGGCTGAAAGCAGAAAATCAAGTAACTGGAATGGTGTGTGAGAGGTGCACAGCCTCACTCCACCCAGGATTAGAACTTAATGCCAGCTGGCTTTATTTCATCTTTACTTGTGTGACATTGGCCCAGGTACTTTAACTTCTTTCTCTGTCCTGCTTCCTCATCTCTAAGAGAGTCCCTTCCAGCAATATGAGTTTAAGAACTGCTAGCTTTGCCTTTCCTTTTACTCTTCCAGTAGAAGGCTCATGAAACTCCAAAACTCATGTGTAAAGTTACTAAATGATTAATAATAGAGTATGATCTTCCACTAAAATGCGAGATCAGTAGCCCCAAGTCTATTTGATGATTGCTCAAACCCAAAGTTCTTCTACTAGCTTATAAGGACAATTTCTAAGATTCTAAGATTTCTAAGATTAATCATATCTGGATTGTGGATGGGTTGTCTCCTTAGGCAAAAAGCTGCTTTGGAGAAACATCTTCATTTCCATCAAGAACTCTATAAGGAAGCCAGTGCCCTGCAGTGGACACAGAACATTTCCAGATCCTGGGTCTACTCTTACTTCCAGTTCCTACAAATACCCAAACCTTAAGTCTAGAAGAAAACTAAAAAGTAAGTTGGGAGGTTGTGACAGAAAAAATTCTGTAATTATGTCCCATTTCGTCTGGTTCACCTCAACCCACACCTAACTTCACTTTAGGACCTCCATTCCCACAACCCCTCCCTACCACACATACTTAATTAAACTCTTCACTCCCCTAAATCCTTTATGGTCTCTAGAACCACAAAAATACAGAAGCTTTGGTGCCTAAAACTGGCCAATAATTTCATTTCAGTTTGAATTTCAAGAAGTTCAGTTGAATTTCAATTAGTAAGACTAACAACCTCTTAAGATGGTCAAAGTATTTCATTTTACAATGTGTCTTAGAGTTGTAGATAAATGGAAATTCCATAATGCAACTAATTCTGAATAAGATAAGGAACTAGTTCATATATTGAGAACTTTATTGTCTCTTTGTAAGGCAAAACCACATCCATTTCAACCTAAGAATCTAAAATGTCATGTCCTTTTAAAAGAAGGTAATCACTTGATAAATGTTCATTTGAGCAAAATGAGCTGTTTTGTTGAGGGTATTCTCACTTCTTCAAAATACAGATTCTAGAGCTGCACTGGCCAATAAGTAGCCACATGTAACTATTATATGTTGAAACATTCAATTCTCCAGTCACACTAGCCACATTTCAAGTGCTCGATAGCCACATGTAGCTACTGGCTACCTCGTTAGACAATGCAGATGCAGAATATTTCCATCATCACAAAAAGTTCTACTGGACAGCACTGTTCTAGACCCTTGGTAATTCACAAATCTTGAGGGTTTGTTCCTGTGCCTTTTAAGATCCAACCACTCACATAATTTCCCCATTTTTTTAAAAGATCTATTCATTTATTTAGAGAGCGCACGCACATGGTGGGGACGGTCAGAGGAAGAAAAAGTCTCAAGCAGACCCCACACTGAGCACAGGGGCTCAATCTAACAATGCTGAGATCACAACCTAAGCCAAAACCAAGAGTCTGACATTCAACCCATGGCACCACCCAGGCGCCCTCATAACTTCCCTATTTTTAAAATCATACTGACACTAATAAGGTATAGTCTTGATTGGGTAATTTTTCTTTAACATCTCTTTAAATATTAACAAATACCTAATTAAAGTATCTATCCTAGAATGATCATTAAAAGGGATGAATGATCTTTACAAGCAAGATACATAAAATGATGTTAAAGGAAGCAGTATCTGAACCTGAATTTTCCCACAAATTTATTTGGTCCTACTCTACACTTCACTGTCTGCAGCTGAAAAACGGTATTTGCAGATGATTCCCTCAAATTTCTCACCAGTGCTTGTAAAGTATTTACTCTCTACAGGAACTGTACTTCTACAATCCAGAACTCGTTTAATTTTGATTCTGTATTGCTGTTATTGGACTTGCTTAGATTTGATGCTTATTTTTAACTACTTGCTTTACGTAAAACAGAAATGGCCAAAACACTGGCTGTCAGTCACAGTGATTTTAAATTTGTCACAAACTTTCTCTAATTGTCCATCCTACTTGCACATTCATTAAGTCACTCAGTAATGCTTAAACAGATGAGAAAGGAGCATGTCAAATAATACAGAATGAGCCCTCAAGGAAAACCTCCTTGTGGGGGGAATTACCAATACCGACTTTATTTTCTCCCTTCTACAAATTTAGGATGCTGCGGTCAAGCATTCCTATGTCTGACCCTACAGAGTGGGTCACTACTCTGGTGGAGTGGCTACACTAAATGTTATTCAAGGTCCCTTTTCAAATCTGATGTCCTATAAAATTGTTGCTGTGAAAGTCCTATTTTACCAGCACTACTACACCAGATAAGCACATTTTAGTAAGTTAACCATAGTAGAATGCAATGTATTTAGAAGAATGCGATAAACTAAAAAATACGATGTTTTCCCCAGTAGTTAAGCTCCACCACCTAAATGCTAAGAACTTTCAGAGATCTAAACAAAATTAAGATACCAAACTACATACTCATGCGTTTTGAATAACTCAAGTAGCCTGTCAAGTTTGTCACTCGGGCCTGACAGAAATGTGCACTTAGGATTTTCCAGAAATGGACCCCATTCCTAGTCACTATTTAATATAATAAATGCCAGGCAACAGTCTAAAGTCTCTAATTTACCTAAACTATACATGTACAATACAGATAATTTTTCAGTTAGGGTCAGACATAGGAATTTATAAGGCAAGCCAATCATTTTTCAACAGGTGACTCAAGTAGGGTATTTAAGCTCTAATGGTTTATAAAATCAGGTTTTATTTGCTCTCTAAAGTATCAGATGACATTCTACCTGGGATAACATGAAATTAAATCATGTGTATGCATACATATACTGAATTCTGTGATTTGTTGAAGAGTTAAAAGGTTAAGCCCTCTAACAGTAATTAATTTGGTACTTTAATTTGACGCCATTTAAATATTTAAGATACAAAGAAATAAAAGGCAAATATAAACAAAGTCTACCAAACCGTAACTAAGCAGAGAACATTTTTTAAATTGTTAAAGGAAAAACTTAAAATTATCAATATGAATCAATTAAAAATTTTTGGCATGCCCATTTATTCAACGTGATTGGGTAACTATATCATAGATACGCACCATACAGGAATAACCAGTTTAAAAAAAAAAACAAAAAACAGAACACTGAGTATTTAAGAAGGTAGCATGGCCTTAATTAAACCCTTAATTCAAAGGCACTTCAGTAGCTTTCAGTGCTTCAAAGTCATGATCATCATCACTGTACAGTACTGAAAAATTTATTTGTACCATGTACAAACAATAATTTCCAGTATTATGCAAGAAAACTTTGTTATAGGCATCTTTTTTCTTACTATACAATTAAAAATAAAATAAACATTAGTACGGTTTTTACAAATATTTTGTTTATTTTAATGAAGCTGGTACAGACAATGTCCATTTAAAACCCATATCCCAGGCCAAAAAGTACAAATAAAATCAAAAAGAGCAGTGTTCTGTTGAATACACATCTGCATGAATAACTTTATTAACTGCTAATGAAAATTAGAACTTTTCTGGGATCTTCTGACAAGACTTTTATCTTAAAATGCCTTCTCTTCAGTGAAGCCATCTTTGGAGTTAGTCATTACTCTCACCATCTCTGTCATCTCGACTCCAGCCTGATATTTCTCTTCTTTTGGTCCAGACCCTCAAATTTTAAAAGTAGCTTCAAGTTAAGGAAAGGTCATTTTTCCACAGTTCAGTTCTCTGAAAAACTTCCATCTCCCACTGAAAGTCATAGTCCAGGAGTGAAGCAATCACATGCTAGAACTTCAGGGCCAATTGGAAAGTCATCATGAACACTCTTATTTACCACAAGCCTGAGAATGCACAGTCCTGGAAAAGGTGGCCTCTCTGTCACACATGTAATTTTTAAAAAGGAGAGGGCAATATGAAGGGGGCTGAGGTTTGATCACCAAAAATCAGCACAATGAAAACAAGTGATAATGAATAATGGGCACTAGAATTCAAATTACCAGATGTTTTAAAGAGATGGGGTGCCAGTTTTCAATTCCGTTTCGAACACCACATTACAAAAGAACTATTTTTAAAAATAAAAAAGGATTGAGGGTAAAGAAAAAAAAATAAAAAGAATATCTAAATCGTTGAATGACCCCCTGTTTGTTCCTGATAAACTTCGATCACATCTTCTTCCTCCATTCCCAGCTGTAAGAGGATAAAAAAATGTTAGAATATAAAAGCACTATTTTTTAATTGGCTGCAATTATGTGGCCATTGTTTTAAAGTACAAAAAGATACAAAAGTGATCCATAGTTACCCTGTTCTAAGATTAAGAACTCAGGTTCCCTTCAATCTAAAGAACATAGAGGTATGTCTTTCCTCCTGATTCTCTGCGAAGTCATTCATTTGACCCTGCTGAGTAATTTCACCTTCCAGTTTATTCAGCATATAAAGTGTCTTATTTATTTATTTCTTGGAGAGTGTGCATGAGTAGGGCAGGCCGGGGAAGGGGGGCAGGTAGAGGGAGAAGGAGACAGAGAATCTTAAGAATCTCTCAGTGCAGAGCCCTATGTGGGGCTCAATCTCACCATCCTGAGATCATGACCTTAGCTGAAATTAAGAGTCAGATGCTTAACCCACTGAGCCACCCAGGTGCCCCTAAATTGTTTTTTAAAAAATACCTCAAAAGAGTTTTAAATATAATGAAACATGTATTTAATAGTTTAAAACACAATAGTTTGATGGTGTATTTTCTAAAAAACCATTTTACATCTAGATGTAATTACTTGATATAATCTATTTCAAAAAACCTGATCTCACTTTGAAATATATAAGGTTTTAGTTAGAAAAATACTGCCTAAGGATTCATTTCCAAGTGGTTTGCTTTGTCATCTACAATTCCTTCTGGCATATAAATATTACTTTGATAGTGACCACACTGAATAAAGAAACATACATCTACTCTTAATTCAGTAACTTCAGTTTTATAAGCTAGATTTGTATGGTCAGCCTAGCCCTTCTCAATTCTTAAAGAAAAAAAGGAGTCCTTCAAAATGACTTTTATAGAACACTAAGCAAAGAAGAGGCAATTATTGTGTGGTGGTTTTGTGTGTGCGTGTGTGTGTTCTATATGCACTAAAATGTTCTGAATTTTTTTCTTAAAGACATTATTAACAATGGCTGCCTCTGAGAAATGGGAATGTAGAGATATTCAGAGTATATTTACTTTCCTTTTTAAACACTTTGGTAGTTTGGTTTTTATTACTTTTAACTATGAGTATCCTTTATTTAAAAAGGTAAGAGTACATAAGCAGGCATGGTGTCACACAGAAACCCGGTTTTACCCTCAGTGAGGATAAAGGAATACCAATCTCTTGATTCTGGTGAGCAGTCAGGGTTCAGAAGCACTGTAACAGGCAGACTGAAAACAAAAACTAGTATATTCCACTAAATTACAGTGGATCACAAAAGCAAATGAAAAATAAAAGGAAAGTCTAAGATCAGTAATCTCTAATGAGAAAAGGTGCAGGTGACATTTTTTTTTTTAAGATTTTATTTATTTATTTGACAGAGAGAGAGACAGCGAGAGAGAGGATACAAGCAGGGGGAGTGAGAAAGGGAGAAGCAGGCTTCCCAGGGAGCAGGGAGCCCAATGAGGGGCTCGATCCCAGGACTCCGGGATCATGACCTGAGCTGAAGGTAGACGCTTAATGACTGAGCCACCTAGGTGCCCTGCAAGTGACATTTTTGGTGCAGAATTATAACATGTGAAAAAAAATACTCTAACAAATTTAAAAATAAAACAGACATAGGGGTGCCCGGGTGGCGCAGTGGGTTGAACATCCAACACTTGGTCTGCACTCAGGTCATGATCTCAGGGTTGAGAGAGAGAGCCCCCCATCAGGCTCCATGCTCAGGTGGAATCTGCTTGAGATTTTCTATTTCCCCTCCTCTGCCCCTTGGCCCCCATGTTTATGCTCTCTAATAAATCTTAAAAATATATATATATTTAGGATTTTTTAAGTGATTAGGCTGTCTCTAATGTTATGGAGATTTTGGTTATGGTATATATGTATGAATATTAAAATAATTATTAAAGATGCTACTAGAACTTTATTTAAAGGGCACCTGGGTGGCTCAGTGGGTGAAAGCCTCTGCCTTCGGCTCAGGTCATGATCGCGAGGTCCTGGGATGGAGGCCCACATCGGGCTCCCTGCTCATCAGAGAATCTGCTTCCTCCTCTCTCTGCCTGCCTCTCTGCCTACTTGTAATCTCTCTCTCTGTCAAATAAATAAATAAATAAATCTTTAAAAACACACACACACACACACACACTTTATTTAAAGATTTTATTTTTAAGTAGTATCTACACCGACCATGAAGCTTGAACTCCCAACTCCAAGATCAAGAGTCACATGTTCCACTGACTGAGGCAGCTAGGTATCCCAAAACTTCATTTTAATTACATGTATTATAGCCTGGTAAATACTGCAAGGAATAAAATGCCAAAAATGACAAGAAACCTTTAAGTCAGGAAGGCAGCACATATCCTCCAACTATGGAAAATGTGAAGCAATCAGTTTCAAGAAATATCTTTGTAGAGATGAGTGAGTGAACAATAGTATAAGGAAGTTACTCCCTAAATACCTACTGTCTCCCTCTGCCCCATTATGCTTCTTTAATGACAGGGAGGAATGTGTCACTAAAATGTAGTCAATATCGCCTATGTTGTAGAGATTGTATCAAATCAGGACAGGGAAAACACAAGTTGAGTTTGGAACATCTTACTGTGCCAGGCATTAAGAAAGTACTCAAGGGGGCGCCTGGGTGGCCCAGTGGATTAAAGCCTCTGCCTTCGGCTCAGGTCATTATCTCAGGGTCCTGGGATCGAGCCCGCATGGGGCTCCCTGCTCAGCGGAGAGCCTGCTTCTCCCTCTCCCTCTGCCTGCTGTTCTGCCTACTTGTGCTTTCTGTCAAATAAATAAAAATCTTTTTAAGTAGATAAAATATTATCACTGTTTACTGATAATAAAGGGACTGACTTCACGTATTCCAGGTATTACACCCTAAGAAAGACACATCAGCATTTACCAGCCCAAAATGCATAACCTGAATCTAATCACGAGGAAAGAGACCAGCACAAATTGAGGGACTTTGTAGAAAATAACTGGTTTGTATCCTTTAACAATGTAAATGTCATGAAAGACCAAGGAAGGCAGAGGAACTGTTCCAAATTAAAGATGATTAAAGAGACACCTAAATAAAATATCTTTTTTTTTTTTTTTTTTTTTTTTCATTTGACACAGAGAGAGAGATTACAAGTAGGCAGAGAGGCAGGCAGAGAGAGAGGAGAGAGGAGGAAGCAGGCTCCCTGCTGAGCAGAGAGCCCGATGCGGGCCTCGATCCCAGTACCCTGGGATCATGACCTGAGCCGAAGGCAGCGGCTTTAACCCACTGAGCCACCCAGGCGCCCTAAATAAAATATCTTAATACTGAACTGGATCATGTGATGGAAGAGCAAATTTGTTATAGGAGACATAATTGGGACAAATGATAAAATTAGGTTGTAAAGTATTCTAACAGTGTTAAGTGTCCTAAATTTAAGAGTACTGTGGTTATGTAAAACAATATACTTAAGAAATACACACTAAAATATTAAGTAGTAAACAGCAGTGGTATATGCAATCTATTCCCCAGTGGTTCCAGAAGAAAATAACTAAGTAAAGGTAACAAAACATTAAAAATAGTCCAAAGTAGGTGGTAGAGAGTACAATTTTTAGTACTATTCTTACAAGTTTTCGGTAAGATGAAAATTATTTCAAAATAAAAACTTGAAAAACAATGGAGACCTGTCAAAAAGAACACAGACACCAACCTGAAGGGGCCCCCACTGGCCAATCTCTAAAGAATATTCACAGTTTCAAAGTATCTCCCCACAAAATACTTATTAATTAAAAAGGAAGATAACCTAACAATGAATAAATCTGGCAGTTACCACTTGAACTAAAGTTGGCCAAAGTTAATGTTACCCAAAACAGGACAAATGGGTATCATGTACCTCCCGATTTGATACACTTAGGAGTACAGAGCTTCACTCTGTGCTACTCCTACCAAAAATGCAAAACTGAATCTAATCACAAGGCAACACCAGACAAACCCAAACTGAAGGACATCTAAAACATGGCCTGAACTCTTTAAAAATGTCAGTGTGATTTAAAATGAAGACTGGGGTGCCTGGGTGGCTCAGTAGGTTAAAGCCTCTGCCTTCGGCTCAGGTCATGATCTCAGGGTCCTAGGATCGAGGCCCACATCGGGCTCCCTGCTCAACGGGGAGCCTGCTTCCTCCTCTCTCTCTGCCTGCCTCTCTGCCTATTTGTGATCTCTCTCTGTGTCAAATAAATAAATAAAATCTTAAAAAAAAATTAAAAAAATAAATAATAAATATAATGAAGACTGAATGTTCCAGATAAAAGGAAGCTAAAGAGGGATAATAACTAGTTAAAAGATGTTAATCCAAGATGGGATCCTAGGTCAAGTTTTTTTTTTTTTTAAAAGCTATAAAGTGGGGGTGCCTGGGTGGCTCAGTCATTAAGCATCTCCTTTCGGCTTGCGTCACAATTCCAGGGGGATCAAGCCCCACAACTGGCTCCCTGCTTGGTGGGAGGCCTGCTTCTCCTTCTCCCACTCCCCCTGCTTGTGTTCCCTTTCTCACTGTGCCTCTGTCAAATAAATAAATAAATCTTTTAAATAAATAAATAGGTAGGTAGATAGGACCTTACTAGGATAAACAGCAAAATCTGACTATTTCGACTGCATATTTGATAAGAGTACTACAGCAATGTCAAAATCTCCTACATTTGATAATTTAACTGTGGCTCTTAGGAGATAACCAAAATATTTAGGGGTAAAAGGTTATGGTATCTGCAAATTAATCTCAAATGATCTACCAAAAATGATACTGTATATAAAGAAAGTGATAAAGCAAATGTGTCATAATATTACTTGGTGAATCTAATGAAAAGGTTATACGGGAGAATATTATGCTAGTCTTAGAACAACTGTAAGTTTGAAATGTTTTCAAAATAAAAAAATTAATAATAACGATACATTGTTCCCACTATCAGAAATATCAGAAATGTTACTTTGTATCTGGAGAGGGAAATCTGTATAAATATAAAAGCACGCACACATACATAGCCTTTCCCACACTTTATTACTTTCAGGTACCTCTCAGGGGAGGGGGGATATATAAACGAAGAGTCCATACAATGAAACAAAGACACAGAAGCATTAAAAAACATAAATCAAGATGACAGAGCCAAATATATAAATATACACTAAACTTCTATATTAAGTTCTCAAAATGGGTCAAACGTCACCATCACCAAGAAAGTACACCAGAAATCTGCCAAATTTGAGGAATACTTGTTCCTCTTAAAAAAAAAAAATACATGTGCCTTATGACAATTGCAGCTTCTCCTCCTCCCTCCCCCTGCTGTGCACACTCTGACAAAAAAAATCTTAAAAAAAAAATTATTTTTAAAAATCTCTATACCCAACATGGGGCTCAAATGCACAACCTGAGATCAAGAGTTGCATAGTCGACAGACTAAGCCAGCCAGGAGTCCCGCCACCTCTTTTTTCATTGAACTTTTTAAGGCAATATATGGATGTTCAACCCAAAAGACTACTTTTCTTTTTTTTTTTTTTTTTAAAGATTTTATTTGACAGAGAGAGATCACAAGTAAGCAGAGAGCGAGGAGAAAGCAGGCTCCCCGCTGAGCAGAGAGCCCAATGCGGGGCTTGATCCCAGGACCCTGAGATCATGACCTGAGCCGAAGGCAGAGGCTTTAACCCACTGAGCCATCCAGATGCCCCAAGACTACTTTTCTATTATTCAAGAAAAGGGTAGTTTCATACCAGTGAACCAAATCAATTCAATGCAGGATTTAACATTCTTCTTCACTCAGAGAAGAAATTATACTCACTTCTTTTGGAGTGTGATTATCAGCAATTCTCTGACCTTCAAAGAGAAACCTGAGTGAATTCATTGGAACTCCCTAAAAAGGTAAAAAATAAAATTAAATTTAAAAAAAAATATATATATAGACACACAAATTCATAATCAACTACCTACAGGTAGTAGGAACTTTGAGCACAAAAAGCAAACATGAAAGCTTCAACAGAATACACTGAACATATAAAGCTAGACATACCTATCCTACCACAATTACTATTTATTGAGTACCACCTATCTGCTGGGTCCTCCCTATACCAAGTATTTCACAAACATAATCATAACGTTCACCAGAACAACCCTGAAAGGAAGGTATTATCACCTTATATTCATTTCACAGCTAAGGAACCTAAGGCATGGAGAGGGCATACAAACTAGATAGCAATTTAAGGCTCAATCTGTTCCTACGCTTATGCTCTTTTTTTTTTTTTTTTTAAGATTTTATTTATTTATTTCACAGAGGGAGAGAGATCACAAGGAGGCAGAGAGGCAGGCGGAGAGAGAGAGAGGGGGAAGCAGGCTCCCCGCTGAGCAGGGAGCCTGATGCGGGCTTCGATCCCAGGACCCTGAGATCATGACCTGAGCCGAAAGCAGAGGCATTAACCCACTGAGCCACCCAGGCGCCCTACGCTTATGCTCTTAACCTCTATTCTATCCAATAGCCTCTAAAATCTCTAAGCTAAATAAAAGATTAAATCAGAAATTGGATAAGCACCCTCACTGGTTTCCAACCATATAAGCAAAATTAGTTTTAAACAGATTAAATCACAGAAATTTGGTAAAGCACAACAGCTAGCCAGGTGAGCGACAATAACCTGTGATGACACAGATAACTCTGTTAGGTATCAAAAAAGGTATTAAAATATATTTTTCTAATCAGTTACTCAACAAAAATAGCTAAAAGGGAAGAAATGACTCATTTAAAGAGAAACTGCTTCACTAATAAGTATTAATCAAGAATAATTTCTTCAGTCCAAAAGTATTAGAAAAATTAAAACTATTTTCTAATAAGTATTAATACATAAATATATGGGACCATGCAAATTTATCCTTCATTTGATTTTAAATTCTAGACTTCTATAAAATAATACAATAAGCATAACTGACAAAAGCAAAATATTCTTTGATTTTAATTATTACAATCTTTTAAAAAATATCATCTTGTGTTGGGGTCAAAAAGTTTCTATAGAAACGGGTATAAAACATCAAAATGTAAGAATGATTCGATAAATATTTGCTTTATATACTTCTCAATCTATTGGGTGTTACATACTTTAGATAAATTAAATTTCCTATTCCTTATATATCAGTAAATATAAGAAAAAGATTATCAAGCCTCTGTGAACTAAGTATAAACTATTTTTCTAAAGAATGTATACAGGGCCCCTGGGTGCCTTAGCCGTTTAGCATCTGCCTTTGGCTCAGGTCTTTATCTCAGGGTCCCAGGACCCAGCTCCACATCAGGGCTCCCTGCTCAGCAGGAAGCCTACTTCTCCCTCTCGCACTTGCCCTGCTTGTGTTTCCTCTCTCCCTGTCTCTCTGTCAAATAAATAAAATCTTTTTAAAAAAATTAAATAAATAAAATAAAGACTGTATACTCTGAACCATAAATAAGAAAGTTGGAAATGATTCTAAATTGATATTTTTAATTGTCTCTCCAAACCTAGCACCTTTAATTTTTGGATCAAAGTTTATTCATTTTAGCATTGTGATTTAACTCCTAATTTTGCATTGTTTTTCTAAATAATCAACTCCATCATCTATAGATGGGGTGAAAAGACCAGTTGTTGTAAGGATTCTATGACAATGCCTCTAAGTACCTAGCAGAGTGCACTTAATATATGTTCCTTCCCTGTGAACATCTCCATTTTAGCTCTCAGCAATATTATTAAAATGTGAACTAAAACCCAATTAATCAAATTTTACTGAATTCAACAACTAACATCAAAAACAGAGACAGAAATGTTTGTTTTACTTATCCTAACACCTAAGTGATCTCTTTTCTTCTGGCAGAAGTGTTTTTATGTTGGTTACAAATTTCAACTATAAAAAGCAAACTTCTAAAAATAAAACCTCTATTACCTAAGTTAGTATCATGTAATATGATTCAATTATTAAAATCTTGGCTGTCTCTTATATATACTAATTTCAATTATATTTTCTATTTTATTAATAATAATGATTAACATTCATTGAGCATTTTTAAGCATCATGTTAAGAGCTCTATGTAGGTCACCTGCATGAGGTAGGTACTATAATGTTCCCAATCTACTAATGGAGAAACAACGCACGTAACTTGTCTAAGATCCCACAGTCAGACAGTGGGAGAGACTGAATTTGAATCCAGGTAGGTTAAAGGTATTGTTATTGATCTCATAATAATCAAGCTAATGAAGGCCAGAATCTGAGGCTTTCTATTAATAAATTAACAAGCCTTATTTTTTTTTTACAAAGAAAATTCTTTTATGTTGAAAATACAGAAAGCAATTAGCAGTAATTTCTAGTACTATATATAAAGATAATAAACTAACAATATTAGTACTTAACTTTAACATATGGCTAACTAGTCATGATTAAAAATGAGGAAACTTCACAGTGATCACCAAAAATTACCTCCTTTTTACTGTTACATAAACTGGTAAGCCATTAAGATAGAAACACTCATATAGGCATCTTTACAACTCTGAGTTACTTTTCAAAACACTTCTGGCATACCTTAAGAATTCAAATTTTGAAATGGGCCACAATGGGAAAAAGGCAATTAAACAAGGTATAAAGAGTATTCTCCTTGATCTGCTAATGGTGAAAATAATAAAAGATTTTTCTTTTGATAACCTTCCTTGCAAGAAAAATTAATGACATATAAAGCACTGTATTTTATACCATAACATACAAACCTGTCTTTGACAGTATGATTCTTTGAGTTTCTTGAGATGTGTTGTCATTTTCACTTTGAAGTGAATCTCACTGCTATCCTAAGGAGATAAAAGAAAAATAATTATCCCTGGGCGCCTGGGTGGCTCAGTGGGTTAAAGCCTCTGCTTTCGGCTCAGGTCATGATCTCAGCGTCCTGGGATCGAGGCCCGCATCGGGCTCTCTGCTCAGCAGGGAGCCTGCTTCCTCCTCTCCTTGTCTCTCTGCCTGCTTCTCTGCTTACTTGTAATCTCTCTCTCTGTGTCAAATAAATAAATAAAATCTTTAAAAAAAAAAAAAAAGAAAAATAATTATCCCTTTAACTATTTGCTTTGCTTGAAACAAATTATTTAATTACAAATATACTACAAATAGAAACATAAACCCTGTCACTTATACCTCCCCACCAAAATATTTTTTAACATTCCTAACAAGGTTTATTAAAACACTCTAATCATCTTCAAAATTACTTTAAGATGTCCATTTCAAAAGAAATTTAATAAAACAAACAGTCTTGGAGGTTAAAATCAGCAGTATAAATAAAAGCATTTATGTCAAAGAATGCATTCCTTCATAATTGCATACCTTTTCTATTTTCAAAATAAAGTTGAACTATCCTAAACACAAAAATAACTCAAAACAAAAAGTACCCCCCACAACTGAAGTATTGTTGAAGGTGGTCCAACCTACAAGAGAGGCATATACCATAAAATAACAGACAAGAAACTCATGTCTGCCAAAAAGTCACCCCACAGAGTCCGGTTTCTCTCACATGAGTAAAATGAATAAAAACCTGAGTCAAACTGATTTATGGGACCACAGATTCTTTTCTTCTACCCAGACTGTCAAACTATCAGGCAACCATCAGAAAATAATACAGGTAAAATTATAAAGCCAATCCTAATGATTCCATATCACATTCACAAATGCGTATTAGTGAAGGTTGCATGTTAACAATTCTTGTTTGTGACTACAAAGAAAAACAAATTCTCTTCCTATAGATAATTTCACGAACAGACAAAACTTCTACAGCATACCTCATGCCATACACTAAAAATCATTTCCAGATGAATTAAGGAGCTAGCACTGAAACAATTTTTTTACTATTTTCTCTCTTTAAAGAATTCTTTCCCTAACCTTGACATTGGGAAATCTGTATTCTAAAGCAAGATTTTAGCCTTTAGAAGACACAGCAAAAAAGGACATTGATAATTGAAAATGTCACCCCACAGTAAAGAGACACTAGAGAAAATATTCACAACAGATAGACAAGAAAAATCAAGGGGCGCCTGGGTGGCTCAGTCAGTTAAGCAGCTGCCTTCGGCTCAGGTCATTATCCCAGGGGGCTCAGGTCATTATCCCAGGGTCCTGGGATTTAGCCCTGCAGAGTTCCCTGCTCAGCAGAGAGCCTGCTTCTTCCTCTCCCTCTGCTGCTCCCCCTGCTGTGCTCTGTCAAATAGATAAATAAGATCTCTTAAAAAAATATCTTAAAAAATGAATAAATTTTTCAAAATAAGACAATCACAGAAAATGGGAAAAGGATATGAACATAATAAATGTAGTACATCAGTAGTAGCCTAATGCTACATCACAATGCCTACTTCATCTCATCACATATGCATTTTATCATCTCACATCATCACAAGGATGAGTACAGTATAGTAAGTCATTTTGAGAGAGAGATCACATTCATATGACTTCTGTTACAGTACATAGTTATAATTGTTCTATTTTAATATAAGCTATTATTGCTAATATCTTACGGAGCCTAATTTACAAATTAAACTTTACCAGAAGTATATATGTATAGGAAAAAACACAGTATATATAGGGGTTCAGTACTATCCATAGTTTCAAGCATCCAATGGGGGTCTTGGAACATATCCCCCCAGACAAGAAGGGACTATTATATGAAGATTCATTCCTCCAACAATTTTCAACTAACCTTACTATCAGTTAATATCTTTAAAAAGATCAATAAAGACACAGTCTGAGGAAAAGAGGGGGAAAGAAAAAGAGGTCAGGAAAAGGGCTGAGAGGCCCTTTGGTTTAAGGTTGGCCCCAGCTTTATCGCGCAATAGTATATACTGTATTTGCCACTGAAGATGCTAACCAAAAACAAAATTTTTTTTTCATCTGGAGAAATTAAGACAATCTAAATCTGCCTAGTAGATCAGTAAAACAGTATCAGCCTCTTCTACCTCCAACAACAGATGCATATATAGTAGATGAAAAGGCCATTTAATTTTATTTTAAAGATTTTATTTATTTCAGAGAAAGTGCATGCGTGCACGCACACACAGGAGGCGGGGGCAGAGGAAGAGGGACAAGCAGACTCCCCACTGAGGGAGAACCCAACAATGGCCTGGAGATCAACAAAGGACCCCAAAATCATGACCAGAGCTGAATCAGATGCTTAACTGGCTCAGCCACCCAGGTGCCCCCAAAATGCCATTTTTAAATAATTTGCCTTATTTAAATCATTTTTCTGCTGTCAGAAATTACTTACACTTTCGAGAGTTAAAGGAGAAAAATAATGAAACTCACCTGTCCAATGACTTTGAGTTTAATGTATTCTCCTTCCTTCTTATCCCCCAAGTCCTCAGTTGAAGGTTTTGCCTCCTGAAAGAAAAGTACATTTAGAGATAAAAGTTCCTATATGCTATATTCTTAACGAAGATTTTATTTATTTGACACAAGAGACAGAGATAGTGAGAGAGACAGCAAAAGCAGAGGGGGAGAGAGAGAGAGAAGTAGGCTCCCCACAGAGCAAGAAGCCTGATGCGGGGCTCGATCCTGGAACCCCAGGATCATGACCTGAGCCGAAGGCAGCCACTTAACTGAGCCACCCAGGCGCCCCCCATATGCTATTTTAATTACTTACTTAATGAGTACCCATTACTCTGAGTACAAAATCTGCACTTGAGAATATAAAAAGCGTTTATTTTCTCTGCCACGTGAATGAAGGAAAAAAAGTCCTAGTCAATTACAGTTTCAAACATCATTGCGCTAGAGATCAAAAAAGAGATCTCTTTTATTATAATATCCTATAGTAATGGTTCTAAAATCTCACCATACACAGGAATCACTGAAGGACTTTTTAAATGCTGCTGGGCCCCACTCCCAGCATTTTATTCAGTAGGTCTGAGCTAAGGCTGTAATTTGCATTTCTAGTAAGTTACCAATCAATGCTATACTGCTCGGCAGAGGAACAACCTAGAAACCACAATCCTACTTCAGTCAACTCCTATTAGTCAGAGGTAGCTTGTTCTCCATAAACCCTTAAACTTCAATTCTGAATCCAAGATTCTCTTCTCATAGCCTATCAGGAGAAGTTAACTACTCCAACTGCAAAACTGTACCCAGAAACATAAATTAGTCATATTAGCATAAGAAAGTCTACCTGATAAGGAAAATTAAAGCGTATATTACCCTAATATACTCTTGAGCCAAATCAGTTTAATAGTCAAATCAGTTCTATATCATCTACTTATTTTAGGCTATCTGAAACAATCTATCCAATTTTAAAAGATTAGGTTTGGCTGAAAAAACTTAGGGGAATAAGTGGAATAAGTAAAAAAGTACAGCGTAGGGAAGGGAAGGGAAAGATGAGGCAAAATTCGATACGAGAAAAGAGGGTTATAAAATAATTTCAAATGAAGGGATACTGAAATGAAAATGAAGTTAACAGAATAAATTAGTTAAAACAATCTCATGAAGTATCTAAGAAAAGCAAGCCAGCCATTATGGACTTTGGGGAGGGTTTGTGCTATGGTGAGTGCTGTGAAATAAGTAAGCCTGATGATTCACAGACCTGTACCCCTGGGGCAAGTAATTTTTAAAAAAAAAGGAGGTAGCTTGGAAAATTTCACTCAATGTGTTAAAAATAGGTTTCCTGGGTACCTTAATTTGGCCACCAAATTAGATACCTATTTAAATATATACTCTTTTGTTAAACATATAACAATTTCTGTTGGTCTTTTTAAGAATAGACCAACTACGTTGTATTTTCCAAACAAAAAACAGGGCCACTATTACCTGTGTATCTCATGCCAGTAACTTAAAATTAAAACTCTTCAACATTCATAATTTAACAGAACATATTAAACTACAAGTAGCTTTTAACTTTAAGATACAGGATCGAGTTCAAGAAAATGCTCAGACAACAAAATTGACTTCGTTAGTGTAAATCCTTGCCTGTTTTTCATTCTGCAGTTACTTTCAACATTCGCTGACAACTGCATATTATGGCAGCAGACAAAATGAACCTTCTTTAGTGAGACAGTATTTCACCTGAAAACTAGAAGACTGTCTTTAAATATAGTCTTGCCACCACATTTCTATGAATTTATATTCATAGTAAACAGCTGCTTCTTCCTTTAAGTATCTAGAGAGGATAAGGACAGTTTATTCCATGCAGTGAAGAGCAATAAAGAGCAATGAAACCCCGAGTTCTCTTTAACTGCGAGGAAAAGGCGTGTTAGGAAGCAGTTGTTTGAATTAACACAAAGGAGGAGAACCCCCACCCCCCACCCCCAGCAGCAATTCATCAGCACAATGGGAGTGATTTTGCTCCAGTTTCTTAGCTAAGATAGCTATAGAGGCTACTAAAGGACAAAAGAGCTCTTTCCCCTCCTCCAATCCCTCGTCCACACTGCTTTTCTAACGCACAGCTTCTCTGACTGGATAACTACATCTCTATCAAAAAGCGTTAATAGCTATCAGTACTTTAAGGCCTAGAACCAAACTCCACAGCAACAAATTCGTTCCTCCATTACCAAGCTCAATTCTCATTTTTCCCTCACCACTTTCTTTACAAACCTGAGGATTCAGTTAAATTGGACTATTTGTGGGCGCCTGGGTGGCTCAGCAGTTTAAAGCCTCTGCCTTCGGCTCAGGTCATGATCTCAGGGTCCTGGGATCGAGGCCCACATCGGGCTCTCTGCTCGGCGGGGAGCCTGCTTCCTCCTCTCTCTCTGCCTGCCTCTGCCTACTTGTGATCTCTCTCTCTCTCTGTCAAATAAATAAATAAAATCTTTAAAAAAAAAAATTGGACTATTTGCTGTTCCCCAACTAAGTCTATCAGCATTCTTCCACCTTTCAGCCTTTTGTGGTCCCTGTTTCCTTCATCTAGAATGTATATCCCTCCCTCAACCTCTCCTGAAATCACCTCACAGAAATCATTTGAAGTCCCATATTAAAAAACCTCTTCCAGGAACACAGCACCCCCTATAACCTTCCAACTGGGACTAATATTTTCCTTTCATGCTTGTATTTGCAATTTCTTCATATCTCTCATGGCATTTATTTTCAATTTTAAAATACTCCCTCTTTCAACCATCTTCTCCAGTTGTCCTCATCTTTTTCTTCAAACTTCTTACAAGAGTACTTACCATTAACTGTCTCCACTTTCACCCTTAACCTGCTATCATCTGGTTTATACATAACCATTCCACTTGACACTGCTCTCACCAGTTCAACTCCTTATTGCTAAATCCATCAGACAATTTCAAATCTCATTTTTAACTCTAACACAATAGACACTGATGACTTCTTCCTTGGAAACTCTACCTTTGGCCTCCAAGGTTCTACTCTTATCTTAATTCCTTAAATGCTGGGTCTCCTCTGGATTGCATGTTCTCAATCCTCTGCTTTGTCTCATTCAGTGACCCATGATTCCAACCACTTTTCAGATATAACAAATGACTCAGTCATCCTCTCCAACTGGACTTTTCTGAGTCTTACACTCATTTATCCAAGCACTTGACCATCTCCACTTTGGATGTCCTACGAGTACCTGAATATAAGTATCTAAAACTGAATGTATTATTTCTAACTCCTGTTAGTTTTAACTCTCCTTCCTGAAAACCACAATAAAAAAAGAAACACAATTCCTCCTGGATTCCCAATTACAATAAATGGTTACCATACACTCAACTGCCCAAAAGACAAACTCAGGTATCATCTTTGGCTAGTCTTCCTCTCTTAAATCTCACACTTAATCATTCATCATTCTGACAATGTTATCTGTTGGTGGCTCTCAAGTTTATTCTTCTCTCCATTCCACTACCTTATTTCAGGTACTTATTGTTGCACATGAATATTACTGCAACAGATGCCCCCAGTCTTCCTCCCTTCAATTCTCCAAACTACCTGCCACCAGAGCCATCTCTCTAAATGCAACCTGATGGGGGGCACCTGGGTGGCTCAGTTAAGCAGCTGCCTTTGGCTCAGGTCATGATCCCAGAGTCCTGGGATCGAGCCCCACATCGGGCTCCCTGCTTAGTGGAGAGCCTGCTTCTCCCTCTCCCTCTGCCTACCACTCTGTCTACTTGTGCTCTATTAATAAATTAAATCTTTAAAAAAATAAAATAAAATAAAATGCAATCTGATCTCCCCAGAATCTTCAGACAGAACCTTAAATTCAAATTCCTTAGCTGACATACAAGGTCCTTCATGTACTGGTCCCTACCTAGCAATCCAGCCTTATTCTCCTATCTCTCTTGCTAATAATATCATTTGCTCCATCATATTGATTTCCAATTCCTTACACATGGCACCCTCTACCCTATCTCCACCACTTCTGTACATGTTAATCACCTCTGTTTAGAATGCCCTTTCTTACCACCCTCTTCCCTTTCAATACCACTCAGGCATCGCTGCCTTCAAAATGATTTCTCTAATCACCCTATTCAACATATTCCCATAATGCTTAACCTATTAATCTTACTTTTATCTATTAATGCTTACTTTTATCTATAATAACCACATATTTTCATATCTGTATCTTCTACCAGATTGAGTTCCTCACTGGCATACTTCTCTTACTCTTCACTGTATTTCTGATCAAGCACAATGCCCGGTACTTTGAAGATATTCAATATGCTTGTTAAATAAATTAATGTTTTCTATGACAGTTTTGTCTTGACTTCCCTACAAGTTTACAAGGAGAAGAACCAAGTTTGTTTTTTTTTTAAAGATTTTTATTTATTTATTTGACACAGAGAGAGAGAGATTACAAGTAGGCAGAGAGACAGGGAGAGGAGTAAGCAGGCTCCCCACTGAGCAGAGAGCCCCATGCGGGCCTCGATCCCAGGACGCTGAGATCATGACCTGAGCCGAAAGCAGAGGCTTTAACCCACTGAGCCACCCAGGCGCCCAAGAACCAAGTTTTTTCATCTTTATCATCTCTGTAATGCCAGGCAAATACTAGGCAGTTATTTAAAGCCTGTTGAATAGAGTTAACATTATTTTCTGTATCATACCACAAAATCTTACTAATGTTTCATACTTCTACTGTATACAATAGTCAGTCCAAATAAAAATGCTTTCAGTTTTTTATATTCATAGCTGGAAATAAAAGATAATTCACTTCAACTGCATAAGAACATGTTAACAACTAGGATACAAAATTTCCAAAAATAACCTGCCAGTTTCCCTAGTCACTACATTTTGGTGATCTCTTCCCAACTTTGAAGCACTATGGCAATGTCATCTGTATCACTTGTTTAACAGTCTCATGCTTGCCTAATGCAGTCATCCAACTTTTCGTGTACTATCTTTTCTTCTTTTAACAAACTAGTCTGAAAAACGAGAAGCTCTTGGAAAAAAAGGCCAAAGATCATCTCCAGTGATCTCAGTGTCTTTTGTGTGTCTTCTTTCCTTCTCTCCCCTGTAAAGAAGCAGCCAATACAGAATGGTATGGCACACTAGTTACAAAACAGTGAAAGCATTCATTCAGCACTGGGTCTGGGACACTAGGTCATCAGAAAAACTGATCCCAGAGAGGGCTGGTTGATTTGGCTAGAAAGGATACATAGCCCTAGAAAAGAAAAAACTGTTAATGTAAAGAAAAGTAAATATATGTATAAGATCAAAGAGAGGAACCAGAAACCTCTAAATTTTCAGGTCTGTGTCATCCAGAGCCTGAATCACGGTTAACTGGAATGGTAAAAGAATTTACCAGGCACGAGACACTATCAGCTCTTCCTTCCAAGACAGAGAGGGAACAGCTTGAAAATAGAAGATGGCTGGATTTGGAAAGAGAACTAGACTGGAAAGAACAAAAAACCCAACAAATGTACAAAATTCATGAGAAGAATTTTACTGTGCCATTTCAAAGTCAAAAGAACAAGAATTCTGGTTAGAAGTACTGGCAATCAGAAAGAAAGAAAGAGAAAAGAAAAGAAAAAAGCAGCATTGGCAATCAGTATGTTGACAATTTAATCTCATGAAGGGAGCATCACACTTAACTAGCTCCAATATGTCAATGACCCTTCCAGCTATACAAGAATTGCTCACTGCTGGGGGGAGAAGGGAGGAGCAGGAATCCTGGGGAAATATATATTTACTCTTATTTGATGACATTAACAAATCTGCATTTTTAAAGGTGTGATAACAGTATTATGAAGCAGTATTTTTACTTTTTTATAGTATTTTTTACAGTATTTTTAAATGTGATAACAGTACTGTCAAAAGGAAAAGTTCCTCTCCTTTAGAGATACATATTGAAACATTTACAGATGAAATAATGTAATGTCCGCCATTGTCTTCAAAATATGAGGAGTGGATTGTAGTAGTGTAGATGAAATAAAATAGACCGGAAGATCGGTATATGGGTACAATTACACACACATTAAAGTTTTCCATAAAAACTTTCATAGAAAATGCATTCGCTCAAAGTTTCAAAAAAATCTCTTAACCATAGGTCTGACTATAATACTTCAGCTTATTTCACTTTTTTTCCTAATGAAAAAAGTTCAACATGGGTAAGTTGGATCATTTTAATACATACATCCATTATTAAAATATACAAAACATGGAGCGCCTAGGTGGCTCAGCCGGCTAAGCCTCTGCCTTCAGCTCAGGCTCAGGTCATGATCCCAGGGTCCTGGGAATGAGAGCCGAACTAGGCTCCCTGCTCAGCCAGGGTACTGGGGTCAAGCCCCACATCTGGCTCCCTGCTCAGCAAGGAGCCTGCTTCTCCCTCTCCCTCTGCTTCTCTCTCAAATAAAGAAATAAAATCTCTTTTAAAAAAGAAAAAATAGGGCGCCTGGGTGGCTCAGTGGGTTAAAGCCTCTGCTTTCGGCTCAGGTCATGATCTCAGCGTCCTGGGATCGAGGCCCGCATCGGGCTCTCTGCTCAGCAGGGAGCCTGCTTCCTCCTCTCCCTGTCTCTCTGCCTGCCTCTCTGCCTACTTGTAATCTCTCTCTCTGTGTCAAATAAATAAATAAAATCTTTAAAAAAAAAAAAAAGAAAGAAAAATATATATATATGCACACACAAATATATATATACAAACCCCCCCCAAAATATATATATATATAAAGCCCAAATTACAATAACATCATCTCCCTATTTCAATTGATTTACCACAATTCTAAAAATACAAAAATACACATATACTTTCAGTTTCATGCTGCGTATGTTCAAACTTAAGAGACAGTACTGGGGGGGAAAAAAGACACAGTACTGGAGATTTGTAATGGAACCAACCAGATTTAGCCCTGTAACTTGAAGGTTTAAGTCAAGCTGTCCAGACACCGGATCTTCTGCAAATTTACATTCAATCCTTCAATTGTGGTTAAACACTAGATATACAACTTCTCAGGAACTAAAAATTGTAAATGAAAATTGCACTGGTTGTGTAATACTCTTTGAGCCTAGTCTATGGACCTAAGCAAAGCCTGGAACACACTGGCTTGACTGTATACAAAAGTCCCAGCAAAGAGATTTAGAGGTATGGCAGACATTGTTAATTAACTATTCACCATCTTTTTCCCCTTTTTCTTTAAAAAGGGAAGCCTAGATTTGCCCAGCTAAAAAACATATTTCTCAGCTTCTTATAGCCACGTGACATAGAGCCCGCCAATGAGATAAAAGGTGACAGACTTTGTTGGCACATACGTTTTTTCCCTTTGCTCCATCCCTTTCTCCTGCCTGGAACAAAGACACAAACTAACCTCTTTGTGCCCACAGGAGACAGGCATGAGAGTGAAGACATCTGTTATGGATGGGGGAAAAAGGAGTATGAAGACACTGTGGAGCTGCCTTAGTAGCCCTGAACTACTTAGGTATAGACTCCTTGTTTCATGAGAAAAATAAACTGCTACTTGTTTAACATACTATACATCAGGTTTTCTGTTATTCAGCCCAAAAGAAATCCAAGAAGACATAGAAGGTGCTGTAAATAGGTATCATCTGCTCTATATTAAAAACAGAACCTAGAAATCTACCTCAATATGCATCAAAAGCAGAATGGATAAGTAAATTGTGGTACAGTCATACAATGGAATGCAACTTAGCAATGCAATTTAACAACATACAACTACACACAATATGGACAAATCTCCAAAAAATGCTGAGCCAAAGAAGTCATACACAGAAGTACACACCATATGACTCCCACTTATGTAACACTGTAACATATAAAAACAAGCAAACTAATCTAGTAGTCAGGGCAGTGGTTCTTAATCTGAGTACTAGCTGCATGGATGTATTCAGTTTGTGAAAATTCAGCAAACTGTAAATTTATGTGCACTTTTATATATATACATATATATACACACATATGTATGTGTGTGTACATATATATATGTATATATATATAAATCTTTGGTAAAACTGTGAAAAATAATTGGGCCTAGCTAGACATTGAGAACAGAGTCCAGCAAACAGAACTCTACTTTTCCTTCAGATTCTCATTAGCTCAGTAAAGGCAATGGAATGCAAAAATAATGGTCGAAATAAAAAAGAGTAAAAAACACAACGTATCCTTAAATAAACTAAAGACACGATGCAGGAATACCCACAATTTAAACTAGTAAGGGGGTGCCTGGCTGGCTGAGCAGCACAACATATCCTTAAATAAAGTTATGTTGCAGGAATACCCACAATTTAAACTAGCAAGGGGGTGCCTGGCTGGCTGAGCAGAAGAGCATGGAACTCTTGATCTCTAGGTCATGAGTTCAAGCCCCACATTGGGTATAGATTACTTAAATTTTTTAAATTTAACTGTAAAAGTAAAGTGCTCAATAATAGGATGTGTGAGTGTAACCACATGACTTTTTTAAAGCAGAGTATCAGAAAATGACCTCCCAAAAGTCACTTTACAGAAAATTATAAAATGGGATACCAAACCTATCTTAGAGAAAATTATCTATAACAATTCCAAAGTCCTGGAAGAGGCAAATGACTTGATCTTAGAGATAAAGTTACCAGATCTACTGCAATAGAAATAAAGATCAAGAAGAAATATAAAGGGGTGCCTGAGTGGCTCAGCTAGTTAATAGTCTGCCTTGGGCTCAGGTCAGGATCACAGGGTTCTGGGACTGGGCCCCACACCCCACATTAGGCTCCCAGCTCAGCGGGGAGCCTGCTTCTCCCTCTCCCCGCTGTCTGTGCTCCCTCACGTGCTCTTTCTCTCACTCTCTCAAAAAAAATAAAATCTTTAAAAAAAAAAAAAGGGAATGGAAAAACATCATGAAAACTACTCCATGACAACCAACCCTTCCTCAATAACACAGAAACATCATGGAGGCTGAAAGAGGAGGAGGAAGATACCAGCTGCTTCAAGTTTTTGAAGCAGCTTTCTAATTCTAGGGCCTAGAATGGTGTGTAGTACATACTGACATTCAATAAATACATGTTAAGTGAATGAATTTGACCACTTATTCCTTCAAAAACTTACTAAGTATCCAGGCACTGTGCTGGGCACTTCAGGAAAAAAGAATGAATAAAGCCTGATTCCTGACCCTCAAAAGCAGTCTAATGAAGACACTTAAGTAAATAATTGTAACACTATATATAAAAGCTATAAAAGAGACATTTTCAGCTTTGCTGGCAATATCATAACCAATGAGGTTTATCCCAGGCAAGATTATTGCTAATATAATAGAGACATTCTAACTGCTAAGGGGGCTAACAGGTATAAAGATATATTTGACAACTGCTTTATAGTTCTGAATTTGAACTATTCAACTAACCTTCATGAGTACCCCAACCATAACAATCGTACTTGGTTTTCAAAATACTATTAAATGTTGTTTTGGTGACATTTTATTTGCAATGTCTTATTATAACCTGTATGGCTACAACATCCATTAGCAGCAACTCATATCTATCACAGAGAAGAGAGACTGTATCAGTCCTCTCCTAGGGCATGGAATGCCTACTGTATGTATCACTAACTACATGCTCAAGTCATAGCTACAGTTCACCAGTCTTATGATGTGATATGAATAGTAGGATACAAAATTATGAATTTTACTATATACCCAATTCATCATATTCTCCTGCTATCTCAAGCTAACAGTAAGATCAGTAAACATCAACAACAAGGATGATATAAAGAATACTGCAGGGAATAATGCTATTCTGACAGAAGAAATACCATCAATGTGTTTGATTAAAGATAACTGTAGGGCGCCTGGGTGGCTCAGTGGGTTAAAGCCTCTGCTTTCGGCCCAGGTCATGATCTCAGGGTCCTGGGATCGAGGCCCGCATCGGGCTCCCTGCTCAGCAGGAAGTCTGCTTCCCCCTCTCTCTCTGCCTGCCTCTCTGCCTCCTTGTGATCTCTCTCCCGCTGTGAAATAAATAAATAAAATCTTTAAAAAAAAAAAAAAAAAGATAACTGTAAATTCTTTGTTACTGTTCCCATTGAGAAATGAAGTTCTAAATGTCTTTCCCTTGTTGACTATAGTTAATAATACTGTACTGCATATTTGAAAATTGCTAAGAGATTAGATCTTAAGTTCTCATTACAAGAAAAAAAATTGTAACTGAGTGGTGATGGTTGTTAAGTAGACATATGGGGGTGATCAATTCACAACATATACACAAATATCAAATCATTATGCTGTACACCAGAAGCTAACATGTTACATGCCAATTATATCCCCCCCAAAAATAAATAAATGCCTGTCCCTTGAATTTGGGCTGGCCTTAGTGATCTGCCTGACCAAGAGAATGCAGATGTGACCTCCATGGCTAGGTCCTAGGAAGCTTGAGGTTTCCACCTACAGTTCTCTGGGAACATTCACTCTTGTGGGCTCAGGTCTTGTGAGCCCTGAGCCGCCACAGGTCAATATCCTGGAGTTCCTATGTTCCACAGAACACATGATGAAACTGGTCAGAGAGGCCTTGTGACTTTATAAAGAGCCCATCCATTCCAGCCCCCAACCATACAATCCCAGTTAAGGCCCCACACACCAAGTCCAGCCCATAGAGCCCTGCCCAAATTGCAGTTATAGGAGCAAAATATAAAACTGCTGATTTAAGCCACTAAGTTTTGAGGTAGTTTGTAAGGTACCAACAGATAATCAGAATTATACAATGCTTCCAAATCTTTGACTAAAAGGAAAATAAAAGGAAATCATTCAGACTCTCCCTGAGGTGGGAGTGGGGAAAGTGAACCTGCTCACAAAAGATTCAGTTAGCATTTCAAGTAAATCAGTCATCCAATTATTACAAATTAACAGACCTGAATTAAAGACNGTGGAGGGAGGGGGGGGGGGGGGGGGGAGGGGGGGGGGGGGGGGGGGGGGGGGGGGGGGGGGAGAGACACACTATAAACCTGAATACAAGGAAGAAGGAAGGGAAAATATTTGTACAAATTACCCATACCCATTTTGATAGTAAGCTTCTGGTTCTATATAAGTGCTTAGATTTTGCTGCAAGGTGAGGCCAGGCTAAAGGAGAGCACCCAATAAGATCTATTATTGGTTAAAGGTTACTCTTTTTTTTTTGCTTTTTTAAGATTTTATCTATTTATTTGACAGAGAGGGAGAGTACAAGCAGGGAGAGTGGCAGAGGGGGAGGGAGAAGGTGGGGCTGGATCCCAGGACTCTGGGATCATGACCTGAGCCAAAGGCAGTCGCTTAACCAACTGAACCACCCAGGCGCCCTAAAGATTACTCTTTATCCTTTTTGAGGGATCATGTACCTCTGATGAAAACTATGGGCCCTTTCTCTATTAAAAAAAAAAAAATACACATGTACAAATACTCACAAAACACCATGCAATTTCAATGGATTTTTGGCCTTTAGTGTGAAAGGTCAAAATAGATAATGCTTAGATAATCCTGGCATTGTTGGAATTATATGAAAGTATTTCACTCAAATTCACAAAATAATACTTTTTCTTTTTTTTTTTTTTTTAAGACTGTATTTATTTATTTGACAGAAAGAGACACAGCGAGAGACGGAACACTAGCAAGGGGAGTGGGAGAGGGAGAAGGAGGCTTCCCACTGAGCAGGGAGCCAGATCCCAGGCTCGAACCCAGGACCCTGGGATCATGACCCGAGCCGAAGACAGACGCTTAACAAATGAGCCACCCAGGCAACCCCCCACCACCTTTTTTTTTTAAAGATTTCACAAAATAATTTTTCACTCATCAATGGAGAATCCAGCAATTTAAGCCTTGTTTGATTTTAATGTCCACCTATTTTTTTTTAAAGCATACTCTTTTTTTTAATTTATTTATTTGACAGAGAGATCACAAGTAGGCAGAGAGGCAGGCAGAGAGAGAGAAAGGGGAGCAGTCTCCCTGCTGAGCATGAGAGCCCGATATGGGACTCGATCCCAAGATCCTGAGATCATGACCTGAGCCAAAGGCAGAGGCTTAACCAACTGAGCCACCGAGGCGCCGCAATGTCCACCTATTTTTTAATCTAAAATTGTTATTCAACTGCAATATCTTAGCACCAGACAACAAACTTCTGAGAGGTGCCTCAGAAAATACATCCTTCTAAAAAGATCTTGGTTTAAGTTAACATTACCTTCTGGGGACAGTGGTTCAGTCTCGTGTTGCTGATATTGCACAGTAATAACCTGAGATTCTTACTCTTGCTCATAAGCCTCTTAAAGGTAAGAGTTCAGCTTCATACCACTTTAAATCCTCAGCACCCAACACTGATACTGTACTGGGTCCTATTAATAACGATGCTGGTCAAACAGACTGGAGCAACGATTCTCAAACTTCTTGGTTTCATGACTCTTTTCCACTTTTAGAAATTATTTAGAACTCCATAAAGCTTTTGTTAGGTTGGTTATATTTATTGAGGTTTACAGTATCAGACATTGAAACTAAGAAATGTTTCAAGTATTCATTAATTCATTCAAAAATAAAAATAAACCCACTATATATCAGCACATGACATTTCTATTGAAAACAAAACTAGTGAGAACAACACTATTTCGCATTTTTGCAAATCTCTTTAATGTCTGGCTTATAATAGAAAGCTGCTGGATTTTCACATCTGCTTCTACATTTCAATCTGTTGTGATATCTCAGGTCATGTTAGTGTTTAGAAAACACCAGTGAACAATCATGAAAGGATGACAATGAAAAAGACAATTCCTAGTATTATCATGAAAATAGTTCTGATCTGAAGGACCTTCTAAAAAAGAATCTGAAGAACATCTGGCCACCTGTTAGTGTACTAAGACCGTTAATTCTTCTTTCATGTCTCTCTTAATGACTGGAATTCAAACTGGAGCAATAAATTCTACAATTTAGTTTATAATTCTTGCTCTTTTCTCTTTCATTGCTTTACATTGCTCTTTACATTGCTCTTTCATCAGACTATAGTAAATTTCAACATGCTTCCCAACATCAAAATAAAAGGCTGATGAAACTAAGCATTTACCTGTTCTTTCCTCCCTGGTAACCAAGTAAACACTATTCAGGGAGATACTTATAATGCCACTTATAATTCCCATACCAATTTGGGAATTAATCTAGACTGTTAAGATCTATCCAAAACTAATCTAGATTATGATTAAACTTTAAAAATATCAATGTACATTTGCCCAATAGTAGAAATCCACAAAAGCTTCACTTGCTCTCACCCAGAGGTACAAAATTGAATCGGGTTAAAAGCGAGGGGAATAATTGTGTTCAATTTAAAAGTTCAAGTACACTATGGAGTTGAATGAAAAACAGATTTTCTAGATAACTATCACTAAATAAGCAAAAGATTCAAAAAGACTTTTAAAAGTCAAAGTCATCTGGAGCAAACAAAACGAAGTCCAGACAAAAACCTTAGGAATTAAAAACTAGCTACAAACGTGGTTAACTGAAGAAGGATGAGGAAGAAAAACTTACCAAGCAAAACTGAACACTCCTGATCGAGTGCAAATCCCAAGTAAATTCCTGATATTAACACTGAGATGGAACACTCTGCCATTTATAGACAGCTTTCTGTGAATATTATGCAACTGCTCTACATACACGAAGTTCTCCTATCCTTTCCCTCAAAAGTATCAGTCAGCTTAAGATTAATGCCCAGATCAAACGTTTTCAGTTGCTCTAGCAGTTTTGTTCTACTTTGTTTCTTGGTTATTCTGGGTGCTCTCTTACAACTGGAGAGTTGCTGAACCAATCCCGAGTAAGAAATGGGAAAGTACAAGAAAAGAGGCGACAGCTCTGCACCACCACACAGAAAAAGACTCAGCGGAGCAGCGGTGGCCCTGCCCTAGCTGCAATCCGAACAGAAAGCAGAGCTTTTTAGGTTCCCAGCAACACCAGACGTCTCCCGCCCCCACGTCCCCACTCCTGGACTATCTAAACACCGAGAACCAAAAAGTGGAGTCCACCCGCTTTTCAGGGCCAGAGAGTCTCCGGGCTGGGATTCTCTCCCGTTACATAACTGGGGCCTAGCGCCCTGCTTCTGCAGTCAGTCCCCAGGACAGCGAGACGGACGTGTTCCCCAGGGACCCTCTCAGGGAGGTGGAAGCTGGGCTCTGCACCTGGTCGACCCCGGAAAAAGAAGGGGGAACGACCCGAGGGAGGCCGCAATCAGAGACGCTCGGGCACAGGGGGGTGATGAGCAGACCCGGAGAGGAGCAGGGCGACTCCCGGAGGCCCGCGACAGGCCCCGGCGTCTCCGACACTAGTCCACTCCCCTCCCTCTCCGGCCGAGTCCCCGCCGGCCGCCCCCTCCCCCATTCCGCGCTCCCCTCCCCCGCGTCTCCATCCCCGGCCCCAGCCGAGAGGCAGGCGGACCGGCCGAGGAAGGCCTCGGCCACGGCCAAAGGGCCGCTCCCAACCCAGTACCTGGTCAGACATGGTGACGGTGGCTTCACCCAGGGTCTCCGCACAGCAGCGGCCTCGGGTAGGCAGAACCTCGCTCCGGGGTTTACAAATCCGTCTCTCTTCCCACAGCACAACACCGCGGTTGGAGGGACTTCCGCTACGCCTTGCGTCACTTCCGCTACGCGTTGGGAGGAGGGATAGGGAAAAGAGGAAAGGAGAGGCGGGAAAACGGGTGGGGGAGCTGCCCCGAGGCGAGGGGGCCCGGGAGCTGCTTTATTGGGGGTCGCTCGAGTGAATTAGCAGCAGTCTTCTGAGCTCCACTGTGGAGTAGACCTTTCGCCTCCGCCCGGAGCGTGTCCTCCAGTGGAAAAGTTCCGGGTCTCAGTGTTTGGAAACACGCTAACAGCCGCACTCCTGCCCCTCTTGACACCCAGCGCGTTTTTGAAAGCTGAGTCTATTGTCTCTTCCTGGCCTTGCTCGTAAACTTCCCCAAGTACGTTAGACTGAATACTAGTGTTTTTTTACTGTAGAGCTAACTGTTGATTAATCAGCCACCCTGCCTAACTCCTGACCTTGATTTTAAAAAAACGAAACAAGGGGCGCCTGGGTGGCTCAGTGGGTTAGAGCCTCTGCCTTCGGCTCAGGTCATGGTCTCTGGGATTGAGCCCCGCACCGGGCTCTCTGCTCAGCCGGGAGCCTGCTTTCCTCCTCTCTGCCTGCCTCTCTGCCCACTTGTAATCTCGCTCTCTCTGTCAAATAAATAAATAAAATCTTTAAAAACAAAACAAAACGATCCCATTGGACACGATCTTGATGGCTACTGATGAAAGAGATTCTTGGGAAAGTTTTAAACGAGTGAGGAGGAAGAGGTAATTCTGACCCTTGAATGTGATGCTTAAAGTTAAAGAATGATCCTTATAAGACTTCTTTTAAAATATAATGGCCCTGCTGGCATGAAGGTAGGAGATAAGGATTTCAACAAATGAAATAGAATTGAGATTCTGGAAATAATAACCCCTCACACACTGATTAATTTTCGACAAGAATATCAAGACAATTCAATAGTGAAAGAAATCTTTCAACAAATATGAGTGGGACAGCTGGATATCCACACGGAAAACACTGAATTTGGATCACTACCTCATATGAAAAATTAACCCTAATGGATCAAAGGCCTAAATGTAAGAGCCAAAACTATAAAACTTAGGAGATGGGGCGCCTGGGTGACTCAGTCAGTTAAGCAAGAGACCCTTGATTTTGCTCAGGTCACCTTCTCAGGGTTGTAAGATCAAACCCCATCTTGGGCTCTGTGCTCAGCACAGTCTGCTTGAGATTCTCTCTCTCTCTTCCTCTCCCCCTGCCCTTCCCATCTTTTCTCTCTCTCTCTCTCTCTAAATAAGTTAATTAGGGTGCCAGGGTGGCTCAGTGGGTTAAAGCCTCTGCCTTCAGCTCAGGTCATGATCTCAGAGTCCTGGGATCCAGCCCCGCATCAGGCTCCCTGCTCGGCAGGGAGCCTACTTCCTCCTCTCTCTCTGCCTGCCTCTCCGCCTACTTGTTATCTCTCTCTGTCAAATAAATAAATAAAATCTTTTTTAAAATTAATTAATTAATTAAATCCTAAAAAAAAAACNCCGCATCAGGCTCCCTGCTCGGCAGGGAGCCTACTTCCTCCTCTCTCTCTGCCTGCCTCTCCACCTACTTGTTATCTCTCTCTGTCAAATAAATAAATAAAATCTTTTTTTAAATTAATTAATTAATTAAATCCTAAAAAAAAAAACTCAGGAGGAAACATAGGCATAAATCTTCTTGGCCTTTGATTAAGCAATGGATTTTTAGATATGACACCAAAAACACAAGCAACCAAGGAAAAATAAACAGAATTAAACTTCATCAAAATTAAAAGCTTCTGTCTTTAGTGTTGAAAAAAATCTAAAGAATGAAGAAAATATTTGCAAATAATATATCTGATAAGGATCTAATAGAATACAGAAAGAACTATCACAATTCAATCATAAAAAGATAAATAATACAATTTTAAATGGGCAAAAGATCTGAATACACGTTGCTCCTAAGAAAATGTGCAAATGGACAAGAAAAATATTCACCATCATTAGCCATCAGAGAAATGCATATTAAAACTACAATGCGGGGTAACTGGGTGGCTCAGTCGGTTGAGCTTCCAACTCCTGATTTCGGCTCAGGTGTGTTCACCAGGTCATGGGATGAAGCCCCATGTCCAGCTCCCTGCTCAGTAGGCAGTCTGCTTCTCTCCCTCCTCCCCTCCTCCTGCTAAAATGCACACATTGATGCTGTTTCCCTCCCTCTCTCTCTCTCTCTCTCTCTCTCTCTCTCTCTGAAGTGACTAGATTAAAACACACTACACACAATAAGATACCACTTCATGCCCACTAGAATGTCTGTAACCAAAAAGACAGATGACAATAATTGTTGACAAAAATATAGAGAAATTGGAACTCGTATACTGCTAAGTGGAAATATAAAATGCTTTGGACCTTTCCATGTAACCCAGTGAGAAGTCCCTACAGTGTTGTTTTGCATTCCCACCATAACTTAAAGGGAAACTTTCAAAATGTCCAGAGACATTGGTGTCCTGCAAATGAAGGAGGAGGATGTCCTCAAATTCCTTACAGCAGGAACCCACTTAGGTGGCACCAACCTTGACTTCCAAATGGAACAGTACATCTACAAAAGGAAAAGTGATGGTATCTACATATAAATCTGAAGAGAACCTGGGAGAAGCTTCTGCTGGCAGCTTGGGCCATTGTTGCCATTAAAAAGTCAGCTGATGTCAGGGTCATATCATCCAGGAATACTGGCCAGTGAGCTGTGCTTAAGTTTGCTGCTGCTACCGGAACCACTCCTATTGCTGGAAGCTTCACTGACAGGATTGAGGCAGGCTTCTGGGAGCCAGGACTCCTAGTGGCTACTGATCCCAGGGCTGATCACCAGCCTCTCGCAGAGGCATCTAATGTTAACCTGCCTACCACTGCTCTGTGTCACAGAGACTCTCCCCTGCCCTATATGGACATTGCCATCCCTTGCAATAAGGGAGCTCACTCAGTGCATCTAAAGTGGTAGATACTGGCTCCAGAAAGTTCTGCACATCTGTGGCACCATTTCCCATGAACACCCATGGGAGGTCGTGCCTGATCTCTACTTCTACAGAGATCCTGAAGAGATTGAAAAGGAAGAGCAGGTTGCTGCTAAGAAGGCTGTAACCAAGAAGGAATTTCAGGGTGAATGGACTGCTCCATCTCCTAGATTCACTGCTACTGAACCAGAGGTCACAGACTGCTCTGAAGGTGAACAGGGGCACTCTGGGCCTAGTCAGCAGTTCCGTACTGAAGACTGGCATGCTCACGTGGCCACAGAACACTGGTCCACAGCTCCCACTGCTCAGGCCGCTGAATGGGTAGGAACAACCACTGAGAGGTCTTAAGTTGCTCTTTCACAAAGGCAAACAAAAGGGGGGAAAGTTAACATAATAAACAGATTCTAGGGCGTCTGGATGGCTCAGTGGGTTGAAGCCTCTGCCTTTGGCTCAGGTCATGATCTCAGGGTTCTGGGATCTAGGCCTGCAACAGGCTCCCTGCTGAGCAGGGAGTCTGCTTCCTCCTCTCTCTCTGCCTGCCTCTCTGCCTACTTGTGATCTCTCTCTCTCTCTGTCAAAAAAAAAAAATTAAAAAAAAAACAGATTCTAAAAGTTGAAAACAAATAAATAAAAATAAAATGCTTTGGAAAATATTCTGACAGTTCTTCACATTGTTAAAATTACCATGACCCAGCAATTCTGTTAGATATATACCCAAGAAAATTGATAAGATATATCCATACAAAATCATGTACACAAATATTCACAGCAGCATTATTCATGATAGCAAAAAAGTGGAAACAATCCAAATGCCAACTAACTAATGGATAAACAAAAGCAGAATACACATAAAATGAAATACTATTAGGCCTTAACAATGAACTACTCATACAATGTGGATGACCCTTGAAAATATTATGCTAAATGAAGGGAAGCAGCCACAAAGTATGATTCTATTTATATGGCATGTCCAAAATAGGCAAATCTATAGAGACAGGAAACAGATTACAGGCATACCCCAGAAATATTGCAGGTTTGGTTCCAGATCACTGCAAAAAAGTGAATATCACAATAAAGCTAGTGAAATAAATTCTTTAGTTTTCCAGTGCATGTAAAAATTATGTTTATACTACACTAGTAGTCTATTAAGTGTGCAATAGTATTATATCCTAAAAACAATGTACATACCTTAATTTTAAAATATTTTATTGCAGGTTGCCTGGTTGGCTCAGTCGGTTAAGCATCTGCCTGTGGCTCAGGTCATGATCCCAGAGTCCAGGAATTGAGCCCTGCATTGGGCTCCCTGCTCAGTGGGGAGCCTGCTTCTCCCTCTGCCTGCTGCCCAACCCTGCTGCTTGTGCTATCTCTCTATATATATATATCTGACAAATAAATAAATAAATAAATTTTTAAATAATAAATTTTTAAATAAATTTTTCTTTTATAAATATTTTAAAGTGGGTAAATCAGCTTGTAACTCAATCTTTTGTGTGCTTTTCCTGGAGATAGCCGTCTTATGGAGAAGAAATAACTGTATTTCTTCATATAGAATTTTTTTTTAAGATTTTATTTATTTATTTGACAGAGAGAGAGAGAGATCACAAGCAGGGAGAGAGAAAGGAGGAAGCAGGGAGGAAGCTGAGCCGGGAGCCCAATGCGGGCCTCAATCCCAGGACCCTGAGATCATGACCTGAGCCGAAGGCAGAGGCTTTAACCCACTGAGCCACCCAGGAGCCCCATATATAGAATATTTTTAAAATGTTATTCAAGCATTGGTAAAAACACAAAGTGTTTTTGTGTCCTACTGCTGCTATAACAAATTTCCACAAACTTCATGCCTTACAACAACACAGTTTATCATCTTACGGTTCTGGAAGTCAGAAGTCAAGGTGTTGCAGCGCTATGTTCCTTTTGGAGTCTCGAAGGGTGAATTCCTTTTCCTAACTTTTTCAGTTTCTGGAGGCCACCTGCATTTTGTGGTTTGTGACCCCTTCCTTCATCTCCAAGACCTGATGGATCTTTAGCAACTACCTCTCCACCCATACCCTCTTCCCTCTCCCTCTCCTCCTCCACTTCTGTCTGTAGTCACATCTGCTTCTCTGACTCTGACCCTTCTGTCTCACTTCTCTAAGAACTCTTGTGATTACATTGAACTATCTAGGTAATCCAGGATAACCACCATATCTCAAGATCCTTAATCACACCTGCAAGATCCTATTTACCTATATGTAAAGTAACATATTCACAGATTTCAGGGAGTAAGATGAACATCTTGGGGCACCTGGGTGGCTGCCTTCAGCTCAGATCATGATTCCAGGGTCCTAGAATCCAGTCCCACATCAGGCTCCTTGCTCAGCAGGGAGCCTGTTTCTCCCTCTGCCTGCTGCTGCTTGGGCTCTGTCTCTGTCTCTGTCTCTGTCTCTGTCTCTGTCTCTCTCTCTGTCTCAAATAAATAAATAAAATCTTTAAAAAAATTTTTTAATTGAAAAAAAGTAATATATCTTATTTTCCCCCTCCAAAAAACCCAGTTCATCCCAAATTATATGTGAAATCAATGATCTAGCCATTGTGAATTATTTCATTTCTTTTAAAGATGTTATTTATTTATTTGAGAGAGAGATAGAGAGAGCATGAGCAGGGTGGAGGGGCAGAGGGAGAGGGAGAACCAGATTCCCTGCCGAGCCCAATGGGGGATTCCATCCAAGGACCCTGAGTCATGACCTGTGCTGAAGGCAGACACTTAACTGACTGAGACACCCAAGCACCCTAGTAAATTATTTCAAAGAAAGTAATTTGATTGTACATCTCTAACAGGATATAATTTAGGAACGAAAAGCATAAATTTAAATGAATTTAATATTAATAATATTAGTATTGTTATTCTGAAGCTAGTATATATCAAGTATAGAACAAAGCATGTAAATATTTTAAATCTGTAGAACCAATAGGATACCCCTTTTTATTCCTGATACTGCTTGTTTGCACCTTCTCTATTTTTTCTTGAACAGGCTTATAAGATGTGTATTAATATTATTAGTCATTTCAAAAAAAACCACTTTTGCTTTCTTAATTCTCTGTATCGTAGGCTTATTGCTATTTTTTTCTGCTTTTATGCCATTTTCTTCTCCTTTTTTTGCCTTTAATTTGCTTTTTTTAGCTTTTTGAGATTAATACTGAGATCACCGATTTTTAACCTTTTTTTTCTAATAAATATATGTATTCTTATTTTGTATTATTTTTTTAAGTAGGCTCTACACCCTGAGTGGAGCTCAACACAGGGCCCAAACTCACGACCCCAAGAACAAGATGCGAGCTAAAATCAAGAATCAGATGTTGAACCAACTTAGCCACCCAGGCACCCCTAAATATGTATGGTTTTAGAAGTAAATATTTTGGAGCAGGAGCAAAAAAATAAAGGTAAACATTTCACTGTAAACACAGCTTCAGCCTTGTCCCACAAAATTTGACATATTATATTAATATTTTCTTATTAGTTAATTCAAAAAGGAGACATCTTGGGATAAAGCAAAACTATCATTTAAAAAACACAGTAGTAGAATGAATTTTGGCTTTTGCTATGATACAAGGGTTGATAATGTTTCCTAAGTACCAGTTGAGTCAAAATGAAGAAGTTAGAGGGTTTTCTTTGTTCTCAATGAGTCCAACCAAGTATGATGAAAAGACAGCTTACTCTTTTTATCCTAATCCCAACCCTATGAAAAAAAGGACAGCATCTCTCATAGTAAAAGAAATGCACATTAAAATGAGATACAGGGGTGCCTGGATGGCTTAGTCAGTTGAGCATGCGACTCTTGATCTTGGGGTTGTGAGCTCAAGTCAAGTCCGATGTTAGGTGTAGAGATTACTTAAAAATAAAAATCTTAAAAAAATGAGATACAATCTTTTACCTACCTGTTTTACAAAGAGTAAAAAGATAATGCCTATTATTATCATGGGTTGGAAGATGAATGAATACTCTCATTCATGGATGAAGAGTGTAAATGATAACAGTTTTATTGGAGGGCATATTGAAAATATCAAAATTTTATACATACATAAATTTGACATGACATACCTTCTCTTTTTTTTAAGATTTATTTATTTCTTTGACAGAGGGAGAGATGGAGACAGCAAGAGAGGGAACACAAGCCAGGGCAGTGGGAGAGGGAGAAGCAGGCTTCCTGCCGAGCAGGGAGCCTGATTTGAGGCTCGATCCCAGGACCCCAGGATCATGACCTGAGTTGAAGGCAGACGCTTAACGACTGAGCCACCAAGGCTCCCCGACATTTCTTTCTTTCTTTTTTTTTTTTTAAGATTTTATTTATTTATTTGTCGGAGAGAGAGCACAAGCAGGGGGAACAGCAGGCAAAGGGAGAAGTAGGCTCCCTGCCGAGCAAGGAGCCAGATGCAGCCTGATGCAGCACTCAATCCCAGGACCCTGGGATCATGACCTGAGCCGAAGGCAGACACTTAAGCTTAATTTAAGCTTAACTGACTGAGCCACCCAGGGCCTCTTGACGTGACATTCCTATTCTAGGAACTTACCCTTTAGTAATACTGACACACAGTTGTTTCTAGAGTAACAATTCAAGGATGTTCTCTACAGCATTGTGGTAATAGCTGAAAAGCTGTATACAATTCTATGTCTATGCATGGAGAATCAGTTACATAAATTATGCTACATACCTAGAAAGGAATCCTATGCCATGACTTTTTTTTAATGAGATGAATCTACCAGCAGCATTTTTCACAGAAGTAGAACAAACAATCCTAAAATTTGTAAGAACCACAAAAGACCCTGAATAGCCAAAGCAATCTTGAAAAACAAAGCCGGAGGTATCCCAGTTCCAGACTTCAAGTTACATTACAAAGCTGTTGTAACCAAAACAGTATGGTACTGGTACAAAAATAGATACATAAATCAATGGAACAGAACAGAAAATCCATAAATAAACCCACAACTATATGGTCAATTAGTCTTCGAAAAAGGAAGAGAAAGAATATACAATGGGGAAAAAACAGTCTCTTCAAGAAATGATGTTGGAAAAACTGGACAGCTACATGCAAAAGAATGAAACTGGACCACTTTCTTACACTGTAACACAAAAGTAAATTAAAGATGGATTAAAGACCTAAATGTGAAACCTGAAACCATAAAAATCCTAGAAGAGAGGGGTACCTGGGTGGTTCAGTCAGTTAAGTGTCCAGCTCTTGATTTTGGTTCAGGTCATGATCTCAGGGTCTCCAGATCAAGCCCCTCATCAGGCTCTGTGCTCATCAAGGAGTCTGCTTGAGATTCTCTCCCCCTCCCTCTCCTTCTGCCCTTCCCCCACTCTCTCTCCATCTCTCTGTCTCAAATAAATAAATCTTTAAAAAAATTTTTAAAAACCCTGAAAGACAACACAGGCAGTAATTTCTCTGACATTGGCCATAGCAACATTTTTCTAGATATGTCTCCTGAAGCAAGGGAAATAAAAGCAAAAATAAACTTGGGAGTACATCAAAATAAAAACCTTCTTTGGCTCAGTTGTTAGGCAACCAACTCTTGATTTTGGGCTCAGGTCATGATCTCAGGGTCATGAAGTCAAGCCCCATGTCAGGCTCTGTGCTCAGCAGGGAGTCTACTTGAGATTCTCTCTCTCCCTCTCCTTCCGCACCCCACTCTAAACTAAATAAATAATTTTTTTTAAAAAGCGTCTTGGGGTACCTGGCTGGCTCAATCAGTAGAGTACATGACTCTTAATCTTGGGATTTTAAGTTTGAGCCCCACATTAGGTGTAGAAATTACTTTTTAAAAAATCTGCACAGCAAAGGAAATAATCAACAAAACTAAAAGGCAACCTACTGAATGGGAGAAGGTATTTGCAAATAACATATCTGATATCAGATAGAGCTGCCCACTTTTTTAATAATCTAATTTAAAAATGAGCTATATTTAGTGGGGGCAGGAGGAATTACATGATTTATGTCTCTGTGGGGGAAGAAAACTGCTACTAAAGTACTGCTATTACTATTACTAACAACAGCAAACACCATTCGTAAGACACTTTCTGAAGCTGAATGAATTATTTTATTTAATATTCACAATGACCCTGTGAAATAAGTCTACAATAACACTGTTTGCAGATAAGCAAAATGGAGTATAGTTTAAGTAAGTAACTTATCCAAGATCTCATGGACAAAAAGCTGGAATTTGAACCCAGGCAGTCTAGCTCCAGAGTCCATTATCTTAACCCACTATGCCAAGTCATCTGATATATAATATAAATAATTATATTTATATAATAGTATATATTTATATAATTTCTATTTATATCATAAGTAATTATTTTATATACCATTAATAATTGTATTTATATGCTATAAATAATTTGTATCATATATAATTTTTTTTAAAGATTTTATTTATTTATTTGACACAGAGAGAGAGATTACAAGTAGGCAGAGAGGCAGGCAGAGAGAGAGGAGAGAGGAGGAAGCAGGCTCTCTGCTGAGCAGAGAGCCTGATGCGGGCCTCGATCCCAGGACGCTGAGATCATGACCTGAGCCGAAAGCAGAGGCTTTAACCCACTGAGCCACCCAGGCGCCCATATCATATATAATTATATAAATATAATATATAAATATGTTTTATATATATATAAGCATATACATATAGTTTACAATCTTCTTTCTTTTTTTTAAAGATTTTATTTATCCATTTGAGAGAGAAAGAGAGTGAGCACGAGCACGGTGGGGTTGGGCAGAGGGAGAAGCAGAGTCCCCTCAGAGCAGGGAGACTGAATCAAGGTTCAATCCCGGGACCCCAGGATCATGACCTGAGCTGAAGGCAGATGTTTAACCATCTGAGCCACCCAGGTGCCCCCAGAATTTACAATCTTATACATCAAACTTTTGTGGGGTTTTTTCAGCTTTTAATTCTGAAATAATTATAAATTCACAGGAAGTTGAAAAGATAGTATAGAGAGGTTCCATGCACTCTTTATCCCCATTCCCCAATGGCTTCATCTTATGTAACTACAGTAAGATATCAAACCCAAGAGCTTAACATTGTTACAGTATATGTATATGGCATGATGCCATTTTATCACATATATAAATTCGTGTAAAAACCACCCTGATGAAGACACAGAGTATTTCATCACCACAAAGATCTCCTTTATGCTATTCCTTTATAGTAGTTGTCACCCCTCACCCTATCTCTAACCCTTGAGAACCACTAATTTGTTTTCCATCTCTATATTTTTGTCATCTTAAGAATGTTATATAAATGGAATTATAAACTATGTGACCACTCTTATCTGATGGTTTCATGGAAAGTCCCCAGGTCTTGCTCCTTTCTTTTTTTTTTTTAATTTTTTAAATTTAAATTCAATTAATTAACATACAGTGTATTATTTGTTTCAGGGGTACAGGTCTGTGATTCATCAGTCTTATATAATAACCAGTGCTCATTACAACACATACCCTCCCCGATGTCCATAACCCAGTTACCCCATCACTCCACCCCCCTCGCCATAAACATGTAATTTATATTTATAAAATATACACTATAATATAAATATACAAATATAAATGTAGTATGTAAATATATGGGGTTTTTTGTTTTTTGGGGTTTTTAAAAAATTTTTATTGATTGATCAATTGATTTGAGAGAGAGAGCACAAACAGTGGGAAGGGGCAGAGGGAGAGGGAGAAGCAGACTCCCCTCTGAGCAGGGAGCCTGCCACAGGGCTTGATCCTAGGACCCTGAGATAATGACCTGAGCCAAAGGCAGACACTCAACCAATTGAGCCAGCCAGATGCCCCAATATATGTTATATATATAAAAGCATATACATACAGAGTTTACAGTCTAATACAGTTAAGTTAAGCTAAACTTAAGAGTTAAGTTAAACTCGTAACAGTGGTTATTTCTTTTTTCTTCTTCTTTTTTCTTTTTTTTTAGAGAGGAGGAGCAGGGAGAGTGAGAGAGGAGGGTGGAGAGGAACAGAGGGAGAGAGAGAATGTTAAGCACGTTCCATGTCCAGTGCTGAGCCGGACATGAGGCTTGATCTCATAACCCTGAGATCATGACCTGAGCTGAAATCAAGAGTCGGACACTTAACCAACTGACTGAGCCACCCAGGTGCCCCAACAATGCTTATTTCTTCTTCTTCTTTTTTTTTTAAAGATTTTATTTATTTTTTTGACAGAGAGATTACAAGTAGGCAGAGAGGCAGAGAGAGAGGAGGAAGAAGACTCCCCGCTGAGCAGGGAGCCCGATGAGGCCTCGACCCCAGGACCCTGAGATCATGACCTGAGCCGAAGGCAGAGGCTTTAACCCACTGAGCCACCCAGGCGCCCAAAAATGCTTATTTCTTGAGGAGGGATTACAGGGACTTCCAAATTCTAAGTTATTGGGGGGGGGCTAATATTTAGATTGTTTGTTATACCATGAATATACTACTTTTGTAGACAAATAACAATTTAGTTCCTGCCATGAGCTAGGCACTGATCTAGGTATGGGGAAAATTGTATTTTAGTAATACGGTAACTAGCTACTAACAAATAACTCAAAGATTTCAACGTCTTAACAAAATTAAGCTTTATTTTTTTATTCACATCACAGCCCAAATTGGGTGTTTAGAAAGCAGCCGTTCTTATTTTGATTCAGGAATTGTGTCTCCTATCAATTTATGATGGTACCATCTTCTCACACAGGTGTATGCAAACATTTTCTATAAAGGGACAAATAGTAAATATTTTAGGTTTTGTGGGACAAACTGTCACCATTCTGCCATTGTGGCATGAAAGCAGCCATAGATAATAAACAAATAATTGGGCATAGCTATGTTCCAATAAACCTTTATTTACAAAAAATATAATGGGCTAGATTTCACCCACAGATGACAGTTTACCAGTCCTTGTTCCAGGGTCTTCTTAGAGTTCTGGATTGGATCCTCTCTGCATTCAAGAGGTCAAGGGAAATAATAAGGCAGGCTAGAAATGGAACTTGACTTGACCCATATCCTTTTGGCCAGAATCCAGACACATAGCTCTAAGCGAATAAGCCTGGGATATGAATTTTTCTTGTGACTCAACAAAAGGAAAAGAGACTAGTGACCATCTAGCAGACCTGTGGCAGTCAGCTCTTTTTGTCACCAAATATCCTGTTTACTATTTTTCCTATGTATAGATAATACTCTCCCCATCCCCAAAGAGGACAGCCCAAAGTTCCACCCAATAAATACATTCAGTTCAAAGTCCAAGCTCTCCAGGTAATGTCCAGTTTTCTCCATCAGGCTCCAATATGGCTCTTCATAGTCTTGTGACCTATGAACTATAAAGACAAATAATCTGCCCAGACACAGTCACACCCATTGGTAATGTAATAAAAACAGGGAAACCAGAGAACATTCTCATTCAGAAGAAGGAAGAGTTGGGCACAGAGCACTCACTGGGTCACAGCAATTCTGAAATCGCACTGGGTGACTATGGTAAAGGTCTCTTTCTCTGGAGGTGGGTCAACACCTCTGATGGTTCTGATACCTCACAACAGCCTGCTACCCCACAGGGGTGCCCTCATGCCCCTCAAGCTCCAATATCCTGTACTGGGCAACCATCAGCATGACTTCTTCCTCTCCCTCCCCAAGTCTGACACCCGTTGCTAGGCCTCCCCTCCACAGGACACCCTTCTTACCCCAGGCAGGCTCTGACCCTCTGTCCACGTAATACCATATTGACACTTAGTTTCTCAGCTTCATCTAATGACTTTGGATAGAATAGTTTAGGAAGGGAAAGGGAGAAAAAAAAGAAGAGAAAATAAAAGGGAAAGAGGAAGAGGAAAGGCTCAAGCCTTTTTTTTTTTTTTAAAGATTTTATTTATTCATTTGACACAGAGAGAGAGATTACAAGTAGGCAGAGAGGCAGGCAGAGAGAGAGGAGAGAGGAGGAAGCAGGCTCCCTGCTGAGCAGAGAGCCCGATGCGGGCCTCGATCCCAGGACCCTGGGATCATGACCTGAGCCGAAGGCAGCGGCTTTAACCCACTGAGCCACCCAGGCGCCCTCAAGCCTTTTTTTTAACATAGTTTTTTTTTTTAAGAGAAAGAGCATGCATCGAGGGGAGGGCAGAGGGAGAGGGAGAGAACCTTAAGAAGGCCCCATGCCCATGCCCAGCGTGGAGCCGGACATGGGGCTCAATCTCACAACCCTGAGATCAAGACCTGTATCAAGAGTCAGATGCTTTACTGACTGAGCCACCCGGATGCCCTAGCTCAAAGCTTTTCTTAACTGACTTCTTATTATTGAGGTGTAGAAACAGTCAGAATTTTTACCTGCAAGGTTCCAAATTTTAGATTCTATTCCCTTCTATTTCTTTTTACAAACCCATGTGGGTATTCTTTTCCTGATCTCATCTCTTTCTTTTAATATCTTGGACACACTGTTAAAAATAACCTCTATTAAGTTTCTATTTTCTGTTCCCCCAGGACTCAGTAGACACATAGTCTGCTGCTCAAGTAATCTCAGGCAACAATTTTGCCAACGGTTTTGCCACTGCATCTCATGACTAACCTTCCCATGGACAGATTTTAGATTCATTGCAGCCCACGACTCAGTTGCTATGTAAATGCCACGTAGTTTGTTTTTACAATTGCATCCTACTTTAAGTAGTGAACAAAACACATAAAGCCTCTACTCTTACTGAGCTTACATTCTGTAGTGTTCTTTTAACTCATCAGATGCTTTTATTTTAGGAAGGGCATGACTGTTTTAAATTGTACTTAGGATTTGTTTTCATCAGGTACAGTAAGACATGGAGACACAGAAACTGTCTTAAAGGAAGAAGTTTTTATACTCCTGGATCCCTAGAAGCAGGAGACACACAGCACATCACAGAAGACCTCAAGGCAACTATCATGAGGCAGACAGAGGAGGTGGGAGGAAGGTAAGCAAAAGCTTTTCTTTTGGTTTTCTCAGGAAGGAATGGGGAGGTAGGGTAAGCAAGCTGAGCAGGTTTAGGATTGGATAGTTTGATTACTGTGGGCGCTGGCAATAGGTGTCAACCCCAGGTGCTCAGTACCTGGCCCTGGACTGATTTAGGGCAGAAGGTTAGTGTCCTGAACTGCAGGAACCTGACAAAAGGAGGTGTGGACTCAGGATATGTCAGTTTGCATATCAGAGACCTTTTCCCAAGTAGGTCCTTGACAATCTCCAGGAATTTGCTAACTCTGGAAGGGGCAGTTAGTTTCTGGGTCCTTAAGGTCCCAAGATGTCAAAGCATCATAATATATAAAACATTTTTTTATATTAAGCATTTTAAAAGGTGAGGAACACTGGGGTACCCAACTGGCTCGGTTGGTAGAGCATACAACTCTTGCTCTTGGGACTGTGAGCTCAAGCTCCACATTGAGTATAGAGAGTCCTTTAAAAAAATTTTTTTTTATTCTTAAAAAAAAAAAAACTAAATGTGAGGAATACTGATCTTTCCAACTAGAAGATAATCCTATCCCCTACCTAGTTCCCTTCACTTGGATCAGTCCCATCTATTTAGCAGGACTTAAATGATACCTCCTTCGGCCACCATTTCTCATCCCCAAATATACATCATCCATATTCAAAAAGCATCAAGATTTTGCACACTTCCTTCCTCTCTCTCATCTTCTCTCTCTCTCCTGAATTCTCTTAGGGCAAACCCTAGACATGTCATTTCTTTCTTTCTTTCTTTTTTTTTTTAAAGATTTTAAGACATGTCATTTCATCCCCACATACTTCAGAATGCATTCCTTTAAAAATGGCTGTTTTCCTAAATTACCATATTACTTCCATGTACCTAGAAATAAAATCACTCTTCTCTTTTAAAAGAGTAATTAATTTTTTTGAGTTATGGTGCTTCTCTGTGGTAGGCAGAATACCATCCCCCCCAAAAAATGTCCATTTCTAGTCTTTAGAACCTGTGAACATGTCACCATACATGGCAAAAGGGACTTTGCAGATGCATAAGGCTCCTGAGATGGTAAATTTATCCTGAATTATTCAGACAGGCCAAATATTATCACAAGAGTCCTTAGAATTAAAAGAAGGAGGCAAGGGGTGCCTGGGTGGCTCAGTGGGTTAAAGCCTCTGCCTTCAGCTCAGGTCATGATCTCAGGGTCCTGGGATCGAGCCCCTCATTGGGTTCCCTGCTCAGCAGGGAGCCTGCTTCCTCCTCTCTCTCTGCCTGCCTCTCTGCCTACTTGTAATCTCTCTCTCTCTCTGTCAAATAAATAAATAAAAATCTTAAAAAAAAAAAAAAAAAGAGGGAGGCAAGACTGTCAGAGTCCGAGAAGGAGATGTGACAGCTGAAGCGGGGCCATGAATGTGGGGAATCCTTCAGAAGTTGGAAAAGGCAAAGAAACAGATTCTCCCCTGGAGCCTCCAAGCTCTAGATGTCCTGCTGACTCACTTATTTTTGCCCAGTGAGGCCAATTTTTTTTTTAAGATTTTGTTTATTTATTTGACACAGAGAGAGACAGTAAGAGAGGGAACACAAGCATGTGGACTGGGAGAGGGAGAAGCAGGCTTCCCGCTGAGCAGGGAGCTCCATGTAGGGCTCAATTTGAGGACTCTGGGATCATGACCTGAGCCAAAGGCAGATGCTTAACAACCGAGGCACCCAGGCACCCTTAGGCCAATTTTTTACATAAAACTATAAGATAACAAAATTTGTGCTGTTTTAAGCCACTAACTTTGTGGTAATTTGCTACAGCAACAATAGGAAACTAAGGCACTTTGTATGTGAATATGAATGTATTTCTAGCCAACTTAAAAAGTACACAATTCCAGGGTGCCTGGGTGGCTCAGTGGGTTAAAGCCTCTGCTTTCGGCTCAGGTCATGATCTCAGTGTCCTGGGATCGAGGCCTGCGTCGGGCTCTTGGCTCAGCAGGGAGCCTGCTTCCTCCTCTCCCTGTCTCTCTGCCTGCCTCTCTGCCTACTTGTAATCTCTCTCTCTGTGTCAAATAAATAAATAAAATCTTAAAAAAAAAAGTTCACACCTTAAAAAAAAACTGTAAAAAAAAGTACACAATTACTGAAACATACTTCTATCAATAACTGATAACATCTTGATCATATATAATTACCTTATAGAAATTGAGCTTTCTTTTTCTTTTAAGATTTTATTTTTTTTTTAAGATTTTATTTATTTATTTTAGAGAGAGAGCATGAGAGGGGAGAAGGTCAGAGAGAGAAGCAGACTCCCCGTGGAGCTGGGAGCCCGATTTGGGACTCGATCCCTGGACTCCAGGATCATGACCTGAGCCGAAGGCAGTCGCCCAACCAACAGAGTCACCCAGGTGCCCTAAGATTTTATTTTTAAGTAATCTCTACATCCAACATGGGGCTTGAACTTACAACCCCAAGATCAAGAGTTGCATGTTCTACCAACTGAGCCAGCCGGGAGCTCTGAACTTTTCTTTTTTATTTAGCCGTTCTTCTTAAATTTTGAGCTTAAGAAACAAGAGAACTTTCATGGTAGTGCTGAAATATTTAAATATCTGGAGAATACCAAACATATTTAATTATGATTAGCATCATCTCCTTTTACCCGGTGAAAGTAAACTTCTTTGTAGTTCATCCACTGCTATCTGGGAAACTCCAAATAAAGTTTAGGTATAACCATTTTACTATTTTGAATTTGAGGTTTGAATGTAAGAACAATATTTCAAAAATTTACTTTTAATTTAATTTAATTTAAAATTTTTTAATTTTTTAAAGATTTGCCAGAGCAGACAAGATATGAACATAAGTCATATAAGCATTAATATTTATAAGCCAATCAAAATAAGAGTTCTGTTAAACTTGGGTAAGTGGGGACAACTGGGTGGTTCAGTCAGTTAAGCAGCTGCCTTCTGCTCAGATCATGATCTAGGGGTCCCAGGATTGAGCCCCGCGTCAGAGTCCCTCCTCGCTGAGGAGTTTGCTTCTCCCTCTGCCTGCTGCTCCCCCTGCTTGTGCACTTGTGCTCTCTCTCTCTCTCTCTCTCTCTCTGACAAATAAACCTTAAAAAAAAAAACCTTAAAAAAACCTTTAAACCTTAAACCTAAAACCTTAAAAAGAACTTTAGGTAAGTTATAATCAAATTTATCTTTTTTTTGGAAATGGGCAAAAATCTACTACTTGCATGTTTACTCAGAAAATATTTCACACAATAGAAGAATCTTATTTAAATCTTGGACAAGCTAGGAATTTCTGAAGAATTTTATAACTGGCTCTCTCCCTGTGTCATTATGCACTGTATTTTGTAATACTTTTAAGTCAGATTATGGACCAATCTAGGGGTATAACCTTAAGATTTATTAACATCTTGTCCATACATAGAGCTTTTGCTCCAACTTGGCTTAGTTCAATCGTATATTTCCATAAGACTTTACTATTTCCCTTTAAGAAAGGGAGAAAAAAATAGCCATGCCTCCAGAACCCTTTAAATTTCTTGAGAGATCATGAAACTCCAGATAAGTCAGAAAAAACAGGTCCTATTGCATTTAGATTTCCATTCCAGCACACATTCAGGCTCATTCATACAGCTGTTATATAAACCAAATAAATCATTTTTTAAAGATTTTATTTATTTATTTATTTATTTATTTATTTATTTATTTATTTATTATTTTTTATTCTTTGCCCCAGGGGTACAGGTCTGTGAATCATCAGGCTTACATCTTTCACAGCATTCACCAAAGCACAAACCCTCCCCAATGTCCATAACCCATCCACCCTATCCCTACCCTCCCACCCCCCAGTAACCCTCAGTTTGTTTTATGAGATTAGGAGTCTCTTATGGTTTGTCTCCTTCCCCATCCCATCTTGTTTCATTATTTTTCCCTCCCTACCCCCCACGACCCCCCACCCTATCCCTCAAGTTCCTCATATCAGAGAGATCGTATGATAACCGTCTTTCTCTGATTGACTTATTTCGCTCAGCATAATACCCTCTAGTTCCATCCACATCGTTTAAAGATTTTATTTATTTATTTGAGAGAGAGAGAGAGAATACGAGCAGGGGAAGGGGCAGTGGGAGAGGGACAACCAGACTCCCCACTGAGTAGGGAGCCTGACATGGGACTCCATCCGAGGACCCCGAGATCATGACCTGAGCCAAAGTCAGATGCTTAACTAGCTGAGCCACCCAGGAGCCCCCCCAAATGAATAATTTTAAAGTTCTCTTGTCTCTTCTTTAAATCTATATGCCTGGAGTTAGCCAAACTGCAAAGTTTGCCCTCAACTGTCATGTTTAGGGAGCACACAGTCCTCCACAAGACTGATCTTACTCTGACACTAAATGCAAATTTTAAGGGGTTCCCAAAACCACCTTCAGGTTTGATAATGTACTAGAATGACTCAAAGAATTTACTGAAAGCTATTATACTCATGGTTATAATTTTTTAAGAGTTTTTTACTTTTGGGATGCCTGGGTGGCTCAGTTGGTTAAGCAGCTACCTTCGGCTCAGGTCATGATCCCAGCGTCCTGGGATGGAGTCCCTCGTCAGGCTCTTTGCTTGGCGGGGAGCCTGCTTCTCCCTCTGCCTCTGCCTGCCACTCTGCCTGCTTGTGCTCTCTCTCTCTCTCTCTGACAAATAAATAAATAAAATATTTTTTAAAGAGTTTTTTACTTTTAATTAATCTACACACCCAAAGTGGCACTCAAACTCACAACCTTGAGATCAAGAGTTACACATTCCACTGACTGAATCAGCCAGGGGATCCTCATGGTTACTATTTATTATGAGGAAATGATAAATACCAAATCAGCCAATGAAGGATGTCCTTTCCTATGGAGTTAGGATGTTGTTACTGTCCCAGCATTTGTGTTTGACAACATTCATGGAGTACCACCAACCAGGGAAGCTCACTTGACCTTCCAGGTCCAGAGTTTTTATTAAGGCTTCATTACATAGGCATGACTGATTGATTGATTGCCCACTGGGTTGAACTCAGTCTCCACGTTAGTCACATGTTTGGTCACATGGCCAACCCCCACCCTAAACAAAGACACTCCTATCAGACAGATATTACCTCCCAGAAGCCAAGAGCAAAGGCCAGACCTCTCTTTGAGCAAAGTCAAATTACTTCCCATAGATCTTTGAAAAGAATTTCAATTTTTTCTTTCATTGCATTCATTTTCTTCCCTTTGATGGCAATCCTTCTGATTGAATACAAATGACAGATTTTTATGATCAATTAGTCTTCAATAGTTTTCAGAGAGAGGTGAATAGTCACAGATACAGAAATATAAATGAACCATTACAAAGGCTCCCTACCTTTCTCTTTCAGTGAAGGAAAGGCTTTTCCTTGTTTATGTACAAACAGAAAAACAGAAAACTAGTAGCCACAGTTTTCCAATTCAAGGGGTGAAAGGAAACACAGAGCGTAAAACTCACCAGCTGGTTATGGCTGTTTCAGATCTCAGAGTTGTTTTCTATTCGCAGACACGTAAAATATTTTTAAGCTCATAATGACTCACTGACAGAACAAACAAAAAGACAAACTAGCAAATAACCAAAAAAAAAAAAAAGGACAGATATTCATGTATGTTAACTATACTTAAATAACAAAAATTAAAAGAAAAAAAAGACATACATTCTGACTTCTGCTACCCAACTATGACCAGACTCCCTGTGTCTCTCTGCCATCTGGCCTAGAACAAATGGTTATACCATAAACGAACAAATAAATAAGTGCCAGATTCCATGTTTCTGCCACCAGCAATTGTACACAAATCAAAACCAGAACTACCTCCAGACCTTGTCATTAACTAGAAACAGAACCAGAAACAGAAAAAGACGTTGAGTCAAGTGTTATTACCACAGGAAAGTGAACTCAGGAGCTAACAAGATTACATCCAGGTAAAAATAGCCCACATGGTACCCTTCTCTGGTAATGCAGTCAATCGAGATCTAATAGGTAAAATCTACCTGGACTTCTCAGTGGAATCGCCAGAACTGCCAGAGGAAGTCTAAAAGAGAAAAAAGTCATTTAGAAAAAAATGTACTTGCCAAGAGAGTTATTAAAGGGGCTATTTTTTTTAATAAAGATTTTATTTATTTATTTGACACAGAGAGAGATCAGATCACAAGTAGGCTGAGAGGCAGGCAGAGAGAGAGGAGGAAGCAGGCTCCCCACTGAGCGGGGAGCCCAATGCGAGCCTCAATCCCAGGACCCTGAGCGGAAGGCAGAGGCTTTAACCCACCAAGCCACCCAGGCGCCCGGGGCTAGTATTTTAAACACTTGCTCATCATAAACCAAAACTAAACAAATGAACAAAGCATGTATTAAAACAAAACATGTATTAAAAGGAAAATACTCATTTAATTTGGTTACCAAGATTCTTTAATAAAGGAAAAACAAGAATTTTTCGTTTTTATGAGACAGTTAATTTAATGTCTTATCTGTCTAGCTTTTCCCCTGTCTGCAGGTATTAGCATAGCAAAAGGCAGGGATAGAGTTGTTTTTGTTTGAGAGTATAATTTACATGAAATCCCAAGATTTCATTTAATTAGGGATCTAGAACTAAAACCTGGTTTCGTTGTGTTTTGTGTTTATTTTCTTAGGGGGCAAGTGGCGTGTCTGTATATTTGTTTCCTACCTGTTGGATGCAATATGCATGTTTACCATTAGTGGAAAGAAGCCATGTCAATTTTGTTCCACATTTCTTTAGTTTCTTTCTTGATCTCTCCCACCTCTGGTCTATTTGAATTACAGTCTTGATTTAATTTAATTACATGGTAATCATTGCCATTTACTGAGCACTTAAATAATGTCAACAAAGATATTATCTTGCTGAATAGTCACAATAACTCTGTAAGGTAGAAGTTACTCCTATTTTACACACAAGAAAAGTACCAAGAAGTTAAATCATTTACCCAGGGACCTAAAGATCTATTAAGTAATAAGAGATGAAGCTGAAATTTGGACTCTGGCTTACTTTTGCTGTATTATAATTGTGTTGTACTAGTCTGCTTTCTCCACAAATCAGTAGCAACTTGAGGGCAGGGATTATGTATTGCATGTCTTTGACCAGAACAAAGTATAGGGTCTAGTTTGTAGTAGGCATATAAATGAATGAGCTATCGTTTTTTAAAAAAATTTTTTTTTAATTTATTTGAAAGAGAGAGAGAGAGCATGAGTAGGGAGAGGGGCAGAGGGGCTGAGCAGGGAGCCTGACTCGGGGCTCGAAGGCAGATGCTTAGCCAACTTAGCCACCCAGGCACCCCATGAATGAGTTCTCTTTCAGTATTTTATAATTTTTAAACATGCATCGGTCTCGTTTTTTGAAAAGCTATATTAAGCTCATTGAGAGCAAGGAATGTTGAAGTTAGACTTGAGGTGCTAATGTCAAAGATAGAGGCCAGCTAATAGTCTGTTCGGGCCCATATCATGATGTAGTTCAGGGTCTGGACCTTAGCTTTACAAGTAAGAAACTCAATTTTGGGGTGCCTGGGTGGCTCAGTGGGTTAAAGCCTCTGCTTTCGGCTCAGGTCATGATCTCAGCGTCCTGGGATCGAGGCCGCATCAGGCTCTGCTCAGCAGGGAGCCTGCTTTCTCCTCTCCTTGTCTCTCTGCCTGCCTCTCTGCCTACTTGTAATCTCTCTCTCTCTGTCAAATAAATAAAATCTTAAAAAAAAGGGGGGGGGCACCTGGGTGGCTCAGTGGGTTAAAGCCTCTGCCTTCGGCTCAGGTCATGATCTCAGGGTCCTGGGATCGAGGCCCACATCGGGCTCCCTGCTCGGCAGGGAGTCTGCTTCCTCCTCTCTCTCTGCCTGTCTCTCAGCCTACTTGTGATCTCTTTCTCTCTCTGTCAAATAAATAAATAAAAGGTTTAAAAAAAAAAAAAGAAACTCAATTTTGACCATGAATCCAGAGTTGATTAGTTTAGAGAGGATTGCTCATTTTGTCCAAGTCCACAAGAAAAGGATGAAAGAGTGTAACTGTAGTTAACTAGTCAGAGATGAGACTTTTTTGGGCTGTTCAGTTAGGTGACACAGCTTCCCAGAACACAGATCACCACTGTGTTCTCTAGGTAGGCTGCCCTCCTTGGCGGCTATTCAAACTGTTATGTCTCAATGTTCTGGAAATTTTTTTCTTTTTATATTCAGGAGACTTTTTAACTAAAATAGGAACTCAATTGAAACATATGCTCTTACATAGGATCTATAGTACATAGGACAAATAAGGGAAAGACATTAAGATTTCCATTCAGGGGGCACCTGGCTAGCTCAGTCCGTAGAGTGTGTGACTCCTAATCTCAGGGTTGTAAATTTGAGCCCCACTTTTTGTGTAGAGATTACTTAAAAATAAATTCTTTAAAAAAAAGAAAAGATTCTCCTTCAAGTACTGATCTGGGGTACTGATCTGATGGCAGGAAATCCTCAGAAAACACCAGACTGGAGAGAGCAACGATAGGATCATGAAAGGAAATCATCCTGCATCTAGTTACATGAGCAAGAAAGAAAGCATGGCTGTAAGAACAGGTGGCCTGGGACTTGAGCCTGTTTCCAACCCATGGCCTAACTGCCTCTCTTTCCTCCAAGTACCCATGGTCTCTGAAAGGAGAGGACTTTGGCAAAAAGAAAAATATGTCTCACAAAAGAACAGGTGAAGAAGCACCAAAGCTGCTTCCCCGCTACCTGGAGAGGAACAAGAACCCTCAAAGGTGGTGGCATACAGAAATGGCTCAGGGTGTGGGCAGCACCTGTGTTCAGTGATGTGGCAGCAGTCAATAGAAAGACAGCAATACTAGCAGACAGCAGAGCAAGGGAATACAGAGCGACAGGCAGCAGCTTAACAATTCTATGACAGAAACAATCTCTATGGCCCAACCTCTGGGGATTCCTAAAGGAAACCAGGAAGGACGTTTTGTGATCGTGGGTTCATAAGTTCTTTGAAAAGGCAAATTAGGGTAATAATAAAAGTACCTATTGCCCAAGTTTGTTGTGAGAATTACATCATATGATGAGCATTGAAAACAAACACTAATTGTTACATTGATAAAAATGTTAATTCATTAATTTAAAATGGGTTCATTTATAAGTCACTCCAATACTGCCATATTGGTCATATTGGTCATACTGTTCTGAGAACATACCAGGCACACCCCTGCTTTGGTGTCTTTGAATAAACTGCTCTCTTTGCCTGAAATACTTTTCCTCCAGATATTGTGAGAGCTGGCTCCCTAAAGTCATTTATTCAAATGTCACCTCAATGAGGCCTTTCCTGGCCATCCAGGAATATCTTATTCCCCTAACCTGCTTTCTTTTTCTCTGTAGCATCTAGTACTCTCTAAAATACTAGATATTTATTTATTTTTTCCCCTCCCTAGAATATAAGTTCCATGAAGTGTAAAGGTTTTTCCATGTTTTGTTCATTGGTATGTCCTTAGTGCCTATAGGAATGTTTGACAGAGAGTAAACCCTCATATTTGTTGACTACATAAAAGATGTTTATTACTTTAACAACATGAAAGATCCAAACATCTCCTTCTGTTTATCACAAGGCACATGGGAGGTCTCTGAACAAAAGGTTATCTTTTGTTAATTTCAGTTGATCCCCACAAGTACACAAAGCCTGTATTAGTACCTTGAAATTTAATCCCATTATTCATTCCAGTCGTTCATTTAGTCATCACTACTCATATTTATGGAGTCCCTACCATGTGCCAGATACTAGCTTGGTACTAGGCATCCAGCAATGAACTTTCATGGAGCTTATATTCTAGCTAGGTCAGGGATGGGGCTGGAGGGTGGGGAGAGAACAAAAGAACAGTGTTTCTTATCTTTATCATTTCACCATATTAAGTCATTACTAAAGTTATAAGTCCTTCTTCTGGGTTATCTATACTCTCCCATGTTCTCCTCCTCATACTTCTTTGTGCTATCTCCCCTTGACCTAGTACTTGGTTTAATCAAGTATTGAATCTCTTATTTTTCTCTTGCAACAGGGAATTTTCAGACAATTACTGTATTTGGCCGAGATCCAAATCCAAATCCAGAGTCAGCTCTGAACCCCGGACTAATGCATTACTGAGCTAATTATATAAATGGCAATGTGCAAAGACAACTTCATGGAGAAGCCACAGTAAAGAGGGTTCTCATTGAATAAGTGGTTTCGTTTCTCTTTGAATAAAGGATAAAAGCTTTAGATTCAAGAAAAAGAATTTTACTTCCTGCAAACATTCATTCATTAAATGGTCAAGAATTTTTGAAGAGGGGCACCTGGTTGGCTCGGTTGAGCATGTGCCTTTTGATTCTGGGGTTGTAAGTTTGAACACCATGTTGGGTGTAGAGATTACTTAAAAAATAAAATCTTAAAAAAAAACTAGACAAAAAAAAGATATATATTGTGCAATGATATAATACCACAAACAGACGCCCTGCTTCCACTTCACCCACCTACCCTTCCTTTACCAATCAAGCCATTATTGGTTTCTCTTACCTCCCTGACCACACTGAATTCTACGGGTATAATCAACGATGCTCTTGTCTGTGCCCTAGATTCCCCCACCCCTTGATTTTTCCCCACTTTCATCTTTTCCGTTATTCAGTCCAGGATTTTCATAACTCTTGATCCTAGGTTGCAGAGCTGCTCGAAGAAAAATCAAGTTACTTAGTGTTTCAAAATTTTCAGCAGGTTGCAGGGCGCCTGGGTGGCTCAGTGGGTTGGAGCCTCTGCCTTCGGCTCGGGTCATGATCTCAGGGTCCTGGGATCGAGGCCCATATCGGGCTCCCTGCTCGGCGGGGAGCCTGCTTCTCCCTCTCTCTCTGCCTGCCTCTGCCTGCTTGGGATCTCTCTCTCTCTGTGTCAAATGAATAAAATCTTAGAAAAAAAAAATTTTTTTTCAGCAGGTTGTAACTTAATGTTTACAGACAATCCGCATATAAGGCCTGGGAAGCGAGGAAGGAAACTTCCCTCCTATTGAAAGCCAGGCTTGTGGAATAATTGAAGTATTTAAATCAGTCATTCAAACTGAAAGGTTCCAGAAAAGCAAATTCCACTAAGCCAAGGACGTAAAGTCTAAATGCCTACCCCAGAATCATTGCAGCAAAAATGGAGAGGCCTACATATACATGAAAGACATCTGTGCAAAAAATAGGTTTGGCCAGAGAGAAGAGAACGGCCAGGAGTGCTCGAACATACAGGGATAGTCACGGCGTCATCCCAAGAACTTCACTTCAGGGAAGCGCTATCTAGGGAGTAAAATTACGGGGCTAGCATTTCCCAAATTCCAGACGCTTGGGGCAAACGGACGAAACAGCCCCTCATTTCTCTCAAGGTAAAATATATCCCATAAAGGAAATTTAAAAATAATAAAAAAAAACAAAGTTCATCCCTTTAGGTTTCCGTACCGCTTAAAAGCTCGCTTTAGTCCCTAAGAAATCTCGCGACATTTTCTTCCTTTCTCTTTTTCCTCCTCCCCCCGCCCATCCCGTTGGCGGGAACAGACCGGAAGCGACGTCCCGCTACCTGTCGGAAGTGATGTCATATCCCAGAAGCCTTGGAGAAGGAGAAGCGTGTTCCGGCGTTCTACACACAGCCCGGTTTGGAACGTTTAGGCAACGTGGTGTGATTCTTGGCGAGAAGGCGTGCGCGGTTGTGCTCAGCCTGCTGCGGCCTTGCAGGCCTTTGGGGGCCGAAAGTTTGGTCTGTTTTCATTGGTACCAGAGCTCGCGGCGGGCCGCGCAGTGCCCTGAGCCGGCCTCACCATGTTGGTGCTATTTGAAACGTCCGTCGGCTACGCCATCTTTAAGGTAAGTTGGAGAGTGAGCCATTGGAGGGGCAAGGCTGGTGTTGGGCAGGAGAGGACGGGGAAAGACGAAGGGGAGGACGACAGCGCTCAGGATCGCGTGGGAGCACTTTGTGTACCCCTGCTCTGAAAGTTAGGGGAAGGCTTTGGGCCCGGGAGGCGCTTGTTCGGTGAACACGTGGCCGCGCCGTTTTGGGCGCCTGGTTCTGTGTTAGAGGATTTGACCGTGAGAGATAGGTAGGCAGGAGGCTTGTTAGAATTTCACAGGTAAAGGTATGGAGTTTGGGGTTTATTCTGAGTGTTTATGAGGAATGTTTGAAATGTTTTAAGCAGAGGAATGACCTGATCTAAAGTCGTCTTTTAATGAATTTGCTTTCCTCTGTGGAGAATAGATTACAGGAGGTAAGAAAGGAACCAAGAGTATTTTTGTATTAATCGAGACAAGATGAAATTGCTTGGCTTGAGGTTGGTATGGACGGAAACAAATACCAGGAGAAATTTTGAAGGTAGAACTGGTGGGATTGGTTGATGAATGGAGAATATGGGTTTGGGGTTGAGTAAGTGGTTACGTGATGGTGGGGAAGAGAAGAAAAAACGAAGTTTTGGGGGGCTTTTTCGGGAGAAGATACTAAAAAGGTCCCGTTTGGGCTATGAAACTTAAGAGTGTTAGTTAGCCATGGAAATGCAATCGTCATTTTAAGTTTCAGGCCTAAGGAGGAAATCTGGGCTAATGGTAATCAGTTTGAGATTTGGTTGTTTTAATAGGGAAAGTTTGAAATTTAAAGATTATCAGCCCGGAACTGATTGAACAATGGGACGGTATTCGTGTAGTAGGATGCTATTGAGTTGTTCCAAAGAGTGAGGTAAACTGAGTGCTATCCATGTGCCAGGCACTCCTCTGAGCTCTACAAAAATAGCAACGAAAAGCAGAATTTTTATTTATATGCTGGGTAAAATGTGTATAGTATGGTTCTGTGACTCAGAAGACTATGTATGTCGTATGAGTGCAGAAATCTGGAATCAGCATTCCAAAATGTTGATTTAGAGGAGCTTTTAACTTTATTTATTTATTTATTTTAAAGATTTTATTTATTTATTTGACACAGAGAGAGAGAGATCACAAGTAGGCAGAGAGGCAGGCAGAGAGAGAGAGGGGGAAGCAGGCTCCCTGCTGAGCAAAGAGCCTGATATGGGCCTCGATCCCAGGACCCTGAGATCATGACCTGAGCCGAAGGCAGAGGCTTTAACCCACTGAGCCACCCAGGTGCCCTTTTAACTTTATTTTTGAAGTTTTTTTTTTCCAGACATTTGAAAATATAGTTCTTTGCTTATTTTTTCTTATTGGAGTTGTCTGTAATTACAGTAGTAGAAATTTTAAGGGACTGTAAAAGGCTTTAGAACCTGGGAATGTGTCTATTTTAGTTTTGCCCAGCTTTTTGCAGTCTTTTCTAAATTCTTAAGTAGATTTCTGCACAGGCCCCCAAATTTTCTTAGCCACCAGGGTGGTCAGTCATTTTGAATTAGTGTGTATGAGTTTCATCTAAGTAGATGTTAGATATACTGTCCTGCACTAGGACAAGGAGGCACAATTGCACAATCCACTGGTTGCTGCTGATGGTAGGAAGGAATTGGTTAGCAATTGTCTGGTTTTTACACCTAGTTCATAAAATGTTCAATCATTTGATGAATTACTGGTTTCTTTTAATGAAGAGTATTCTCCATAAAAATAAGTCTAGAGTATTCTGTTGCAGTTTTTAATGGTATCCATTTGCAAAATTACCGTTCAAAATTATTAAATTGTGATTTATGGTTTAAGTAACGTAATAGAGAAATAACTAAAGGCTTGAATACATTGATAAAATGATTCAGTTCCAAATGTTTCAGTTAATAGTAGTTATTAATTGTTAATAAAGGAGACAAAATGTGGAATTGGTGGTTGCACAATTTTGTGAAAATATACTGAAAAGTAAGTTGTACACTTTAGAAGGGTGCATATTATGATGTGTAAATTACACCTTAAAAATAAATCTATAGAACAAAGTTATTAGGTCCGTTTTCCATAACCAGAATGCTGGGGTATAAAATTACATTGGTTGCATAAAATTCATGCTTTAGTGGGAGTGCTTTAAGAAATTTTTAGAACTTTTAGCCTCAGGTCATAGTAAGGAATACATTATATATCATGATCTCGTGTATATATATGCACATATACAGAGTGATTCACAAAGAATTAATTTCTTTATAAAAATTACTGGGTGTTAACAAGGTTATATGTGAATGCAAAGACAATACCAAGTGAACTATTAACAGTTTTAGGATATTCTAAAAACTCAACTTATGTCCCTTGTATCATGAGGCGTCTTAGTTTTACTCACCCCAGACCTTTAGTGGCTGTGCTGCCCAATATGATTGCCACTAGCTAGCTATTTAGCTAGCTAGCAGTTAATCTACATAGCTATTTAGCACTTGAAATTTGGCTAGTAAAGCTAGAGATCAATTTTTAGTTTAATTCATTTAAATTTTAATAGTCATACTGTGTAGTGCAGCTATGCGGTGTAGTGTTGTGTGTTCATTTCCTCAAGCCTGGAGGAAGAGATTTTTTTTATGTGTATACCAGAGTTTATGTATAAGATGATTACTGAGCAGTATGTTTTTCCAGCTTCGTTTATTGGGTATAGTTTACATACCAGGTAACCCACCTATTGTAAATGTGCAGTTTGGTACATTTTAGTAAAATTTATATAACTGCGCGAGTTGCAGTCCAGTTTTTTTTATTTTTTTATTTTTTATTTAAAGATTTTATTTATTTGACAGAAATACAGCGAGAGAGGGAACACGAACAGGGGGAGCGGAAGAGGGAGAAGCAGGCTTCCCGCCGAGCAGGTAGCCCAGTTCGGGGCTCCATCCCAGGCCCCTGAGATCATGACCAGAGCTGAAGGCAGATGCTTAACAACTGAGCCAGCCAGGCGCCCCTGCAGTCCAGTTTTAGAATATGTCCTCTTAAAAAAGTTACCTCCTGCCCATTTGCAAGTCAGTCAGACCCACATCTAGGCAGTCACTGTCTGTATAATTTTGTCATTTCTAGAAATTTCATGTAAATGGAGTAATAATTTTTTGTGTCTGGCTTTTTTCCCTTAGCTTGTTTTTGAAGCTAATCTATGTTGCATGTATCAATTTGTTCCTTTTTGAATAATTCACTTTTGAAACTGTTCCACTGTCATCCTGTACAACAACTCAAGTTTCATAAAACAGTACTTACCCATTTTGTTTGTGAAGTAAAATTTAAAAAAGTTAGCATTGAATGTTTAAATAAAACATAGGAAATCTGTTACCAATTAAATGAAAATTAAAGACACTTTTTTTTTTTTAGATTTTATTTATTTATTTGACAGAGATCACAAGTAGGCAGAGAGGCAGGCGGGGGGGAGGGAAGCAGACTCTCCGCCAAGCAGAGAGGGACTCGATCCCAGGACCCTGGGATCATGACCTGAGCTGAAGGCAGAGGCTTAACCCCCTGAGCCACCCAGGCGCCCCTTAAAGACACTTTTGATGTAGTGTGCTTTTTCCTTTTTATAAATATCATGCCTGTCTGGAATGGAGGAGGATACTCTAGGCATATCTGGCATGCTGTGGATGCATTTATGTTTGTGTTTTACTCTTTTTGTGACAGATTTCAAGGAGACAAGTAGTAGATTATAAAGAACCTCCATGTACACCATCACTGTTTCAGCAGACTCATTTTGTGAGCCATCTCATTCCCATTCACCTGCCCACATTGTTTGAAGCAAATCCTGCATATTTCATTTTATCTGTAAATAAGTATGTGTTGCAAGTATACAATGAAGGTGCACACACAAGTCGTGTCTTTCCAGTGTCATCTCTGCCCCCCCCATGTTAGCTTTATTCAGTTTCAAAGCAAAGTTAATATGATTATAATGCAGGACTCCAAACATGATGACATTTCACTACCTGTTTAACTTGTTACACATAACAGAAAGCAAAGCACAACAAGCAAGACAGACCAAGGGGAAGCTGGAGGTAGGAAGTTAATGCAGTCTTCGATTGCACAGTTGAAATAAGGCCTGGGTCTGGTCCAGGTCAGTTCTAGCACTAATTGCTTATTTTCAGGCAGTGAAGGATCTTTTTTCTTTAAAAGATTTTTATTTATTTGAGAGAGAGAGTGTGAGCGTGAGAGGAGAGAGAGAGAGGAGCTTGCGTCCGAGAGCCAGGGGAAGGGCAGAGAAGCAGACTCCACTGAGCAGAGAGCCGGATTTGGGACCAGAGCCCAGGACTCCAGGATCATGACCTGAGCTGAGGGGAGATGCCCAATACCCAGGCACCCCGGACAATCTCTGTTTTGTTCAGAGGTCAGTTGGGCAGAGCTTTGGGTGGCAGCTACCTCTCAGATGTGGTCAGATGTGGTCAGATGTGAGAGTCAGCATTAAAAAGGTCTTGACCCATTTGCTGCAAAAACTTTCATTTCAAAAGGGATTTATTCAGTCTTGATTGGCAGACTTCTGTTTCTGCTGGTTCTGAGTGGGTCTCAAGATTGTGGAGGTTCAGCAATATGTGGTCTTAGCTGCAATGCCCTTGGTTGCATGTGCCACTGCTTGACATGTCCACTAGTGGACAGGAGTGACTCCATCTTGCTCTCTATAGTATGGGCAAGATAAAGACTAAGTTTTAAAACTAGCAAGCAATAGCAGCTGTGCTTAAGATTTTAATGGCAATAACTCTACACCATTTCTACTTGGAAGTGGAGATAATTCCGTCTTAATCCAAAATGGACTTAAATAAGGACTTCGAATTATACAAATGTTTTCAGATTTCTTTGTGTGAAAATGAATGACTAAAATTTGAGGCATATTTTTCAGGAAATGTAGAAGTTATTTCTAATTATATTTTGTTCAGACTGTCTTTTAGTAATTTTCTCTTAAATATGTTGTAGCACAGTTGGGAGTAGCAGGGTTTTATTTCCCATAACAGAGTCTTTGGAGACCTTTGGGTAGTCATGAATGTTTCCATTACATTTCCTTTGTTACTTTAAGAATGCAGATAATATCTCTTGAATATGCCTATTGTAACCCAAATGTTATCTACAAATATACTTGTTTTTCAATTAGAAAAAAATGTAGATTTTACTCATGAGTCATATCCCCTGTTTGGTACATATCCTCTCAACAGTTCCTGAACTTTGGGTATGGTTAGTGGGGTCTCTGAATAAACTAGTTCCAAAAGTCAGGACTTTTCTGTGAACTTCCTTTATCAGAAAATAACTGAATTAATGTTTCAGTGCACTCATGAGATTTGCTGGAATCTCTTTGGATTCTAAAGTTCTCATGATAGACAAAATAGAACTGTTGGGGGCTTGTAATTTTTTGTATGTGGCGAAGATTTTATTTTTAGTAAACTGTGCCCAGCCTGGGGCTTGATTTTATAGCTGTAAGTTCAGGAGTTGCATACTTTGCAGACTGAGCTAGCCAAGCACCAGCTTATAATTTTTAAATATAAACACTACACTTTGGGATCATTTACTGCTCTTACTCTGGTTTCTAAATTTTTCCAGTTCGTTTATTTTGACCAATTTCTCAAGTTCTGTAAATATATCAATTCAGCTATGTGTGATTGAATTTAAACAACACAGCAAATCCTTAAAATCATCCTGCTGCACTTGTCTGACAGAAATTAAGTGCAACTTGCAGTGTCGTATTTATGCTTTATCACAAAAATACATACTAGACTATAACTGGGCAATAAATCCTACTGTGTAAATATTCCGTGATAATACGGGTTTGATGAAATGTTTCTCAGTATAGTTTTTAATTTATCAGCTGGATTTTTCCCACATAAAAAGACATGCATCATATCTGTTTGCACCTTATTTCACCAAATTTAATATGCAGTTATTTTACACTGCTAATTAAACTTATCTCCCATAAATTATAAGGCATCCCAATTTCAAGAATGTTAAATATGGGGGATGTACATTTTAGGATTGATTCTATCCTATGTAATACTTGGGCAGTTGACTTACTACATTGGGTATTGATGAGAGTATAGGGAAATAAGTTTTATTAACTCTTGATTTTAATAGACGCTCTTGAAAGCAGTTTGGTAGCATCTGTCAGAGGTAAAGTAATGCATTTCCTATGTGATCAATTAACTCCACTTGCAGGTAAAATATGTCTTATAGAAATACAGCATATATACATAAAGAACTTTACGGAAGGAGAATAAGGAAAGTTTAGAAAAACCGTGAACATCTGTAAGGGCATAAATTGATGGTATATTCATACAATGCAGTTCTAGGCTAAAACCTAGAATTGTGTTCATGTTATGCTAAGTGGTATAGTATGATTCCTAAAGGTATGTGTAAATAAAATGTTAAGGCAGTCAAAAAGTGTTGAAGAATAAATATACCTAAATGTTAGTGACTTTTTCATAGATTTAAAGTGCCCCCCCCTTTTTTTTTTAAGTTTTCTTATAACAGGATGTATCTTAACATCAATGGTATCTTAGTTTTAGAGAAATCCATCCATAATACTTTCATGTTAGGATAATCGTAGCAGTAAATAAAACTTATTCCTTATTCTAGCAAGTAGACAAATGAAGTCTTTTGATGTTCTGTGACTATGATACACTTTGTGAAGGGGTTAGTGGCTCCTTCAAAATAGGAAGTTTTCATCAAAGACCCCAGCTGAACTCCATTCAGTTATTAAATGGGTTACTTGAGCTTTAATTTGACCAAAAATTTATGGTGGGTAAGAAAACTGGCTTGTTATTTCAGTGAGAAAAATAGCTTCCACACTCTCATTTTACGTATGCAATTGTACTTAAAGTGTGTAGTTAATGTATGCCTAAGCTATGCCATTTAAATAAAATTATTCAAATATTTGTTACAGGTTTTGAATGAGAAGAAACTTCAAGAGGTTGATAGTTTGTGGAAAGAATTTGAAACTCCAGAGAAAGCAAATAAAATGTAAGCCATCCTGAAAAAGAATTTAGCAGTTAACATTTACTTGGTGTTTGTTAGTGGAGGTGGTGGTGTTTTTAAGATTTTATTTATTTAGAGAGAGAGCCTGCAAGTGGGGGACAGGAGGAGCAGAGGGAGAAGGACAAACAGATTCCATGGTGCGCATAGAGCCTGACATGGGACCTGATCCCACAACCCTGAGATCATGACTTGGGCCGAAATCAAGAGTCAAGATGTGTAACCAACTGAGCCACCCAGGCACCCCTGTTTTTTTTGGTGGTGGTGGTGGTGGTGGTGGTGTTTTGTTTTGTTTTGTTTTTTAAGATTTTATTTATTTATTTATTTGACACAGAGAGAGATCAGATGACAAGTAGGCAGAGAGGCAGGCAGAGAGAGAGGAGGAAGCAAGCTCCCGGCTGAGCAGGGAGCCCAGTGTGGGCCTTGATCCCAGGACCCTGAGATCATGACCTGAGCCGAAGGCAGAGGCTTTAACCCACTGAGGCACCCAGGTGCCCTGTTATTGTTGTTTTAATCTCTATACCCAGTTTGGGGCTTGAACCCATGACCCTGAGATCCAAGATTTGCATGCTCTACTGACTGAACCATCTAGGGCCCCAAGTAGTGAAATCATTGAATAGTAGTATATCTGTAGATCTCTTATTGACTTGGAGAGAGGTCAGTGGTATACCAAGGAAACCATGCTTCACTATGATATGTATAATATCCCATTTTTGCAGGGTTCTTGTATATCTCTGTATGCATTTATGCAAGCATAGAGAGAGATGAACAAATGCCACTTGAGAAAGGTGGAAATGGGGGTGAGGCGAGGCAGAATAAGATGAAATTACTACTTTTCCTAAAAATTTTTGTGTTAAGTGTGTATTTAAGAGACCCACCAGAGTTTTTGTTCCATTGCAGGTAAGAAAATCTTCTTAAAACAACACTATTTTAGATACATTAGAAGACTAGTTTTTCTTTTTCAAGGGCTATATGCTCCATTTGGCGAGTTAACCTGATTCATTGTTGTCAGTGATGTATTCTTGTTGGAACTGAATATAAATGATCTAACTCAAATATTCGTCACTACCACTGAGACAACAATGAATTATGAATTAATTGTGTATTTTTGTTTCAATATAAAATGTTACCTTGCATATACCCTGCATGGGGGCAATGGGGTTAAGTAAGGGTAACAGGAATTAGATCTGATGATAAGCTATTTCTTAACAGCATTTGTACTGGATGGACAAATCATTCTTGTGAGATTCCTGACTTAGGAGGGACTCCTAATGCCTTTTCTGTATAATACAAGGATCTTTGTCCAGCTTTAAGCAGCAGAGGTTATGTTGAAGCTTCAGCATCTTTCCTGTGGTTGAGATGTGGTATGAGACCTCTTTGCTGATGTTCATTTTCCTTCAAAGCCTGCAGCCTCTGCAGTAGTCCAGACATTACTACCTAACATTTAGAGAAACTGGTTGTTTTAGGAAGAATTAATCTAACTTTGCATCCTGATGTCCAGTGATGGGAAAGTTTTTTTGTTGGTATGTGATTTGAAAACAGTCCAGAACCTTTTCCTAAATACTTGGCTTTTGCACAATCAATATGCCCTTATAACTTTATCTTTTTTCCTTCTAGAGTAAAGCTAAAACATTTTGAGAAATTTCAGGATACAGCAGAAGCATTAGCAGGTAAAGTGAAAGACTAGCTTTTTTGGTTTTGTTTTCAGTCTTATGAGTTGATTATCCTTATCAAAAGATTATTTGCTCCAGTTGCCTAAGTTAACCTTATTCAATGTTGTCAATGATGCATTCTTTCTGGAATTGAGTTTAAGTGATCTAACTCAAATTCGTCACTACCACTGAGACAACATTGAGTTAGCTTTTTTCACCATAGGGTTTGTTTCCCCCCCATGTGATGAGAGGTGAGAAGTGGTTAAATTGATCTCCCTGTGGAAACCAACAGCATAATGCTGAAGCACAGTTCAGTAAAAGCTGTTCTACAAGGGACCAAGGTAATGTAGTCAAGTACACAGCTCTCTGATGATTTTAATCCAAGGATAAAGTTGAGAATACCTAGGATTCACAGTTGAAATAATAAAGCAGCTCTCCAGAAGTATACGTTTTTAGTGCAAAAGAACACAATATTATTAAACGTTTTTAGTGCAAAAGAGCACAATATTATTAAAAGTTTTAGGAAAACTAATAGGCTTTTATATGTTTGGTTTGGTTTTTAAATATTTATTTGACAGAGAGAGAGAATGGGAACACAAGCAGGAGAGTGGGAGAGGGAGAAGCAGGCCCCTGGCTGATCAGGGAGCCCAATGTGGGGCTCAGTCCCAGGGTCCTGGGATCATGACCTGAGCCGAAGTCAGATGCCTGATGACTGAACCACCCAGGTGCCCCTAGTTTTGTTTTTACAGCAAAAACTACACCTAGGTTTAGGAGTTAATCTGAAGGGGACATGAAGAATGGATGACTCCTGTCCTTCAACTGGTCCTCATGGTGGGAGAATGGACAATAGGGTTAATTAACCAGGCTTGGCTTTAGTAGGCAGTTAGTCTCAAGGTTTTTTTGGTAATATTAGGGAAAACAAGAAAACTGGATATATGGATTTTTCAGTTGCTTAAGTTCCAGATCTCAAATCAGCCAACTGCTTGGCGGTATAATTTGAAAATGTAGGACCGTAAGGAAGAATATGGCATATAATTAGGCAGGAATTTCACAGACCCAGATGATTTTGTTCATCAGCCCCAAGAGAAGGGTATAATTCTTCTGTAAAAATTAGGAATATAACTAAACATGGTGGAATATTAATGGGCTGCCCCAACATTGGCAGAAGGGTAGCTGAAGACCCAAAAATGGGGCCAGTTTTTTAATTTTTAAAAATAGTTCTAGGACTGCTTCATCAGTTAAGTCAATAATCAAAGCCTCATGGAGCCATTAAAGCACAACTGTGATAATTTTCACCTGGAGATTTATTATTGTTTGTTTATTTATTTATTTGTTTATTTATTTATTAACGTAATCTCTACATCCAACGTGGAACTTGAACTCATGGCCCCAAGGTTGAGTCACATCCTCTTCCAACTGAGCCAGCCAGGCACCCCTGCCTGGAGAATTTTTTTTTAAGATTTATTCATCATAGCTTTAAAATTATATGGGTAGACGATGCCTGGGTGGCTCAGTTGTTAAGCATCTGCCTTTGGCTCAGGTCATGATCCCAGGGTCCTGGGATCGAGGCCCACATCAGGCTCCCTGCTCAGCGGGAAGCCTCCTCCCCTCTCCCACTCCCCCTGCTTGTGTTCCCTCTCTCTGTGTGTCTCTCTGTTAAATAAATACAAAATCTTAAAAAATATATTATATGGGTAGAATTTTGTTAAGACCCCAAGTGAAATTATGTTTGCTCTTCTCCAACTCTGGAGGATATTATTCACATAGACTGTGATTTGAACTTCTGCTGGGGTTGTAAACTGCAGCAGCCCTCATCCCAAGGGGCTTCTTTTGAATCATAAGTTCAAGCCTCATGTTGGATGTGGAGCCTACTTTAAAAAAAAGTCTTTGGGGTGCCTGGCTGGCTCAGTTGGAAGAGCATGTGACTCTTGATCTCAAGGTCATGTGTTTGAGCCCCAGTTGGGTGTAGAGACTACTTAAATAAACTTTTAAAAGATGAAAATAAAAGGTTGAATTTTTTTTAAGAATCAATTTATTTTTAAAGATTTTATTTATTTATTTGACAGAGAGAGACAGTGAGGGAACACAAGCAAGGGGAGCATGAGAGGGAGAAGCAGGCTTCCCACCAAGCTGGGAGCCTGATGCAGGGCTCAGTCCCAGGACCCTGGGATCATGACCCGAGCCAAAGGCAAACCGCAAATAGCTGAGCCACCCAGGTGCCCCCTTTTTTAAAGAATTTAAAGGCACTTGGGTGACACAGTCGGTTAAGTACCCAGCTCTTGGTTTCGGCTCAGGTTATGAGATGGAGCTGGCTGGTGTTGGTGCGGAGTCCGCTTAAGACTCTCTCCCTCTCCCTCTGCCCTTTCCCCTGAGCACACACTTGCTTTTGTGCTCTCTCAAAAATAAATTTTTTTTTTTTTTTAAAGAATTTATATTGGGGGCGCCTGGGTGGCTCAGTGGGTTAAAGCCTCTGCCTTCCGCTCAGGTCATGATCTCAGGGTCCTGGGATCGAGGCCCGCATTGGGATCTCTGCTCAGCCGGGAGCCTGCTTCCTCCTCTCTCTGCCTGCCTGTCTGCCTACTTGTAATCTCTCTCTGTGTGTCAAAATAAATAAATAAATAAATCTTAAAAAAAAAAAAAGAATTTATATTGGTCCTAGAAGTTCAGATATACATTTATATGGAGAGCTTTATTTTTACGGTCTGATTGTCAAGTTGCAAGTTTTCCATATACTACAGAAAAATTTGGTACTATCTCTCTCTCTGACAAATAATAAAATTTAAAAAGAAAGAAAGAAAAAAAGTTGGTACCAGCCTACATTTGGATGAAATGGGAAGATTACTAGGGGATGCTGAAAAGTGGCTAGCAGAGAGAAGACTCAGTTTCCCCTTCATCTTGTCACCATCTCTGCTATCTTTTAAAAATATATATTATGAAGAGTAATTAATAGGCTTTTTATAATAAAGAGAAGGTAAATATAAATGTTAGATCTAGAGTAAAAATTTCTGCTTACAAGAAATTGTTAAAAAAGGAAAACTAGATTAAAATATAAACCATGATATGGAAGATTGAGAACTGGAAGCTAGAAGTTGAATAAAAGTTTTTAATTATAAAAGATTAAAAACTTGAGAGAATGTAACTCTTACTAGAAGGGTAGGTTATAAGGATCACTGTTGTACAACATGGTATGTAAAAGGTTTAAACTTAACAAAAGTAGCTTGAGACTCCGCTTCTTAGACTGTGGTGACATCTGTAAGAGCTGTGTGGTAGCTAGATGATTTTTGTCCTCACCTTTCATCTTCCCAGATAACAGATGAAGTGGACTTGTAACTCAAATGGATGGAGATGTGGTCAGGAGTAAAGAGCAGGTACCTGGCTGATTAAGCATAAACTGCCTGGCCTTAGAAATTGTGGCCGACTTCCTTCCTGGCAGTCATACTTTAAATTCAGTCAAGACCCTGACAGATAGCAGAAGAGATGTTAGCCCATGTAGGTCCAGAAGATTTTAAGTGTAGGCCTAAGGCTGGGTGAGAGTTAAAAAACTACGGATTTAGAACCTGCCAAAATGAAAGCAGTCCCAAATCAAGTAGTCTGCCTTTGGGTAGTGAGTTCTCCATCATTAGAGGTATAAGCAGAGACTGGATGACATAACCTGAATCTGGAATTAGCAAAGCCTCCACTCAGTCATGCTTACACTGCAGCAGGACCTTCCAAATGAATACACTCCTATTTACCACAGTCTTGATAGGACTTTAGGGTATTTCACAGAGCATCAGGCCAGTCTGTCTCCAGTAACATTGGAGAGTGAATCTATTTGTCATTCCAAAATAGATTGTTTTTAACGTTTTATGATTCTGTAGTTCTGTCTAGGTTCAGGAGTAGATTTCATGTGACATAAGGAAAAGAATGCTGGATCTGCTTTTAACTTCTGGTTCTAGAGCTGAAATGAGGGTGGAAGAGCAGATGAAACTGAAATGTGTAACTCCTTCAGTGTTTCTACATTTATCATTGCATTTTAGAAGTAATGTTAAATTCAGACTTTTTGAAAGGAAGTGCTTATTTTGCTTTATTCTTTAAGCTTAAATGAGATTTTGAAGTTCTTAAAATTTAAAAAACTTGAGAATTAATGTGTTTGTTTTTCTTTTTCTGAAAAGCATTCACAGCTCTGATGGAGGGCAAAATCAATAAGCAGCTGAAGAAAGTTCTGAAGAAAATAGTAAAAGAAGCCCATGAACCCCTGGCTGTAGCTGATGCTAAACTAGGAGGAGTCATAAAGGTAAATATGTTTTTCGTGACAATTCTTTTTAGTGTATGTGTTTTGTTAGACAATTTTCACAGGGGGTAGAGTCTCTGGAGATGAAAGTGGAAAGACTGGAAAAGTGGGCTCCCAAGCATGAAAAGCAGAACAGTTTGAGAGCTGGTCGTGATAGTTTGAATTAGTGATTATAGTAGATATTGTAGTGACAGGTTAATTACTGTGTTTGTGAGCATACCTCTGATTTTTTAAGTAAGGTTTATATTATGATGTAGGTCTTCTTAGGTAGAAAAATGCTAAGGAGATTTGAGGGGCTTTTTTTAAAGTCAGGATTGAATTTAAGAGGGAGAACAGGCTTCCCAGGAAGTAGGGAACCCGATGCAGGGCTCAGTCTTGAGACCCTGGGATCATGACCTGAGCTGAAGGCAGACGCTTAACGACTGAGCCACCCAGGCGTCCCAGTTTGTAATTATCTGTTAAAAAAATATTAAATTTTAGGGATCCCTGGGTGGTTTAGTTGGGTAAGCGTCTGCCTTTGGCTCATGATCACAGGGTCTTGGGATTAAGCCCTACATCGGCTCCCTGCTCTGAGGGAACACTGCTTCTCTCTCTCTCGCTCTCCTTCTCTCTGTCAAATAATAAATTAAATCTAAAAAAAAAAGCTATTAAATTTGCTAAATGTGGGATTATAGGTTTTTTTTTCAGTTTCTCTCTTTTTTTTAAGATTTTATTTATTTAGAGAGAGCAAGCAAGCACAGGAGGGAGAAAGAGACACTCTGAAGCAGACTATGCACTGAGTGCAGACCCTGACTCGGGTCCCAGTCCCCCGACTGTGAGGTCATGACCTGAGCCAAAACCCAAGAGTCAGATGCTTAACTGCCTGAACCACCCAGGCACTCCCTGGTTTCTCTCTTTTAAAACCTTAACATTGAAGGGGTCCCTGGGTGGTTCAGATGGTTAATTAAGCATCTTAATGTTGATCTCAGTTCAGCTCTTGATCTCTGGGTTGCGAGTTCAAGCTCCACAGTGGGCTTCACGCTGGGCATGGAGCCTACTTAAAAAAAAAAAAATTACACTGAAGATCACTCATACATACCAAATATTTCTTAATCATATGATCTAATTTTGTATCCATGTAATTATTTGCATTTGATGAACTGGAACTGTGTAGATTTGTATTGAAGAACATAGCAAATGCAATGCCGAATGAAAAAAATGAAGATGTGCAGAACAAAATTTATTTGTGTGGGGTGTGTAAAAATTAAAATTACATAGTAAAGCCTTGAATAACTTAGGGGAGGGGTGCCAACCCTTCCCCACACATGCATGGTCAAAATTCTATGTATAGGGCTGCACAGGTGGCTCAGTCAGTTATGTTGCCAACTCTTTTTTTTTTTTTTAAGATTTTATTTATTTATTTGACAGAGAGAGAGAGAGATCACAAGTAGGCAGAGAGGCAGGCAGAGGGAGAGGGGTGAAGCAGGCTCCCCGACAAGCAGAGAGCCCGATGCGGGCCTCGATCCAAGGACCCTGAGATCATGACCTGAGCGGAAGGCAGAGGCGTTAACCCACTGAGCCACCCAGGCGCCCTGCTGCCAACTCTTGATTTTAGCTCAGGTCATGAGATTAAACCCCTATGTTGGGCTCAGTGTGCAGTCTGCTTGTCCTTCTCCCTCCCCCCCCCACCCCCCGCACACTCTCAAATAAATGAAATCTTTTTTTTTTCCTTTTTTAAAGATTTTATTTTTATTTATTTGACAGAGAGAGAGATCACAAGTAGGCAGAGAGGCAGACAGAAGGGGGGGAGCAGGCTCCCTGCTGAGCAGAGAGCCCAATGCAGGACTCAATCCTAGGACCCTGAGATCATGACCCAAGTTGTAGGCAGAGGCTTAACCCACTGAGCCACCCAGGCGCCCTAAATGAAATCTGTTTTAAAAAAAATTCTGTGTATAACTTTTGACTCACCCCAAATTTTACTACTAAAAGCCTACTGTTGACCAGAAGTCTTACTAATAACATAAATGATTAACCCATATTTTGTATATGTATTAGATGCTATATTCTTACAATAAAGTAAGCTAGAGAAAAGAAGGATTTTATTTATTTGCCACAGAGAGAGAGATCACAAGTAGGCAGAGGGAAAAGAAGTATGCTTTCTGCTGAGCAGAGAGCCTGATGCGGGGGCTCAATCCCAGGACCTTGAGACCATAACCTGAGCTGAAGGCAGACACTTAACTGACTGAGCCACCAAGACGCCCCTAGAAAAGAATGTTATTAAAGAGAATCAGGGGTGCCTAGCTGGCTCAGTATGTGAAGCATGCAATGCTTCATCTTGGGATATGAGTTCAAGCCCCACCTTGGGTATAGAGATTACTTAAAAATAAATCCTTTTTTTTAAAGAGTGGGGCGCACTGGAGTGGTTCAGTCGGTTAAGCATCCAACTTTTGATTTCAGCTCAGGTCATGATCTCAGGGTCATAGAATCAAGCCCCACGTCCATCTCTGTGCTGAGCACAGTGCTTGGGATTCTCTTCTTCCCTTTGCCCATCTCTGCTCATGCGTGCATGCTCTCTCAAAATAAATGGATAATATATTTTTTTTTTTTTTAAAAAAGGAAAATCTGGGGCACCTGGGTGGCTCAGTTGGTTAAGCATCTGACTCTTGATCTCAGGATCTTGAGTTCAAGCCCTGGGTTGGGCTTCACATGGATGGGCATTGAATCTACTTAAAAAAAAAAAAAAAAAGAAGGAGGAGGAAAAAAGAAAATCGTACGGAAGGGAAAGTACATTTACAGTACTGTACAGTGTTTATCAAAAAAATCTGCATTTAATGTTTGTACAAACACTAGAAAAATGAAATATTTAAATCTGCTATTATAACATTTAAATGGTTTTAGGAAAACTACTATTTTTTTTTTTAAGATGTTTTTCTTTGCGAGAGAGCACGAGAGCCAGGACAGTGGGCGGGGCAGAGTGAGAAGCAGTTCCTGGGGCTCTCTCCCAGGACCCCCTGATCATGACATGAGCCACCCAGGTGCCCAGAACTTTTATTTCATTAATACAGATGTTCTTCTTACAGGAGAAGCTGAATCTCAGTTGTATCCATAGTCCTGTTGTTAATGAACTTATGCGAGGAATTCGTTCCCAGATGGATGGATTAATCCCTGGAGTAGAACCACGTGAAATGGCAGCTATGTGTCTTGGATTGGCACACAGGTGAGATTTACTGGAAAATAAAGTCCACTTATTCTTGTTTAATAAGCAGTTGTGTTGCACTGGTTTAAGCATATTACAAATACTAATTTAATTCTCATAATAGTCTTTTGAGGAAGGTAGTAGTGGTATCCTTATTTTACAGATGAATCTGATGCCCAAAATCAATTCACCTGGTAGGTGATGAAACTTGGATTGGAACCCAGGCAGTCCTCATCATAGGCATTCTCTGTCCTTCAAGTGTTGGGCCCCACAGTTCTTGGGCTTCCTCTTCTTTTCCCCCATCTCTACTGAATCATTCTCTATACCTCCATCTTTTCATCTCCCCAAACCTTCTCATCTGCTGTGGTCTTCTGTTTGTATCTGTTGTTTGTTTTACTGATTTGTATTGACTTTATATAGTAAGGCAGAGNATTCTCTATACCTCCATCTTTTCATCTCCCCAAACCTTCTCATCTGCTGTGGTCTTCTGTTTTGTATCTGTTGTTTGTTTTACTGATTTGTATTGACTTTATATAGTAAGGCAGAGAGAAGCACATTGAGCTATTATGTTTAACCTGAGGTCCATTATAACAGGCATTTCCCCTGTACTGTGATATGTTCTGAAAAGCTTGGCATTCTGTGAAATTGCACTAAAATAACAGGGTTTTTAAGTGAAGAAAAATACTATTAAAGGTAGGCTACTCTGAAACCTATGCAACTCTATAACCAGAGCTCTATCAAAAATAGCGCTATAGGGTGCCTGGGTGGCTCAGTGGGTTTAAAGCCTCTGCTTTCGGCTCAGGTCATGATCTCAGGGTCCTGGCATTGAGGCCTACATTGGGCTCCCTGCTGAGGGAGCTTCCTCCTCTCTCTCTGCCTGCCTCTCTGCCTACTTGTGATCTGATCTCTCTGTGCCAAATAAATAAATTAATTAAATCTTTTAAAAAAATAAAATATAAAAAAAACCAGCGCCATAAATGAATACAGTTAAAAAGGTGTTAAATTTATATTAAAGGAATAATAAAACAGGTCTCTACCTTTGGACAAAGAAATAACATAAATCAACAGAAAGGTTAAAGCTGCTGAGTTACAAAGATGAACAAAATGCATAAAGATGAATAACTTTGTCATAAGCATTTTTAAGAGCACACAAACAGCTGAACTGAGTCAAGATTCAAGCTTGTGATTAATTGACATTGTATAACAGTAGTGGTTCTCATTCAGGGGCAGTTAAATATCCCTTAGGGGACATTTGGCAATGTCTAGAGATATTTTTGGCTGTTACATGTGAGATTGGGTCTCTATTAACATAATGGTAAGAGGTCAGGAATATTGCTAAACATCACAATGCACAGAGTAGGCCCCTGCAATAAAGAATTATCAGGCCCAAATTATTAACAGTGCCAAGATTAGGAAAACCTTGTGTATAATATTGTTCCTCCATAGCTTTCTGTTTTCAGGTGTTAATAATGCTACACTTTAATTTACCTGCTGGTATGCCTTGAAATCCTCTAAATATATGAACCAATGTGATCTGTACTACACAGCATTATCCTGTTTGTCTTTCACAAAGTAATTCATATTTCAGAAACACAGGTTATAGCAGGACCAGTGTATTTTCTTTTTTTTAAGATTTTATTTCAGAGAGAGGGCGAGCATGAGTGAGGGGAAGGGGCAGAGGGAGAAGCAGACTCCCCGCTGAGCAGAGAGCCCTATGTGGTGGGGCTCAATCCCAGAGACCTGGATCATGACTTGAGCAAAAGGCAGATGCCCAACCAAAGGAGCCACCCAGAAGCCCCTGTATTTTCATTTTAAGTGTGTATTTCCTGAGTTTGCACATTGTATTCTCGTTCAACTAAGGAGAGGGAGTTGGGCTTTTAGAAGGTTTTTTAACTCTTTTCATAGATGCTGTCAGTAATTTTTCCCCCTTATCCCCAGCTTGTCCCGATATAGATTGAAATTTAGTGCTGATAAAGTGGACACCATGATTGTTCAGGCAATTTGTAAGTATAATGCATGTGAGGTCTGATCCTTACAACTTTTTCGTGCTGTTAAAATTGTATCTTTTATAATTTATCAGTTGAGGATGGAAAAGATTAAAATTTTTAATAGTGAAGTAAATAAACTAGAAAATGCAGAATAGAAAAGGCAAACCACCATAATTTGACTAGTTGGAGATAATATGAATTAACACTAGCGATGTTAACAGATTTGTCTTTTTCCATGAAGCAAATCAATAAGTGGGATCTATTGCATTGTGCTTTTTTTCACCTGGCTTTATAATGGGTCATTCTCCCATGTCATTAAGTAAATTTTGGAAACTTAAACGCTTAAGTTTCCAACTTTAAAAATCCCTATAATTGGCAATGACATTTCTGGGTATGTATTCCAAAGAATTGAAAGGAGGTACTCCCAGATAGATATACACCTGTGTCTGTAGCAGTGTTATTCACAATAGCCAAAAAATGGGAACAACCTAAATACCCACTAACAGATGAATGGATAAACAGAATGGGGTACATACACATAATGGAAAATTATTATTTTTATTTTTTTTAATATTTATTTTTAAGTCAGAGAGAGAGCAAGTACAAGCAGGGGGAGTGGCAGGCAGGAGAAGCAAGGCTCCCTGCTGAGCAAGGAGCCCTATGTGGGACTTGATCCCAGGACCCTAGGATCATGACCTGAGCTGAAGGCAGCTGCTTAACATGGGCTACCCAGGCATCCTGGATAATTACTATTTTTATTTATTTTTTATTATTTTTTTATTTAGAGTTTTTTTTTTAAGATTTTATTTATTTATTTGACAGAGAGAGATGACAAGTAGGCAGAGAGGCAGGCAGAGAGAGAGGAGGAAGCAGACTCCCCGACAAGCAGAGAGCCCGCTGCAGGCCTCGATCCGAGGACCCTGAGATCATGACCTGAGCGGAAGGCAGAGGCTTTAACCCACTGAGCCACCCAGGCGCCCGATAATTACTATTTTTAAACCTTAATAAGGTTTACAACTTGGGGCACCTAGGTGGCTCAGTGGGTTAAAGCCTCTGCCTTCGGCTCAGGTCATGATCTCAGGGTCCTCGGATCGAGCCCCGCCTCGGCCTCCCTGCTGAGCTGGGAGCCTGCTTCCCCCTCTCTCTGCCTGCCTCTCTGCCTACTTGTCATCTCTCTCTCTGTCAAATAAATAAATAAAATCTTTGGGGGAAAAAAAAAGGTTTACAACATGGATGAATTTTGAAAACGTGCCACGAAATAAGCCACACAAAAAAGACAACTGTTGTGTGATTGCACTTAGGAGGTACCTAGAACAGGCATAAAAGGCCCAAAGTAGAAGAGCCCAAAGTAGAAGAGATTATCAAGAGATGGGGGAAGGTGGGAGTGAGGTGTTTAGTATTTAATGGGTACAGAGTTTACATTTGTGGATGCTGAAAGAGTTCTGGAAATAGATAGTGGGTGACTGTTGAATAACATTGTGAATGTGTGTGATGCCACTGAAACCTGCAATTGAAAATGGTTAAAATGATGTTTTATGTATATTTTAGTTTTCAAAAGCCCTGTTAAGTTCCTCTTTTCTCTTTTAATCTACTGCAGCCTTGTTAGATGACTTAGATAAAGAACTAAACAACTACATTATGCGGTGCAGAGAATGGTATGGCTGGCACTTCCCTGAATTAGGAAAAATTATTTCAGATAATCTGACATACTGCAAGTGTTTACAGAAAGTCGGTGAGTAACTGTCCTTTAAGGCATTGAAAATAACAATTTATTTGTATCCCAAAATATGAGTTATAGTAATATTTTTTCTTAATAAGCTTCCCAGAGTTCCTTATACCTTAAGTGTATTTGGGGAGTATAATCAAATTAATGTCAGTTAGAATTTAGAAACCATTAACTTGAACTTTAACTTCAGTGGCTGGTACAACAAGAGAACATGGTTCTCGGATTTGGTTTTTCTTAAAATGGCTTCTTAAGGTAGAATGTATCTCATAGTGAATTTACCATTAATAGGGACAACTGTAGACTTGGGATGTCCTGCAATATTTTACAATACTAAAGCTGGTACTACTCTCTATATTGTTAGTGTTATATTCCATACCAGTGTGCAGTACTATTATTAGAAGAGCCTAAGGATTGTTAATAAATAGAACTTACCAGGCTCATATTGCATTACCATATTACTGCCCCAAGAATTCATGACACTGGCTTTAATAAAACCTTAGCTATAAATTGTCTGTTACAATATTACTAGTCCTATTTTGTGGGGTATTTTGTTTTTATTCTAATTTATATCTTTTTAGGGGGAGATGATGGGGAGAGATTTTAATCTCTAAAAATCATGCCTTACATAAGGAAAATTAGGTCAAACTCGTTTGCTTTTNTTTAGGCCCCCTTTTTCATTGGCTTCTCTCTTCTTTTTTTTTTTTTTTTGACTATTTGGATTTTATATAATTTGTTGAAGAGTGATTCTCCCTCATCCTATGCAAACATTCCATAGGCGATAGGAAGAATTATGCTTCAGCCAAACTTTCTGAATTACTGCCAGAGGAAGTTGAAGCAGAAGTGAAAGCAGCTGCGGAGATATCAATGGGAACAGAGGTTTCAGAAGAAGATATCTGCAATATTCTGCATCTCTGCACTCAGGTAAACTGTACACATGGAGAAACTAGTTGTGGTGGGACCAGCTATGTAATAATAATTTTCTGATGGCAATGATGATTTTTAAACTTATACACCTGATAAATGTGAGGGTGTTCAGTCACTACCTCATCTGATGCCATCTTGATTTACATACTTTAGGGGGGCAAATACATACCGAAGTAAGTTGAAAGAATACTCTCTAATTTATTTATATTGTTAGCATTGTCTGGATGATGAATTATGACTCCATTAAGAAGACGGAAATACAGCTTGAGTTATTTAATCCCAGCCTTTATGTTTGTAGCCTGGAGTGCTTCCCTTCCCACCCTCCCATTTGGAGATTGCTAAACAAGAATCACAAAGAGGAGGCTGGCTCAGTCAGTAGAGCACATGACTCTTGATCTTGGGGTTGCAAGTTCGAGCCCCATGTTGGGTCTAAAGATTACTTAACAGAATTTAAAAAAAAAATTACATAAAAAAGAATCACAAAGAGGATAACACAGTGTCTAGCTCTTGGAGTTTTTAAAAATAACAATAATATTGACCAATATTTTTAAGCAGTCTAATAGGTTGTTTGCATTTATTATCTCATAAAACTACGAAAATGGGAAACATAAGGAAAGCTTCGTTTTCCCAGGATTACACAGCTTATCTATGATGATTTAGGATTCCAGTGTTTTCAGACATGTGGTTTTTATATGATTTTTACACAAGTCATTTATGGTATTTTCATTTTGTTCCTTATACTAGGTAATTGAAATCTCAGAATATAGAACACAGCTCTATGAATATCTACAAAATCGAATGATGGCCATTGCACCAAATGTTACAGTCATGGTTGGGGAATTAGTGGGAGCACGGCTCATTGCTCATGCAGGTGATGATTTTAATGTAACTTACAAATAGGGATATTTAGAGTAGATTGTTTTCTACCTAGGATTATTTTTTCATCTTCAAATTATATTTATTAGAAATTATAGTTAATAAATATAAGTAGATGGTATATGGGAGAGGACTAAGGACCAAGTAAGTGTTCAATGATGATTCTGATGCGTATGCCTGATTTCCTTTTGGATAATGAAGGCATCTTTAGTCACTACCTCTTCTGAGACACTTGTGGTCCATTGTCAGAAGTTTATTACCATTAATGAGAATAATCAGATGAATGCAGGAGGATGAAATCAGTTAATATTTCCTAATACTAAAATCTTAACCAGATTAGGGGTGCCTGGGTGGCTCAGTTGGTTAAGTGCTTTACTCTTGGTTTTGGCTCAGGTCATGATCTCAGGATTGTGAGATCAAGCCCTGCATTGGGCTCCACTCTGAGCATGGAGCCTGTGTAATTCTTTCCCTTTCTGCCCTCCTCCGCCACACACACACACACACACCTCTGAAACAAAACAAAACAAAAAACTCATCAGATTAAACAGGAGTAGTTGTCACAACAGGTGATATATACCCTTGATCAAGAATCTGGTTCACTACTGAATATGCTATTTTAATGTATTTGACATGCAAAATATTTTTAATAAATTCGTAATAAGATTCCATGTGTTTATATAGTGATGTTACAAAAAAGGTATGCTACAAAAATATACTGTATAATTGAATATTTGCAAATAGAGTGAAGTAGTATTATATTATTGGAGTCATTGTTAAAATCCATCACAGAAGATCATAAAATACCATCTACATCAAAGTGTCTAAACTAGATAGCCCCTATAACTACATCATTAATCAGATAGATAGGCCATTCAGATACCCTCAGCTGTGAGGTTGGGATTGTCTGGTTGGTTTTGTTGTCAGCATCCAAATTTTCATAGTCTTAACTAAACTTTTGTGGTAAGAGGTGGAGGGATTAACAGAAGTCTGTGTTGAATTTTAAATATGTATCTAGTGGTTGAGCATTAATGTTGGGAGTCTGTTCTGACAAAATCTGTGCAATAAATCTAACAAAGCAGCAACTTTTTACACCTGATTAGTGTACTTCTATCTTCTCATCCATATCTTAAACAACAGAGATAAAGTGTGAGAAAGTTATCACATAGTGCTACTGTTGAGATGTCCTATGAGTGTCCCTCTATTTGTTCTTTTCATATCTAAAGTAGAATATTTGATGTCTAAAAGCCTCTGTGGTATGCTAATGGAATGTAGAATAGTTAATACTATCTCTCGGGCAAATAAGTATAATAGAAGTAATAAATTTAACCTTCAGTTTGTCCTCAGCATTCATTGTAAGCCTCTGCTTATGGTGCTACATGGATGAATCACAAATGCTGAGGCTTTTTAGGGAATCTCAGACTAGAATCTGTATTGTATCAGATTTTTATTTAGCCTCGTGGCTGTAATACTTAGATTATATGTCTTATGTTTAATACGTGGAACTTTCAAATACTTAGAATTGCATTCCTTGTAACTACTTCTTTTCTTTTGAAGGTTCTCTTTTGAATTTGGCCAAACATGCAGCTTCTACGGTTCAGATTCTTGGAGCAGAAAAGGCACTCTTCAGAGCCCTCAAGTCTAGACGAGATACCCCAAAGTATGGTCTCATTTATCATGCTTCACTTGTAGGCCAGACAAGTCCCAAACACAAAGGAAAGGTGAGTTATATTTCTTCTGAGGCAGGTTGTTTTTTCTTTTTTTCCCCCAGATAACTCATTTTCTGCCTATTCTGTAGTATGCAATAAAATATTTGTTTCTTTTTCATTATTTTTTTTAAGATTTTATTTATTTATTTGAGAAAGAGAGAGAGAGAGAGAGAACATGAGAGAGGAGAAGGTCAGAGGGTCAGAGGGAAAAGCAGACTCCCCATGGAGCTAGGAGCCTGATACGGGAATTGATCCTGGGACTCTAGGATCATGACCTGAGCTGAAGGCAGTGGCTTAACCAGCTGAGCCACCCAGGCGCCCTGTTTCTTTTTCATTAAATAGAGAATGGTGAATTCTTGAGCTAAAAAGCACTTTTGTATACTGAAAGAAAATAAATAAGTAAGTCTTGGCTGGAGGCACCTGGCTGACTCAGTTAGTAGAGCATGCAGCTCTTGATTATGGGGTCGCAAGATCCCAGCCCCATGTTGGGTGTAGTAGAGCTTACTTAAAAAAAAAATTTTTTTATTACTATTATTTTTTAAAGATAAAGTGTTACTATTGAGTTTGTTAAAGCCATTTTCTTTTCCTATATTAGGATTTTTCTAGAATTCACCTGTTTGTGAGGGATGGAGTGGATGGCACATCAGAAGTTTTCTGTGTGGCAAGAAATCAATTTAACATCATTTATGAATTATAATAACCATGCACTGTGCTCGACACTTAGTGGGAATTAAGTGAATCCTTTTAATAGCCCTATGAGATGTAGGGTATCTGTTTTACAGATGAAAAAGCTGAGTCTTTAGCATATTAAGTACTTTCAGGCTTTTTGCTTAGAGCACATAATTTAACAGAAATTGAAATGTTGGGCGCCTGGGTGGCTCAGTGGGTTAAAGCCTCTGCCTTTGGCTCAGGTCATGATCTCAGGGTCCCGGGATCGAGTCCCTCAGCGGGGAGCCTGCTTCCTCCTCTCCTTGTCTCTCTGCCTGCCTCTCTGCCTACTTGTGGTCTCTCTCTCTGTGTCAAATAAATAAATAAAATCTTTAAAAAAAAAAAGGAAATTGAAATGTTAAGAAAAAAAATGTTATAAAATTTGGAGCAGATTGATGAAGGGGGTTGAAAAATTGTTAATTAGCTTAAATGGGGCTGTGCTTTCTTCAGATGACCTCATGGTATAGAACTAAGGTCACTGAGTAGAAATTAAAGGAAGACATTAAGGGGTAGTTTGAGTCTGTTTTAGACATGAACTACTGCAAGATCATCTCATCCAACAAAATGAATGGGGTTGTGTATAACCAGTTAGCCACTGAGAGAGATTCAGATATAAGGTAGGTGGCTTGGGTTGTATGATTCATAATAATTTAATAATTCTTGACTTGAAAAAATCCTAGAGTGAATGATGGAGTTAACGATTTGCTCCAGTTTTCTCATGAGTTAAGTTATTGAGGATTTTAATGTCTCAACTTGGAATATAGTTCACATTCCTCTAACTTCAAGTTCTTTTTCAGATTTCTCGAATGCTGGCAGCCAAAACTGTTTTGGCTATCCGGTATGATGCTTTTGGTGAAGATTCCAGTTCTGCGATGGGAGTTGAGAACAGAGCCAAATTAGAGGCCAGGTTAAGGACCTTGGAAGATAGAGGGGTAAGGACCATATTCTGCCTATTGGTTGAAGTGTTAGCTATTGAAAATTAATAAACTTTAAGTGGTTTATGTACTTAACTCATTTCATCTACTAAGCAGTTTTAATGATAAGTTTTACTGTGTCTGATAACATTTTTTGTTCCTGCTATTAACAATTTCCCTTATATTTACAAAGAATTGGTATCTTTTCTTAGATAAGGAAAATAAGTGGAACAGGAAAAGCATTAGCAAAAACAGAAAAATACGAACATAAAAGGTGAGTACATTTGGGGAGGTTGGGTGAACAATATCTGCTTGATTAAATTTTAATTGACAACAGTAGTGTTTATAATAAAACTTAAACACCTCAATGTATAATTTTTTCTTTGCTATATATAGTTTTTCATATTGTAATAAATACATTGCATGTGTTTTGGCTTTTCTCTCTCTTTTATTTTTTAAGTCTTATTTATTTAATCTCTATACCCAACATGGGGCTCAAACTCAGAACCCCAAGATCAAGAGTGATATGCTCCTTCAGCTGAGCCAGCCAGGTGCCCTGTGGCTTTTTTTTTCTTTCTTAATATTTAACTAGTTTATGTTCAGGTGTTGATAGTAAATATTTGTCATTCATAGCTTCTGTATCGCATACTATCTATCAAAAAAATTCAATTCAGAGTTAATCCACGATGAAACCTATTTTATTTATTTTTTTTTTTTAAGATTTTATTTATTTATTTCACAGAGGGAGAGAGATCACAAGGAGGCAGAGAGGCAGGCAGAGAGAGAGAGGAGGAAGCAGGCTCCCCGCTGNGGGAGCCCGATGCGGGCCTCGATCCCAGGACCCTGAGATCATGACCTGAGCCGAAAGCAGAGGCTTTAACCCACTGAGCCACCCAGGCACCCGAAACCTATTTTAAAGACAGAAAAGTCTGCACATAGCTGAAAGGCATAATAATTAAGTATTCAGACCTCACCATGAAACGAAATGAACAAAAGATAATGTGTAGGGAGAGGTATTGTGGCTATTTGAGGTGATGTTCAGTACTGGTAAGGTTGTGATGATGGAGTAGAATGTGGTGCAGCTTTTCTGGGAAGCAGTTTGATAGTATGTATCAGGAGTCTTTAAAATGTTTCTAGTTATTAACCCATAAATTCTCCCTTAGGACTCTTGTAATTCCTTAAGAATTTTATTTTATTTTATTTTTATTTTATTTTTATTTTTTTATTTTTTTTAAAGATTTTATTTATTTGACACAGAGAGAGAGATTACAAGTAGGCAGAGAGGCAGGCAAAGAAAGAGGAGGAAGCAGGCTCCCTGCTGAGCAGGCAGCCAGATGCGGGGCTCGATCCCAAGACCCTGAGATCATGACCCGAGCCAAAGCAGAGGCTTTAACTCACTGAGCGACCCAGGCGCCCCCCCTTTAGAATTTTAATAGTAAAATTTTAAACTGGGCAAGGAGTAACATCTTACTATAAATATATATTCACATATATATTTAAACATGAGTATATAGAAAAATTGCTTCCTTTATTCTGGAAAGAAACTAAAAGCGTTTCAACTATGGATGTTACTGTTTTATGTTTCGGGGCGCCTGGGTGGCTCAATCGTTAAGTGTCTGCCTTCGGCTCAGGTCATGATCCCAGGGTCCTGGGATCAAGCCCTGTATCAGGGTCCCTGCTCAGCAGGAAGCCTGCTTCTCCCTCTCTCACTCCCCCTGCTTGTGTGTCCCTCTCTTGCTGTTTCTCTCTGTCAAATAAATAAAATCTTTAAAAAAAAAAAAAAAACCAAAACACTTTGTTTCATGAATTTTCCAAGTTTTCAACAATGACCATATATATGTATATATTGTAATGTTTAAAGTCGAATTTGGTGTCTTTAGTTGATAAGTGTGGATCTTTGTTTTTTAAGTTATTAATGTTTTTACTGTATAAAAATTAAGCAGACATGACTCTACAAATAAACTTAAGAAATGAAACATTCCTGGGCGCCTGGGTGGCTCAGTGGGTTAAAGCCTCTGTGTTCAGCTCAGGTCATGATTTCAGTGTCCTGGGATCAAGGACCTCCTCAGGCTTCCTGCTCAGCGGGGAGCCTGCTTCCTCCTCTCTCTCTGCCTGCCTCTCTGCCTACTTGTGATCTCTCTCTCTGTCTCTGTCAAATAAATAAATAATCTTTTTTAAAAAAAAAACAAAGAAATGAAACATTCCTTAGCTTGTTTTGAACATTGAACAGTTTTTTAATATTTGCATGCCATTAATACTTTTGACTTTAAACACATGCACTTATGCTTAAAGATTTGTTCTTGTTTTAGGCACTTAGTACTTCAGTTTTTTCTTCTTCATTAGAACAAAGGGAAATGTAAGCTTTTAGGGAATCTTTTTTTTTTAAAGATTTTATTTATTTATTTGACAGAGAGAGATTACAAGTAGGCAGAGAGGCAGGCAGAGATAGAGGAGGAAGCAGGCTCCCAGCTCAGCAGGGAACCTGATGGGGGGCTCAATCCCAGGACCCTGAGATCATGACCTGAGCCGAAGGCGGAGGCTTTAACCCACTGAGCCACCCAGGCACCCTGGCTTTTATGGAATCTTTATCCATTTGTATCCCCTTGTTCTTCTGCCTTTTGGGGTTTTGTGATGAAGTCTTCTGTGTTAACTTGATTTGGGTTTTTTGCTTTTTGTTTTGTTTTTTCATTGAATTACCCTATTTCTAAAACTTGAATTGCTTTTATGTGTACTTTGTAGAATAATCATTTGTTGTAAAGAAATTTTCTCCATTTATCCCATACTGATTGAATGTTTTTCTATACCATGGTCATTACATTGATTACTAAATGAGAATTCATTTTAGCTCACCACTTCTCTTGAAGTGTGATTGACCTACTTGGAAAATAGTGATTGATACCTCCTTACCTTTTGGAGATTATTAGTTTTCATAAACTATCTCAAAACCACTAAAATGAAACAGTATTATATGCCTATGTAAGTATTATCTAATGGTATTTCTTTTAAACTACGTAGAATTATTTCAGTTAAAAGTATTTATAGAGATTTTCTGTAAATCTTTGTTTGACTCTTATAGTGAAGTGAAGACTTATGACCCTTCTGGTGATTCCACACTGCCAACCTGTTCTAAAAAACGCAAGATAGAACAGGTAGATAAAGAAGATGAAATTGTTGAAAAGAAGGCCAAAAAAGCCAAGGTTAAAATTAAAGGTCAGTTTGAATTTTTTAAATGTTGTTTATATTCTTTTTTTTTTTTTAAGATAATTTATTTATTTATTTGACAGAGAGAGGGGGAACACAAGCAGGGGGAGTGGGAGAGGGAGAAGCAGGCTTCCCGCCAAACAGGGAGCCAGATGTGGGGCTCGATCCCAGGACCCTGGAATAGTGACCTGAGCTGAAGGCAGATGCTTAACGACTGAGCCATCAGGCGCCCCTATATTCATGTTCTTTAAGAAAGACTTCATATGTCTTGGGGAAGTACATGCCATTGAACTTTATTGAGAAACCACCCATACTGAAAGTTAATGGTGTTTTTTGTTGTTGTTTGTTTTTTTTTTGTTGTTGTTGTTGTTTTTAAGATTTTATTTATTTATTTCACAGAGGGAGAGAGATCACAAGGAGGCAGAGAGGCAGGCGGGGGGGGCGGGAAGCAGGCTCCCCGCTGAGCAGGGAGCCCGATGCGGGCCTCCATCCCAGGACCCTGAGATCATGACCTGAGCCGAAAGCAGAGGCTTTAACCCACTGAGCCACCCAGGCGCCCAAGTTAATGGTGTTTTAATAAGCCATCATGTTCCTTGAGAACAGTTAAGGTATTAAATTTATCAGACTTCATAGAGGAATGTGAGAAGCATTTTTTTGAATAGATGGAACATATATGCTAAGTGTACCAAACTATAGTTCCTACCATGTGATATTTTTTTTATAAGATTTTATTTATTCATTTGACACAGGGAGATTACAAGTAGGCAGAGAGGCAGGCAGAGAGAGAGGAGGAAGCAGGCTCCCTGCGGAGCAGAGAGCCCGATGTGGGCCTCGATCCCAAGACCCTGGGATCATAACCTGAGCCGAAGGCAGCGGCTTTAACCCACTGAGCCACCCAGGCGCCCTATGTGATCTATTTTGATAATCAGCTTAAAAAGAAAAAAGTTCATGGTTTTTAAATTAGTTGCCAAAATATTTTTATTATAGAGATATGGGTAGAATTTGCAGCAGTGATTTTCTTCATTGTTTCTGGTTTTGTTTTTTTTTTTAAAGATTTTATTTATTTATTTGACACAGAGAGAGAGATTACAAGTAGGCAGAGAGGCAGGCAGAGAGACAGGGAGAGGAGGAAGCAGGCTCCCTGCTGAGCAGAGAGCCCGATGCAGGCCTCGATCCCAGGACCCTGAGATCATGACCTGAGCCGAAAGCAGAGGCTTTAACCCACTGAGCCACCTAGGCGCCCTTCATTGTTTCTGTTAAATAGAATGGACTAGAGTAATAACATTGGTAACCTACCATTAAATAATATTTAATAGGTACTCTCCAGTGAACTAGGCTATCTTGCCAAGCTGATAAGCAGGTAACCCCATTTACTAGCAGTACCTTTGTTGAATGCCTACCAGCTAGTTTAACAGGAAAATCAGGCATGACAGTAATGACTAATTAAAGTTTTGGTTTCTAAGTAGCTTAGTGGTCAAAAGTATATTATCAGCAAATGTGGGTTCCTGCCCTGGCAGAAGAAAACATAAACAATTGTTTAACTCCTATGTTTTTCTTTGTTTATTGAATAGTAAGGTGATCCCTAAGCCCATTAACAGCATTTGAAACAGCAGAGTCCAGTATCTTCATTTGTATATCCAGTAAGCTTTTCAAACTTAACATTCCTTTATCCTTGTCACTCTCAGTCTGTTGCTTCACAGATTTGTCTGTCTTACTAATGGCAGTTCTAGTTGCTTTAGCCTTTAACCTTGACTCTTTTCTTACAACCCAAATCTACTCCAGCACCAAATCCTCCTTTTTTTTTTTTTTTTCCAAGATTTTCTTTTTAGGTAATCTCTGTTCCCAATGTGGAGCTCAAATTTAAAATGCCAAAATCAAGAGTCACATGTTCCACTGGCTAAGCTAACCAGGTGCCCCTATTCTGGCAACAGATCCTCTCAATTCAGTTCTACTTTGAAAATACATATCCAGAATCTAACCACTTTCTTACCCACCACTGCTTTTCTTAACGTAGCAGCCACAGTGGCACCCCCCATTAATTCTCTCTTTCAGTTTTATTCCCTTTAGCCACACTGGCCTCCTTACTATTCTTTGATTCTGCCAACTTTCCTTCTGTCCCAAAATAACCTTAGCATTTACTCTTTTCTCTGCCTCGGATATTTTTTCCTCAAGACTGGTGCATCTTTCACTGCTTTCCCTCTTCCAAGTGTTGCCTGGCTGTCCATCTAAAGTACCTGTGCGCACTGCCTTCCTCGGTGTTCCTCTTCCTGCTTTATTCTTAGCACTGATCACTGTGTAAAATACTGTATAGTTATTCTTTTTTTCCCCTCCACTACTAAAAAAAGAAACCTACATAAGGACAGAGATTTTTTTTGTCTGTTTTGTGCCCTGTTGTATCTAGTTGTCTAGGATACGGCCTGGCATTTAGTAGTGCTAAATAAATTTTTTGGTGAATGAGTTTCTGATGACAGGTATCTGTTATGGATTCTTATGTGCCTCATTCTTATGTGCCAAGCATGATATGTTACCTCGTTAAATCCAGTTAAGATAGGCATCACTGAATTTTACAGATGAATATATGGGGTTTATAGAAGTCAGTGACTTCCTTTCAGGGTCACAACAGGTTGAATAAACCCAGGTCTCTTTAACTTCAGAGCACAATTTTTTTTTTTTAAGATTTTACTTATTTGACAGCAAGAGAGCATAAGTAGGGGGAGCATCAGGCAGAGGGAGAGGGAGAAGCAGGCTTCCCGTTGAGCAGGGAGCCCGATGCAGGGCCCAGTCCCAGGACCTTGGGATCATGACTGGAGCCGGGGGCAGACGCTTAACTGAGTGAACCACCCAGGCACCGCTCCAGAGCTCCAGAGCACAAGTTCCTTTTTTTTTTTTTTTTTTAAAGATTTTATTTATTTATTTGACACAGAGAGAGAGATCACAAGTAGGGAGAAAGGAGGAAGCAGGCTCCCCGCCGAGCAGGGAGCCAGATGCAGGGCTCGATCCCAGGACCCTGAGATCATGACCTGAGCCGAAGGCAGAGGCTTTAACCCACTGAGCCACCCAGGTGCCCCCAGAGCACAAGTTCTTAATCATTTCTAATATAATTGACAGTGGCCAAAAAACATTGAGTTTGGAGATCCAATGATCTGTTTCAATTTTAGTTTCTGTAGATAGTTACATCATCTTATAAAGTTAGTGGTCTTGGAGTAGGTAGGTGTTTGAAAGACCTTTCCACTTAATAAAATTTTATAATAAACGTTGGATAGTCAACCAGAATGATGGGAAAAAACTGAGATTTGAGAAGTGGGGAAGTCAGGTCTGATACAGTGTTAATTGTTGTGTCTTTATACTTAACCCCATTCAGTTGAAGAAGCCCCAGTAGCAACAGAGGAAGAAGAAGAAGAAGAAGGAGTACTAGTGGTAGAAGAACAGGAGACATCTGTGAAGAAGAAGAAGAAGGACAAAAAGAAACACATTAAGGAAGAACCACTTTCTGAGGAAGAACCATGCACCAGCACAGCAATTCCTGTATGTTTGTTTTTGATACTTTGTTGGTACAGGCCAGGTCTCTCTTCTATTGTACTCTCTCTGTTAGAAATAACCAGGCAGTTAAGATGGTTTTCATTGATGGAACAGTAATTATAAAAAAGGCTATTTCCTAAACCTAGAATCTTATTACAACGTAGATTTACTTTGAGGAAGAGAGAATAGAACTTGCTACAGATTTTCATTTGCAGCTCTTTCAAAAACATTCTTATTCGTTATTTTCAGAGTCCAGAGAAAAAGAAGAAAAAGAAAAAAAAGAGAGATAATGAGGACTAATTGAAGGGAGCCATCTTTGAATCATCAGGATACATCCTGCCTAAGATTCAGAAGTGTATCAGAGATGTTCTGCAACTGAGGGAAGGTTGGATGAAACACAGTTACTAATCATCTATACCTTTTCAGACCTATGTGTCTTGACACCAGTTCTGTTAACTTGATTATGTCATTTCTTAGAGTCTTTGTTACACAAATAAAAATATTTTCTTTGTATTTTAAGGTAGTTCTGTGATCTCTATATTTTAGTAGACAATTATCCTTTCTATATTTTATTTAGCATTTGATGATTATTGCTTTGATAATTATAGCTGAAAAGTGAGAGTTGTGAATCGTTAATTTGAAACTTAACCTCTAGCCTTTTGGAAGGCTGTGATTAGACCAATTTGAGAGCCTCACTCTAATGTTTCTTTTTTTCCCTTTTGGCCTCTTTTTCTCTCCTTTTCTCTTGTTTTTCTGCCTCTGTATTTATTTAAATAAATCTGTGTTCTGTGTTCAAAATTTTAAAATTAGGTGAGCAAAACTTTTCTGTATCCCTTCAGAAAGAAAAAAAAATCGTATTCATAGTTTTGAATGGAGCAACAAAACAACATAGGTGCAGATTTTTTTCTAAGGTGACATTTTTAAAAGGATAACAAGATAATTTTATAGTAAAGAATGGACGGAATAATAGGAAAACAAGATGACAAAAAATAAAATGTCCATGGGTATAAACCAGGACATAGAACAACAAAGAGTAATCCTTGTTTCTAAAATACAGTGTTTACAGTATGTGAAAAACAGCCTGGTTGATAGCCATATATAATCATGACAGCTGCAAGTTTTATAGCACTGTTCGGTCTTGCATCTCTTGTATGCCATGGGTATGATGGTAAAGCCCAGTTCAGTAAAAGTGTTCAACAGGTGGAGGAGCCAAAATGATTATAGCTTTGGGACGCCTGGGTGGCTCAGTCAGCTAAGCGTCTGATTTCAACTCAGGTCATGAGCTTGGTGTCTTGGGAACAAACCCTATGTCCCGCTACCTGCTTAGTGGGGAGTCTGCTTCTCCCTCTGCTCCCCGACTCTACATGCTCACTCTCTCCCCCCACCCACTCTGTATGCTCACTCACTCTCTCAAATGAATAAGTAAAATCCTTAATAAAATAAAATGATTATAGCTTTGAGTTCCCTCTGCTTTTCATGTAACTGTTGGCAAGTCCACAGCCCCTCTTAACTTCAGTTCCTCACTTGTAAAATAGAGATGAGGTCAACTTTACCTCTCCATCTAACTGGTTTGTAAAAAAAAAATATTAAAAATTCTCAGAGGTGTAAGTATACTTCAAATTTAGGTATTTGAAGTAAATGCTACATGAAGTACATGTAGCCATCCCTAGACACAATTATAAAATAAAACTGGTTCTTTTGCTCCCAGAAGAATGTTACCATCATTAGTACCTCAGACACATTCTTGACTTGGGGCATAACAGATTTTTTTTTTTTAATTATTTTTTATTTATTTGACACAGAGAGAGAGATCAGATCACAAGTAGGCAGAGAGGCAGGCAGAGAGAGAGGAGGAAGCAGGCTCCCCACTGAGCAGAGAACCCGATGCGGGCCTCGATCCCAGGACCCTGAGATCATGACCTGAGCCGAAGGCAGAGGCTTTAATCCACTGAGCCACCTAGGCGCCCCATAACAGATTTTTAACAGGTTTTGATGAAAGTTGCCCATAGACCTGCCAAGGGCTGTATAGTCAAAAGTTTTCTATCTGAAACAGGATAGACTTTGAGAATGCTAATTAATAAACTTCTAGTTACTTTAAATGGTCTCTTATAGGCCTGGGAAAAGTCTAGTTAATCACAGAGCTGTCAATTTAATTAACATATACTGTATTATTAGTTTCAGAGGTAGAACTCAAAAGTTACATACAATACCCGGTGTTCATTACTTCAAGTGCCCCTCCTTAATGCCCATCAGCTAGTTCTTCCATCCCCCCACTCACCTCCCTAAGCTATCAGCTCTCCTAAGTGCTAAACTCTTAACTGTTTAAAACTAGCCAGAAGGTAGGTTCTGGTTCTTTGTACTAAAATGAAGTACTTGTTCTATTGAAGAGCCTTAGGATCTTAGTGTACAATGGGAAGTGCAGGTGAATTTTATATGGCTGGTTTTGATTAGCAAACTTGAAATACTTCCATGAGTGGGCCACATAAAATATTTAAGACATGTTGATTATCTGGGGGCCTGGCTGACTAAGTTGGTAGAGCATGGGACTCTTGGGTTGTGAGGTCAAGCCCCACACTGGGTGTAGAGATGACTTAAAAATTTTTTTGAAAAGCTTACTGATTCTCAATGAAAAAGCAGTGATTATCCACTGTATTCCACATCCCTTCAGAAATGTAAATTTATATTTTTTGGTTTAAACGACTGTATCAGGGCACCTGGGTGGCTCAGTCAGTTAAACGTGGGACTGTTGGCTTCAGCTCAGGTGGTGATCTTGGTGTCCTGGGATCGAGCCCTCTGTGGGACTTGATCTTATGGTCTTGAGTTCAAGCCCTGTGTTGGGCTCCAAACTGGGGCATTGGGCCTACTTTAAAAAAATCAGTTCATAAAGAAATAAACTGACAATAAACGATCTCCATCTCTACTACTTTTCTGGGTCCTCAGTGTGCTTACCATGCATGGCCTTGGATGTGCTGTACTCTCCAGAACTCCAAGCTCTATGAAGTTTCTCTTCAATGCTTTGCTTCTCTAAGGCCATCTTTCTTTTTTTTTTTTCTTTTAAGGTGTTAGAAAGAGGGTGNAGCTCTATGAAGTTTCTCTTCAATGCTTTGCTTCTCTAAGGCCATCTTTCTTTTTTTTTTTTTCTTTTAAGGTGTTAGAAAGAGGGTGTGAGGGTGCCTGGGTGGCTCAGTGGGTTAAAGCCTCTGCCTTCTGCTCAGGTCATGGTCTCAGGGTCCTGGGATCAAAGCCCGCATCGGGCTCTCTGCTCAGCAGGGAGCCTGCTTCTTCCTCTCTCTCTGCCTGCCTCTCTGCCTACTTGTGATCTCTCTCTCTCTCTCTCTCTCTCTCAGTCAAATAAATAAATAAAATCTTTAAAAAAAAAAAAAAAAGAAAGAAAGAGGGTGTGCAGGGGCAGCAGAGGCAGAGGGAGAGAGAATCCTGAAGCAGATTCCCTGCTGAGGGCAGAGGACCATGAGATGATGACCTGAGCTGAAACCAGGAGTCAGCCGCCCAAATAACAGCCACCCAGGTGCCTCCCAGAGCATCTTTTACAACTTGTTTCAGGCCCATACTCTATCCTACTGTATTACTTAGAATAATGGGCTTTAGGGCCAAGTAACTAAAACCTTTCACATGCTTAAGAAGCACCTGGGGATCCTGATAAACTGCAGATGAGTTAGTAGATCTGGGAGGGAGCCCAGGAGCCCTCCTTTTACTAAGCTCTTAGGTGATTCTTCTTGGAGGTCACACTTAGGGTGTATGGTAAAGTACTCAGGCAGAGTACTTAAACTTGCTCTGAGAATAAAGTGAGAGAATGCTTAAAGGGGTTTTTAAAACCATTAATTTCCTTCTGTATCCCTTGAATATCTCCATTCCCCAGTTGTAGACCTTCCTGTGTGTTCTCACTTGTCAGGGTCTTAATGTTTGTTTAGTGATGAGTGAATGACCTGTGGATGAATTAACTAGGTTTTTGTGTTACATTCAGAGGGAACTAAAGAACACTGGGACACTTGGCTGGCTCAGATATTAGAGTTATGTGACTCTTGATGTTGGGGTTATGACTTTACTTAAAAAAAATTAAGAATACCACTTCTGAGGGTTTTTTTTTCCTCATCATGAGCTTTTTCGTTTTTTAATATATTATTTTTTTAGTTTTTATTTTAATTCCAGTTAACAGTTATTTTTTATTTATTTTATTTATTTATTTAAGAGTGCAAGAGCTGGGGGAGGGATAGAGAGAGGGGGATTAGGAGGAAGAGGCCCACCAAACCTGGAGGCCAACACGGGGCTCCATTCCGCCACCCCGAGATCACCACCCAAGCCAAAATCAAGAGTTGAAACACTTAACCTACTGAGACACCCAGGTGCCCCAGAATTGGTTTTAAACAAAAATTTATTGGGGCAACTGGGTTTCTCAGTTGGTTAAGTGTCCAACTCCGGGTTTCCATCCAATCCAGCTGTGATCTCAAGGTCGGTGGTGGTCTCAGGGTCCTGAGATCGAGGCACACTCCTCTGGTCGGGCTCCGTGCTCACTGGGGCGTCTGCTTGAGATCCTCTCCCCCTCTGTACCTCCCCCACTCACCCCTCCTGAGCGTGTTTTTTGCGAGCTCTCTAAAATTAAATCTTTAAAATCACTTCTTTAAGCGAATGTCAAATGGTGATTCTTCTAGAGTACTTTACAGTTATACTGGGTTTTGTTTTAAGGAGAAATTGGACATAATTAAAGAAGTGGTTATCAAATCTTGTGGGAACTTCAGACACCTGGAGAAATTTTTTTAAAGGTATATTTCTGGGATGCCTGAGTGGCTCAGTCAGTTAGGCGTCTGCCTTCGGGTCAGGTCATGCCTGGGGTCCTGAGATAATTCCACATTGGACTCCTGGCTCAGCGGGGAACTTGCTTCTCCCTCTGCCTGCTGCTCCCACTGTTTGTGCTCTCTCTCTGACAAAATCTTTTTTTTTTTTTTTAAAGATTTTATTTATTTATTTGACACAGAGAGATCACAAGTAGAGAGGCAGGAGGGGGGGGGGGAGCAGACTCCCTGTTGAGCAGAGAGCCTGATGTGGGGCTCGATCCCAGGACCCTGAGATCATGATCTGAGCTGAAGGCAGAGGCTTAACCCACTGAGCCACCCAGGTGCCCCTCTGACAAAATCTTTAAAAAAATAAAAGGTGCATTTCTGATTTGGCAGATCTAGAATACAGGCTTCAAGAATATGCACTTTGACAATTTTGACAAGCTGATGATGCTTACACCTTGACCACTGTACTAGGAGGATTCCTTTATGTTTCAAACTACTTTGATGGCCAAGTCATCAGGCCAGTGCCTCTTAATAAAGTGAATATCCCTGCAATACCACTGTCAGACAGCAGCTTCGCTGTTTCACTAGTTAATTATGAGGAGACACTGAGGCTGGGCACTTAATGTATGCAGTGCTCTTCCCACATAAATGGGGCAAACTTTGGGTGGGTACAAGAAATACCATTATCAGCCAGAATTATCAGTTAGAATAAAACCCCAGATTTAAGGCAGCCCACACAGAGTAGAAAGTACACAAAAGCATCTCCGAAAGAAACTATCAGTTAGAAATGTATGGACTAGCCCTAGATGTGTAAGTGGCTGAACATTTCTCAGTCTTAATTTGGTTGACTCTAATTTAAAGAATGTGCAAATCACATGAAAACTGATTTTGCATCATTTTTATACCAGCATTATTTTACCATGTCCAAGTGTCTACTGTTTAGTATTTTTTCTTTGGAGTATTTTTAAAATTTGTTTTTCTTACGTTGGTTTTTGTTGCCATTTTATTACAAAACTTTAATGAATTCCTTATACATTTGTCTTTATATACTTGTGTTTGCTTAGGATAAATTTCTAGATGTAGAATTACTGTACAAAAGGATACAAGTGTAAAATAATACCAGTTTGTGGGGCTAGCTGCCAGGTCAGTAGAGCATGTAACTCTTGATCTCAGGGTCATGAGTTCAAGTCCCATGTTGGGTGTGGAACCTGCTTGAAATAAAACAGGGGCGACTGGGTGACTCAGTCGGTTGACCACCTGCCTTCAGCTTGGGTCGTGAGGGGATCCTGGCATCAAGTCCCACGTTGGTCTCCTTACCCAGCGGGAAGTCTGCTTCCCCTTCTCCCTCTGCCTGCCGTTCCCCCTGCTTGTGCTCGCTCTCTGACAAATAAATAAAATCTTTTAAAAAAGTAAAACATAATTTTTTTTTAAATAGTGCCAGTTGGCCTTCAAAATGTTGCAGTAATTTATACTCCTACCAATAGTGTTAAGAGAAAGCTCCGTTTTCAGGAACTGTCTCATAACTGTATTATAGTGAATCTGCTCTTAACCCCTTATTTTTATTTTTTTTTTAATTTTATTTTTATTATTTGCCCAAGGGGTACAGGTCTGTGAATCATCAGGCTTACATCTTTCACAGCCCTCACCAAAGCACAAACCCTCCCCAATGTCCATAACCCATCCACCCTATCCCTACCCTCCCACCCCCCAGTAACCCTCAGTTTGTTTTATGAGATTAGAAGTCTCTTATGGTTTGTCTCCTTCCCCATCCCATCTTGTTTCATTATTTTTCCCTCCCTACCCCCCACA
>LNAC01000114.1:3595602-3612529 GCA_002007465.1 Ailurus styani
TTTTTTTTTTTAAGATTTTATTTATTTGTCAGAGAGAGAGAGGCAGGCAGAGGGAGAAGCAGGCTCCCTGCTGAGCAAGGAGCCCCAGATGCTAGACTCGATTCCAGGACCCTGGGATCATGACCTGAGCCAAGTCAGACGCTTAACCATCTGAGCCAGTCAGGCATCCCAACCCCTTACTTTCTAATACAGTTTTTGCACAGTTAACTTTTTAAAAATATGAGCTCAAATTAAGTGCTTTTAAACTGGATCATTTTCCTTCTCTACCTCTTAAAATTGTATAGTCAAGATGTACAAGAGGATTCCAGCTTTCCACTACATAACTAAAATCCCATTCAAGGGCGCCTGGGTGGCTCAGTGGGTTAACACCTCTGCCTTCAGCTCAGGTCATGATCTCAGGATCCTGGGATCGAGGCCCGGCATCGGGCTCTCTGCTCAGCGGGGAGCCTGCTTCCTCCTCTCTCTCTGCCTGCCTCTCAGCCTACTTGTGATCTGATCTCCCTGTGTCAAATAAATAAATAAAATCTTTTCAAAAAAATAAAAATAAAATCCCATTCAAGGATTAAACACTCCCACCCAGCCTCATGCAATTAACCCAAGGTGGGAATTTGTGTGGTTAGAAAATTAACCCCTTCTTCAACACTACACCACTAGGTGCCAGAATTACCCTAACCATAATTCAGTGACTAGAAGGTGACTGCCCACCCTCCCCCCAGGTTTATGCAAAAAACAACGTGTACAACTGTGCACAATCCTGCCCTGCTTCTGTGGTTCTTAATTATGGTCTTTTATCATTTGTTAGAAAGTACAAAGTAGTAGCCTAAAATGATGATTAACATTTAAAGATTGTATTTATTCTAGGGAGGGGGTGAGCACAGGCAGGGTGGGGGCGGGGCAGGAGCACTCACGAACAGAGTGTGGATCCTATCTTGGGTCTTGATACCACGACCTAGAGATCAGGATCTGAGCCAAAACCATGAGTCGGAGGCTCAACCAACTGAGTCACCCAGCAACCTTTTCTAATTAATACTATTATCGTGCCCACTTTGTACGTGAGGAAATGGATGCACAGAGAGCTTAAGGAACTGAGTCAATTAGTCATTCGAGTCATTAGGGGGACCTCTAACTTTAAAGATTTTATTTATTTTTTTGACAGAGACACAGTGAGAGAGGGAACACCACCAGGGGGAGTGGGAGAGGGAGAAGCAGGCTTTCCTGCAGAGCAGAGACCCAAATGCGGGGTTTGATCCCAGGACCCTGGAATCATGACCTGAGTCGAAGGCAGACGCTTAACGACTGAGCCACCCAGGCGCCCCTAATTCTATGTTCTTTATCTCCGAAAACTTCTAAGTTCAGTCTTGACAGCATTCTTGGTCAACATGCATTTGGAGACGCCCTCTATGGGCCACGTACTTGTTAAATAGCCAGAACTCAAGGGAGCAGAGAAGATGCAGCTGCTGGCCGCCCTCAGAGGCCCAAAGGGAACCTCAAACCTTAGAGCCTCCTGAGGAAGGTCATAGTCACGTGACCTTTTAAGTCCTTTCTTGCTCGAGAAAGGGGGAACACAGGGAAGCAACAAATAGAGAAAATGAGAAATGGGGGCACCTGAGTGGCTTAGTCAGTTAAGCATCTGCCTTCGGCTCAGGTCATGATCCTGGGGTCCTGGGATCAGCCCCACATTGGGCTCCTTGCTCAGCAGGGAGCCTGCTTCTCTCTCTGTGCCTGCTGCTCCCCCTGCTTGTGCGCTCGCTCGTGCTCTCTATCTCAAATAAATAAATAATCTTTAAAAAAAGAAAGAAAATGAGATGAAGAAGACAAAAGCTGCAAAGTAGAATTTGAGTCTATGGAAGAGAAATCCCTCTCCCCCTGTTAGCCTCGAGATGCTACACACCGAAGAAAGTAGAAAACAGAAACAGTAGCAGCAGAGACCTACTCCTAGCAGGTTATAGAGTTGTAAGTACAGCTGCGCCCCACGGTACTCCATATTCCCACCCTCAGATCACTTCCCAACATCTTTTGAGCTTTGAGTTTGAGAGCTGCCCTGTGCTGTGCAAGTGTAGGGAAGCCTCTTGGTGACTTCCTAGCACTTCAAACTGCTTTCTTTACCTGAGCCAAGAAGCAGAGAAGGCCTTGGTTTCTAGCAGAGGTGGATGTGCCTGACTTCATGAAGAAAATTGGTCAGACAACAAATGCATCTATTTATAACCTATAATCTGCCGGGCCAGCAACATGCTAATAACCAGCTGGGCATGACGGAGAGGCCACAAGCCGACGGTCAGAATGGGAAGATCCTTGCACTAATGGGCAGAGAAAATGATACACGTGAAAGTGCTGCGTGAGCCAAAAAGCACTGTCAAAAGTGTCCTTGCTATTATGAGCTGGTTTCCCCACTTACTAGTTCATGTCCTTGGGCAAATCAACCTGTGTCCTCTCTGAGCCTCAGTTTCTTCTTCTATAGAATGGAAATAATAACTCTATCTTACAGGGCTCTTGGAAGCTCAGGTAATTTAAGCAAAAATTCCTTATAGAGACCTGGGTGGCTCAGTCAGTTAAGCGCCTGCCTTCAGCTCAGGTCATGAACCTAGGGTCCTGGGATCTCCCTCTGCCTACCACTCCCACTGCTAGTGTTCTCTCTCTCGGCAAATGAATAAATAAAACCTTTTTAAAAAATGTAAAATAGGGGTTCCTGGGTAGCTCAGTCAGTTAGGTGTCCAACTCTTGGTTTAGGCTCAGGTCATGATCTCAGGATCATGAGATTGTGCCCCACGTTGGGTTCCATGGGGAATCTGCTTGAGATTCTCTCCCTCTCCCTCTGCCCCTTCCCTGTTTGCTCACATACACATGCTCACTTTCTTTCTCTAAAATAAATAAATCTTTAAAAAATTATATATATATAATAGGGACACCTGGGTGGCTCAGTCAGCAGAGTATGCAACTCTTGATCTCCAGGTCGTGAGTTCAAGCCTGACATAGAATATAAAGATTACTAAAAAAAAAAAAAAACTTAAAAAAATTTTTAATGTAAAATAAGTGAACCTATAGTCAAAAACTATCATGATGTACGTTTTATCTAAAGCTATGATATTGGCTATTTGTTTTGTTGTTTATTGGTTAGTTTCTCTCTCTGTAGAGATCATGAGGGGGTATATATTTTTTTGATAACTTTTGTGGTTTCACCAATGTATCACCAAGCCTTTTCCAGTAAAGAATAAAACGGGAAGTGGGAAGTATAAATGAACAAATTATTTGAGATTAATCATTTCCCTACATTTGCCCTTACTTAATCCCCAATTACTAGTGTTTATACTTCAGGCTGAAAAATCAGTCCATGAATTTGAAGATTTTGAAGGTCTCATCCCCATTTTGTAGAACTAGAGTCACAGAAGAATTAAGGGGACAGAATTATAACTCCAACCTCTACCTGTTTAACATACTTGAGAAACATGTTTGTGAAATGCTAGATTGAGGACCAAAGGGTTGTAAATATAAGTTAATGCAAAGATCTGATTTTATCTTACATGATCTATAATAATTTAGAAGAGCGCAAATAGACATTGAGATTTTGCTCTTCATTTTCTACTTGTTCTAGATGTGCTTTTCTCTTTCTCACAGTCTTCCATGGGGGCCTTCCTCCCTCTCTGAACAATTCTTCCCAAATCACAAATGTTTTCCCAGCCTGTGAAATGTAGGGACTGGCTCGCCGGAGCATTACCGCAATTGTGTTCTTCTGAAGGAAATCCTTTTTTTAACTGCCAGGAATTTCAGGCTCCAAACTTGGCGGCAGGGTGAAGAGGGGGGTTCAAGGGGTGGGGGGGTGCGGGTGGAGGAGGCGGGGGAGGGTGTGAATTTTTTGGTATAATGCCAGGTAATTGCCTTCTTTCCCTTTAGCCATCTGAAGGCGACTGGCTGGAACCCAAGGGTAAAACCACAGTCTCCCAGGGCTAGAAGGGACAGACTTTCAGGAATCCTGGGAGATTGAGACCAGTCATTTCTCCTCCAAACAGACAGGACCTCTTTCAAACCACAGCCTCGCCAAACATAGTGCCTTACAAGGAGAAATCATAAGACTCCATTCATCACAACAGTGTTAAAACCAATATCAAAAAACATTGTCTTTCATCTAAATGAGTCTGGCAAACTTTTCCTGCAAAGGACCAGTACATATTTTAGATTTCACAGACCATATGCTTTCTATTGCAACAACTTTACTCTGCCATGTGGTACAAAATAGCCATAGACAACACCCAAGCAAACAAGCATGTGTTCCCACTAAACTTTACAGACACTTACACTTACCTGAAACTAATGTAAGATTGTGAGTCAACTACAATTAAAAAAAAAAATACTGTGGACACCGAAATTTGAATTTCTTTTAATTTTCACATGTCAGATAACATAATTCTTGTTTTCCCCAGCCATTTACAAATGAAAAAAAAAAAGAAAAAGAAAAACACATTTTTAGCTCATCATCTGTATGAAAACAAGCAGCTGGCTATAGTTTATTGACCCTTGATCTAAACCACTGGTTTTCAAACTGCTTTGTCAAGTCCTCTGAGGGCAGAAAGTGCTGGTAGCACTAGGCAGTCCGTGTTCGGGCTTTTATCATTGGAGCCACCCCCCTTTTTCCTGTTTTAAATATGAGGCCCCAGGCTTGGGGGATTTTGTTTTTTGTTTTTTTGTTTTGGGGGCTTTTTAAAGCTTTTTTAAAATTGAAGTAGAATAAACATATTTGATTCAGGTGTAAAACATAGTGATCTGACATTTATATACATTATGAAATGATCACCATAGTAAGTCTAGTTACCATCTGTCCCCACACTAAGTTATTTCAATATTACTGACTATATTTTTACCTTGAAGTTTGTACCTTCTCAGGTTTTGTTTTATTTATGGAAAGGTTTCCATAACAAAAAGTCACTCATCTAACCAGAAGCATCTTTTTGCAACTTCAGTCCATTTTCTTTTGGTCTTCCCTCAGTGAAGATAGAGAATAGTTTATCTAGTTCACTTTGAGGGCCTTTCAAGAAATATCAAAAATTCAATCTTTTTTTAATTTAGGTTTTTAGAGAGGAGGGTAGATGGAGAGGGAGAATCTTTTTTTTTTTAAGATTTTTATTTATTTATTTATTTTTTATTTGATACAGAGAGATCAGATCACAAGTAGGCTGAGAGGCAGGCAGAGAGAGGGAGAGGAGGAAGCAGACTCCCTGCTGAGCAGAGAGCCCGATGCGGGCCTCGATCCCAGGACCCTGAGATCATGACCTGAGCCGAGGGCAGAGGCTTTAACCCATTGAGCCACCCAGGCGCCCAGGGAGAGAGAATCTTAAGGAGGCTCCACACTCAGTGCAGAGTCTGACACAAGACTCAATCTCATGACCCTGAGATCATAACCTGAGCTGAAATCAAGAGGCAGGTGCTTAACCCACTGAGCCACCCACATGCCCCAATCAACAATTCAATCTTATATAAGCCTTGTCTTTTCATCTACCTCATAAGTCTGTCATATTTTGCCAATTCTTTAGTTTATATTTGCGATTTTTTCTCTCCAAGTTCTCAAAGTCCTACAAAATTCCACAATCTGAAATAATACACCCCAGGGAAGAGCACCTGGCTGTGTATCCCCGCATCTTTTCTCTATATTCAGGGTGTACAGCCACCGGGGCTAGAGGCAGAGCCCAAATTGTGTTAGAAGAAAGAAACAAGTGGCAAGGCCAAGGAGACTGGTCTGAAGACTAAGAGAATCCCTATGTGGGCAAAAAAGGCCTAAGGCCAGAATCCAGGAAAATCTTGACAAGAAACGAAGTGGGAAATAGGCGAGAGCAAGCAAGCAATTTATGATAGATGCCTTGAATAACACAGGGGGGCCTCAAGATCATCTCTTACAGCTCCTTGTTTTTAAAAAATAAACTCTACCTCCAACGTGGGGCTCAGACTCATGACCCAGAGATCAAGAGTTGCATGCTCTACTGACTGAACTAACCAGGTGCCCCCCTATGCCTCCTTTTATACAAAAATAATACATGGGTCATCAGAGAAAAATAATTACATGCTAAAGCATCTGGCTGACTCAGTTGATGAAGCATGCCATTCGTTTTTTGGGTTTTTTAAAAGATTTTATTTATTTGAGAGAGATAGAAAGACAGAGTGCCTGAGAGAGCAGGGAAGGGGTAGAGGGAGGGGGGAAGGGAGAGAATCTCTGGTAGACTGTGCTGAGCACAGAGCCCCATGCAGGGCTTGATCTCACAACCCTGAGACCATGACCTGAACCGAAACCAAGGATTGACTGAACCACCCAGGTCCCCTGCAGCATGCGATTCTTGATCTTGGGGTTGTAAGTTCAAGCCCCACGTTGGGGGTAGAGACTATGTAAAAATTAAATAAATAAACAAATCTTTTTAAAAATTATATACTAAAGAATTCAAATCACCCATAATCCTGCCACTCAGAGATAGTAACTGTTACAAATTTGGTGTGTGTCCTCCCAGAATTTTTTCTATGACCATACATATTTATAAATTTTATTTTTATTTTTATTTTATTTTTTTAAAGATTTTATTTATTTATTTGACAGAGAGAGAGATTACAAGTAGGCAGAGAGGCAGGCAGAGAGAGAGGAAGAAGCAGGCCCCCCACTGAGCAGGGAGCCCTATGCGGGCCTCGACCTCAGGACCCTGAGACTATGACCCGAGCCGAAGGCAGAGGTTTAACCCACTGAGCCACCCAGGTGCCCCAATATTTATAAATTTTATATTTTCAGTTGTGTCATTTGGATGTCTCCTAGGCAATTCAAATTCACTATATGCCAAAAATGTTTCTTTATCTCCTCTAAACCTGCTTTACTGATACCTACTGACTTTTCAAAACCCTGGAGTTCCTGGCCCTGGTTTTCCCTCCCCACCATCCCATGGATCATTAACTCCTTGGTTAGCTCTTCTCTTCCAGAAGTCAGATTAGTTACACTCTGACCCATTCTTTCTAAAACGTAATTCTGACTTTTTTTTTTTATTCTAAAGCAAATACAAAACATGTTTATTTCAAAAAAGAGTCTTGGGGTGCCTCAGTGGCTCAGTCGGTTGGGCATCTGACTCTTGATTTTGACTTGGGTCCTGATCTTAGTGTCATGAGATCAAGCCCCAAATGGGGCTCTATGCTGGGTATGGAGCCTACTTGGGATTCTCTCCCTCCCTCTGCCCCTCCCCCCTCCCTTCTCTTCCTCTCTCTCTCCCTCTGCCCCCCCCAAAAGAGAGTCTTTACTTTTGCATAACTAAAAATCCCTCCCCAGTAGAGAGTGGGCAGTGTCTCTGCCAGCCAGTATTCTGCTACCTGCCTGGCATCTGAAAGTTAGCATTGTCAGGGAAACCATGAAAAGCTGCTGCAAAGCCATCCTTGGTCCCTATGAAGTCAGGCACCTGTACCTGAAAGTTGATTTCCAGAGCCAGAAGGTACCTTTGGAGCTCAGCTCTAAAATGAATCAGCTATGGGGGCACCTGGCTGGCTCAGTCGGTAGAGCGTGCAACCCTTGATCTTAAGGTCGTTAGTTCAAGCCCCATGTGGAGTGGACAGGTTACTTACAAATAAATTCTTTAAAGTGAATTGGTTATGGAGGTGGAGGTGTCTGATGTCGAGGATACCTGGTAATTTAGAATCTAAGGACTATTCAGAAGTGGATAATTAATGTGCATGACCACTGGTCCCTTCTCCCCAGGGTCTGAGGATCTCTGAAGAGAGAAGAGGTGTCCCCAGATGACACCTCACACTCTTTTGTGTATACTCTCACACTCTTTTGTACTAATAACAGGGAACACTCACGGAGCACTCACTGTGCATCCGGCACTTGTGCTCAGAGCTTTGTCCTCCTGATCTCTCTAATTCCTCACCCCAGCACTCTGAGTGAGACCTGTGTGTCAGAGGAGGAAAGGGAGGCTTAGATGCTAAGTTAAGTAATTGGTCTGAGGCCACAATAGCTAGAAAGTACAAGAGCTTAGATAGGACCCAGGCTAAGTGACTTCAGAGTCCTAACTTTCAGGGCATTTGGCTGCTGCTGTCCATACTCAAGCTTCCACAGTGAGGACTGGGGTCAGAGAAAAAGAGGAGGTTACCCAGGAGGATGAACCTCTGTAGTCTTGTGGAAGCTAGGGCCTGGGCATAAACTCCCACTCCAAAGAGAGTGAAATTCAGGCCAAACTGTTACCCCAAAACTTCTGCCATGGAATGAAGGCCTGCAACAGACAGAGGCCCCCACAGTAGAATGGGCCCATGTAGGCTGTTGAAGAGACTCTGGGTGGGAAGTTAGCTACCCTGGAGAATGAGGCCAGAAACCAGCCAGTTGTCGGGTCTCCCATGTCCACTGCTGTCGGTGCAGATTTGTTACCTGCTGCTCATCTCCTAATTTAATAATCCATATGCAAAGTTAACTGAAACCTTCAGGTTTCCAAAAAACACACGTCACTTCAACAATATATTGCCCTTGCAAGCTACCAAATGCCTGAAGATCAGATATACATTCATTGAGCAATTATTTCCTGAGTACTGGCTTAGCTTCAGGCGCCATGTCAGATGCTAGGGAGATAGCAGTGAACAAGAAAACAGTCTCTGGGTGCCTGGCTGGTTCAACGGGTGAAGCATGTGATTCTTGATGTCGGGGTTGTGAGTTCAAGCCCCATGCTGGGCATAGAGCCTACTAAAAAATAAATAAGTAAAAATTTTTTAAAAGTCTAAAAAAAAGAAAACCAGTGTCTGTGTTCATGGAGCGTGAGGAGAACACAGATGGTAAGGTGTGAGGAATGATGTGGTGGGACAGTACAGTACTCTAGGAAAACACAAGCAAAGAGATTTTCCAACTTAGAGGTTGGGGAACATCTCCTTGAGGAAGTAACTTGTAAGCTGAGACCTGAAGAAACAGGCCCAGTGAAAGGTGAGCCAGGTAGGCAGAGGGAAGGTAGCCTAGTGGAAAGGACATGGAGAAACTGCCAGAGAAGAAGAGTGAGGTCGGCAGTTGGAAGGGGAGGTGGAGTCTAGGGAGGGGCTTTGGTTGGGTTTAGTTTTGTTTGTTTGTTTTGATATAATGTTCAATGATTCATTGGCTGTTGTTGATATTTTTATTTTGCAAGTTAGAAGAGGTTTTACAAGATGGGAGAGAAAACAAATGAGGGTAAGAGATAAACAACTAGTGAATTTGTGTTAAGGGTATACGGGAACGGTTACCACCTTGCTAGAAAAGTGAACAGATCATGTTAATTTCCTGCTTGTAACTAACTCTCTAATGACTTCCCATGACATGGAAATGAAAACTCGTCCCTGAGAAGTGGACCCCCGCTTATCTCTCTGGCCCTATCTCCTTTCCTTCTGTTCTTTGATCTCAGTCTTTCCCAACCACCTTTCTAACATTTCTCTCATCCATCTCCCCCAGACTTGTCAGGATCTCAGTTCCGTCTCTAGTAGACCATAAATCCCCCGAGCGCAGGATCTGGTTTGTCTTGAACATTACCCCACCTCCTGCACCTCATCCAGGAGAAAAGGATGTGCTCAATAAATAGCTTTTGAATGAATACATTAACAAATGAGGAAGGAGATCGTTGCCAGAGAGCACATTAGTGAAGGAAGTGAAGTGGTGTTGATGTTGAGGTCCGGGTGTAAACGTGGGTGTGAATCCCTCAGTGCACTGGGGCCGCTCAGTGAACAATGAAGAAAGTGGGTTTCTATGAAGTACAGAACAGTGATGTTGCATGGGAGGAGCAGACAGTTTCTATTGTGTCCCTGTTGATTTCCCTTCCTTGGAAGCTGGAAAAGGAGCTGTCAGGGATTAAGTAAGGCATTTGCTTCTACTCATCCTTGGGAACCTTGAAAACTGCATTTGAATCTTTGCTGCTCTCCTAGAGTATAGAAGCTGGAAAATAGCCCAAGTGAGGCAAAATCCTGACTTTGATTCCTAAACACGTTCTTAAGAAAGAAACAAAGAAAGAAAAAGAAACTGTGGTTATGACCTAACCGTACTCAAGAAATCTCTTTGACTTCCATTGGTTTGGTATTAATGGAAGGCTTTTATCTTCAGAACTTTGTACTTGTGCTGCCAAGCGGAGGACAGGACGGGTGTGGGGGCGGGGGGGGGGATGCGGAAAGCTCTGTCTGCATAATCACTCCGCTGCAGGCCCTCCTTAAATTCAGAATTTGCTGGAGGGCTCACCTCCCTGGTTCTCACAGGTCCCAGGCTAGTGTCAGTGGGAAAATGTTCCTTTAGATGTAAGCCACAGGGACGGATGGATAAAGCCACAGGCAAGGACAGGCAGGTCCTTATTTTGCTTATGTGAACATTCTAAAAATTTCCTCGTAAATGCTGAGCCTGGCGTTCCTAGCCAAAATGCTAATACATTCTGCCCTAAAACACAGTCTATAAAATTAAGGGCACCTCACCTCACCCTCATGGCCTCTGTCTCTAGGTAGGGCCACTTTCAGTTGGAAATTACTTATTTAAAAGTGTATTTTACAACCTGGCTCCCATCAAGAATTACCTTTTCTCCTATTTTCTGTAAGAATTTTTTATTTTATTTATTTTATTATTTTTAATCTTTTAAAATATTGTATTCATTTATTTGACAGGGAGAGAGAGCACAAACGGGGAGAGGGAGAGGGCAAGCAGGCTCTCTGCTGAGCAGGGAGTCCGATGCGGGGCTGGATCCCAGGACCCCGGGTCATGACCTGAGCCGAAGGCAGACACTTAACCGACTGAGCCACCCAGGGGCCCCTTTAAGAATTTTAAAAATAGGGCGCCTGGGTGGCTCAGTGGGTTAAAGCCTCTGCTTTCGGCTCAGGTCATGATCTCAGGGTCCTGGGATCGAGGCCCACATNGGGCTCCCTGCTCAGCGGGGAGCCTGCTTCCCCCTCTCTCTGTCTGCCTCTCTGCCTCTTTGTGATCTCTCTCCCTCTGTGAAATAAATAAATAAAATCTTAAAAAAAAAAGAATTTTAAAAATAAAACTTTTAACTTTGGAATAATTTTAGATTTATACAAAAGTTGCAGAGTAGTACAGAGTGCCCATAGACCCCCTCATCCAGTTTCCCCTGTTAACATCTTATGTTAATTTCTATAGTGCATTTGTCACAACTAAAGAACCAACACTGACCCGTTACTGTTAACTGAACTCCACACTTCATTTGGATTTTACGAGTTTTTTTTTTCCCTGCTGTCCTTTTTCCATTCCAGATTCCATCCAGGAGACCATATTATATTTAATCATCATATGTCTTTAAGCTCCTCTGGGCTGTGATAGTTTCTCAAATCATCCTTATTTTTGAAAAAAATTTTTAAAGATTTTATTTATTTATTTATTTGACAGAGAGAGATTACAAGGAGGCAGAGAGGCAGGCAGAGAGAGAGGAGGAAGCAGGTTCCCTGCTGAACAGAGAGCCCGATGTGGCCTCGATCCCAGGACCGTGAGATCATGACCTGAGCTGAAGGCAGAGGCTTTAACCCACTGAGCCATCCAGGCGCCCGAAAAATTTTTTAAAGTAAGTTCTACACCCAACGTGGGGCTAAAACTCCTGACTTGGAGATTGGGAATTGAGTGCTCTGCCGACTAATCCAGCCAGCTGCCTGCCCTTATTTTTTGATGACCTTAGTTTTGAGAGGTATTTTGTAGACTGTTCCTCAAATCAGGATGGTCTGATATTTTTCTCACAATTAGATTGGAGTTAAGTGTTTTTGGAAAGATCACCTCAAAGCTGAACTGCCCTGCTCATTGTATCAGAAGTGGGTGACTACATGGCATCACTTAGTGAAGCTAAGTTTCATCACCTGGTTAAGGCAGATTTTGCCAGGTTTCTCCACTATAAAGTTACTATTCACCCTTTTTTGTAATCTTTTCTTTTTTTTTTTAAAGATTTTATTTATTTATTTGACACAGAGAGAGAGATTACAAGTAGGCAGAGAGAGAGAGACAAGGAGAGGAGGAAGCAGGCTCCCTGCTGAGCAGAGAGCCCGATGTGGGCCTCGATCCCAGGACGCTGAGATCATGACCTGAGCCGAAAGCAGAGGCTTTAACCCACTGAGCCACCCAGGCGCCCTAATCTTTTCTTTTGAAGCAAGTCCCTAAGTCTAAGCTCTTCTCAAAAAGGGGGGGGTGCCTGGCTGGTTTAATGGGCGGAGCACACAAACTTGATCTCCAGGTTGGAGTCTGAGCCCCACTTTGGGGGTAGAGCCCAACTTCTCCCCCACCCCCCCCAAAAAAACGAAAAAAAAAAACCAAAAAACAGGTGGAGTGGGGTTGGGGTAGGGGGAGGAGTAGAGACCAAGCTCACCTCCTGGAGGTGCTATTTACATAGCATTAAATGGAATTCTTTTTTTGCTTGTTTTTGTTTTAATTTTTTATTTATTTGACAGAGAGAGATCACAAGTAGGCTGAGAGGCAGGCAGAGACAGAGGAGGAAGCAGGCTCCCTGCTGAGCAGGGAGCCCAATGCGGGCCTCGATCCCAGGACCCTGAGATCATGAGCCAAAAGCAGAGGCTTTAACCCACTGAGCCACCCAGGTGCCCTAAATGGGATTCTTTTGCCAGGAAAATTTGTTTCTTCTTCCCCATTTATTTATTTATTTATTTATTTATTCATTAATTCATTTATATCTATATGGACTCATATACTAGTTTTTACTTTGAGTTATAAATCAACGCTTAATTAATTTTTTTACCCAAATTGTTCTGGTTTTGGCCATCTGGCGTTCTTTCAGGTTGGTCTTTTTGTCCCACTGACATGTTCCTGTCCTTATAAAATTTTTAAAACATACAAATTAAAACTGATCACTTATATTCCGAGGCACTTTATTCTTTATTTTTTTTTAACGATTGTTTATTTAAGATTATTTATTTATCAGAGAGAGAGCACAAGCAGGGGCCGTGGCAGGCAGAGGGAGAAAGAGGCTGGCNTATGGTAGTTCTATTTTTTTTTAAATCTTTTTTTTTTGAAGATTTTATTTATTTATTTCACAGAGGGAGAGAGAGCACAAGTAGGCAGAGAGCAGGCAGAGAGTGAGGAGAAAGCAGGCTCCACGCTGAGCATGGAGCCCGATGCGGGCCTCGATCCCAGGACCCCGAGATCATGACCTGAGCCGAAGGCAGAGGCTTTAACCCACTGAGCCACCCAGGCGCCCAAGATATTCCATTTTAAAAGGTAATGTGTTCCTAATCTGATTGTGTTGATATTATAATAAGTCATGATCTATCTTTAACTACTTTGATTTGGTTTTTTTACTTTTTAAAAAAATTTACACTAGTGGGGTGCCTTGGTAGCTCAGTCAGTTGGGCGAATGACTCTTGGTTTGGGTTCAGGTCATGATCTCCAGGTCGTGGGATCGAGCCCCATGTCAGGATCAGGAGTCTGCTTGAGGTTCTTTCCCTCTTCCTCTACCTTCTCCACTGCTTCTCCCCCCACTCACTCTCTCTCTGTCTCTAAAACATAAAATAAAGATATATAAGTATAAAATAAATATAAAATAAATAAATTAATAAAATCTGTTTGAAAAGATTTTTAAATTAATTAATTATTTTATTGAGAGAGAGAGCGTGTAGGCATGGGGGGGCAAAAGGGGGGGAGGGGCAGAGAGGGAGGTAGAGAGAATCTCAAGCAGGTTCTGCACTGAGCACGGAGCCAGACGTGGGGCTTGATCTCATGACCCTGAGATAGATATATAGATAAATATAGATATAGATATATAGATATACAGATATAGAGATACAGATTTTTTAAAGTAGGCTCCATGCCCAGCATGGACCCCAGCTTGGGGCTAGAACTCAGACCTGAGATCAAGACCTGAGCTGAGATCAAGCATCAAACACTTAACTGACTGAGCTACTTAGGTGCCCCTAAGATGCTATATATTTTTTAAGTACTTAGCATATAAGTGAGGCAATGAAGTCTAGAGAGGGAAAGTGCCTCACTGCCAGATCTGTGTTCTAGACCCCATCAGCCACCTCCACATCCTTTAGTTTTCAACATGTCCTAAGTATCTCTTCAGAGCACAGTCGGTTGGGTGTCTGGCTTTGGCTCCAGTGGTGATCTCAGGGTCCTGGGATAGAAAGCCTGCTCAGTGGGAGTCTGCTTCTCCCTCTACCCCTCCCCTCTGCTTGTGCACATGCATGCTCCTTGTCAAATAAATAAAATCTTTTAAAAAAAATCAAACAGTAAAATTATCTCTTTTACCTGCCTCACACCTCTGCACTAAACTTTACTACAAGCGGGCGCCTGGGTGGCTCAGTGGGTTAAAGCCTCTGCTTTCGGCTCAGGTCATGATCTCAGCGTCCTGGGATTGAGGCCCGCATCAGGCTCTCTGCTCAGCAGGGAGCCTGCTTCCTCCTCTTCCTGTCTCTCTGCCTGCCTCTCTGCCTACTTGTGATCTCTCTCTCTGTGTCAAATAAATAAATAAAATCTTTTAAAAAAATAAAAATAAAAAATAAACTTTACTACAAGCTCCTTTCCTTATGTCATAGTTCTGCCCGCCCCTCAGTCTTCCTGGCTAACACCTCTCTACTCTCTTCACCTCCAGGAACACTGGTGTAGCTGTGTCATATACAAATGTTCCCATCATAATGTAAGTGCCAACCCTTAAAGTAACAAGCATAACAGAGGTATGTGCAAAGGGTGATGGGATTCACAGGAGGGAGTGGCAACTCTTTTAGGAAAATTTAGAAAGGTTTCACTAGGAAAGTTGCAGAATAACTGGAATGTGAAGAAGGGTGGATAGAATTTTACCTGGTGAACACAAAGGTTTTTCTAGGTGGAGAAAATAGCATGCACTTCAATTATAAGATACTTCTTTTGAAATAGAAATACACCACTAGGGATAACACAGGGATAATGCTATCAATTTTTAAAAGATTTATTTATTTATTTTAGAGTGTGTGCAAGCAGTGGGGGGGGGCAGAAGGGGAGGGAGAGAGAATCTCCAAGCAGACTGCCCACTGAGAGTGAAGCCTGACACAGTGCTCTATCCCAGGATGCGGAGATCATGACCTGAGCTGAAATCCAAAGCCAGCTGCCCAACTGACTGAGCTACCCAGGTGCCCCAGTACTATCTTCTTAATATGAGTTAGTCTGTTGATTTATTTTACCAATCGATTGAAGGTTTCAGGGTAGCATAAGAATTCTGTTTCCTAGAAAAATGGGGNCAAGTCCTACACCCTCCAGAACAAAAACTAGCATAAGGTTATTCCACAACAATTGGGCGCCTGGGTGGCTCAGTGGGTTAAAGCCGCTGCCTTCGGCTCAGGTCATGATCCCAGGGTCCTGGGATCGAGGCCCACATCGGGCTCTCTGCTCAGCGGGGAGCCTGCTTCCTCCTCTCTCCTCTCTCTCTGCCTGCCTCTCTGCCTACTTGTAATCTCTCTCTCTGTGTCAAATGAATAAATAAAATCTTTAAAAAAAGAAAAATGGGGGGAAAGGTTAGAAGTGGATGTGCTTAAGATAACTCTTCTTAGGTAAGATCCGGCTTAAAGCTCAGAAAATGTCTGATACTTTTTTAATATGTGATAATAGTGGAACTGACATTGATACTAATCTTAAGGGCAGATAAAGGGCACTAAGCAATCAAGACCGATTTAATCATGGTGATTTCAAAGTAAAAGAATAACAATCCTGTTTTACCTTTATGTAGCATCTTAGAATGTTTAAAGCATTTTTGCAGCCATTAATCTATTTAACTCTGATTGAGGTAGTGAGGAATAAGGATACTAAGGCTCAAAGAGAGTGTTTTGTTTACTAGCTGAAGGACCACTTTCCTAACTAGCAGAGCTGGACTAAAATTCAGGCTTCTTGACTATGTCTAGCATGCTTTTCTTTGCACTTCTGGAACAAATATGACCCTCAGGATGATATGATGAGAGACTTTCAAAAGAATCCACAGGAAAGGGCGCCTGGGTGGCTCAGTGGGTTAAAGCCTCTGCTTTCGGCTCAGGTCATGNAAAAAAAAAAAAAAGAATCCACAGGAAAGGATATATCCAATAACAGCAAGCTCAAGGCAAACACTGTGAAAAATTACAGTGTTCTGAAAAACAAAGGCCCACACCATGTAATGTTGGATGATTGTTTTTGAATTCCCTTGATTCCCCATCAAGTTGGGTCCTGCACAGACATTCAGGTTCACTCTTTGTTTATTACTTGGCATGAGTCACTGAAGTCAGTTGATCACGCTAGAGTGTGCAGCCCAAACACCCGAGGGCTGATTTTTTCCCACCTCTGCTTGGTTATGAAAATTTCTCAACTAAGTAGGTGTTATTTGCCAAGAAAGAACTTTGCTTAAAAATGCCTGACAAGGAGCAGAGAGTCCTGGTTTCTTTTTCTCAAGAAACTTTTGAGTAAATAAGTTGGAAAATTTAGTTGAAAAAAATGTGTTTTTTTTAAGTAGGCTCTACATGCAGCATGGAGCCCAGTGTAGGTCTTGTACTTACCCCTGAGATCAAAACCAGAGCTGAAATCAAGAGTCGGATGGTCAACCCACTGAGCCACCCAGGTGTCTCTGGAATTTTTTTATTATAAAAAAATTGGGGTTTAACTCTATTATTTTTTTATTTCAATTTTTAATTTAAATTCTAATTAGTTAACATATATGGTAAAATTGGTTTCGGTGTATAATTTAGTGATTCATCACTCACATATCACAAGTGGCCTCCTTAATGCCCATCACCCATTTAGCCCACCCCCCCCCACCTCCCTCCATTAACCCTCAGTTTGTTCTCTATAGTTGAGAGTCTTCAATGGTTTGTTTCCCTCTCTCTCTCCTCTTTTTTTTCCCCTTCCCCTATGTTCTTCCGTTTGGTTTCTTAAATGCCACATATGTAACTGTATTATTTGATCATTGTTTATGTCCTTTTATTTTATCATAGCTTTTTTTTTTTAAAGATTTTATTTATTTATTTGACACAGAGAGAGAGAGAGAGAGATCAG
>LNAC01000114.1:3613136-3641541 GCA_002007465.1 Ailurus styani
GGATCATGACCTGAGCCGAAGGCAGCGGCTTTAACCCACTGAGCCACCCAGGTGCCCGTTATCATAGCTTTTTTAAAGTTAAATCGTTTGGAGGTCAGCTAGGGTACTTCTCTGAGTAATATTGTTTTACAAAATGTACACACACAGTATATTTGGGGGGTTCTTGAAAGAATGAAGAATGTGTGAGAATACTTTCTGTTGCAATACATATGAAAAACAGCCTAGCTGAGTGTAGGATTCTTGGATCACAATCATTTTCCCTCAAATTTTGTGGTTATTTTTTCACGTCTTCTAGTACTTGGTGTTATAGAGAAATGTGGTAATATTTGATTCATTTTCTTTGAGGTGGAATTTTTAAATGTCTCAATTTTTGTCAGATTTCCATTTTTATGCTTAAAAATGCATTAAAAATTCTGATTATAAAACTAAGATTGGAGATTACAGAAAATTTGGAAAGTAGAAAATTTAAAGAAGAAAATTAAAAATAACCAGTGAAACTACTACCTCAAGATAACTACTTCTAATATTTTTTGGTGTGTTCCCTTCTAGTCTTTATTTTCAGTGTATTAAAATTACACTAAAAATAAGGTAAGATAACAGTACACAGTTGGCCACTGAACAGCACAGGTTTGAACTGTGCAGGTGCCCTTGTTTTTGTTTGTTTGTTTCTGTTTTTGTTTTACAGATTTTATTTATTTATTTGGGACAGAGAGCAAAGTGGTGGGGGCACACATGTGCACAAGTAGGGGGGAAGGGCAGAGGGAGAGGGAGAAGCAGGCTCCCGCTTAGCAGGGAGCCTGATGTGGGACTCGATCCCAGGAGCCTGGGATCATGACCCGAGCTGAAGGCAGATGCTTAACTGACCAAGCCCCCCAGGTTCCCCTACAGGTGCCCTTGTACAGGGACTTTTTTTTTTATTAACATATAATGTACTATTTGTTTCAGGGGTACAGGTCTATGAATCATCAGTCTTACACAACTCACAGCACTCCCCACGGCACATACCCTTCCCAATCATGGACTTTTTAAAAATACAGTACACTACTGTAAATGTATTTTCTCTTCCTTATGATTTTTTTTAACATTTTATTTTCTGTAGCTTACTTTATTGTAAAAATACAGGGTACAGTACAGATAACATGCAAAAAATGGGTCAGTCGACTGTGTTACCAGTAAGGCTTCCAGCCAACAGTAGGCTATTAGTGAAGTTTCTGGGGAGTCAAAGTTCTAGGTGAATTTTTGACTGTGCGGGGTTGGCGCCCCTAATCCCCATGTTGTTTAAGGGTGAACTGTATTTACAATATTACATACAGTAGAGAAACTTCTAAAATTATGTGAATTTGTAAATAATTCTAGGGTATTTAGTTGAAAGACAATGGTTCCTAAGACTTACAGCTATATGGAACACCTGAGTGGCTCAGTCAGTTAAGCATCTGCCTTGGGCTCAGGTCATGATCCCAGGGTCCTGGGATTGAGTCCCACATGGGGCTCCTTGCTCAGCGGGGAGCCTGCATCTCCCTCTCCCTCTGCCTGCCGCTCCCCCTGCTTGTGCTCTCTCTCTCTCTGACAAATGAATAAATAAGATTTTAAAAAAATACAGCTATGGAAACTCACTGAGGATGTGATAAAATATGAACCCTCAGGAAATGCAGTATACATATATTTCTAAAATTCTGTACAGAATTTCAAAGAGTTTATGAAGTTCCTCTGTATATTCCACATTAAGACGTCTTGGTAATTATGACTAACATTTATTAAGTAATCTCACATTTACTAAGTAAGAGTGTTAGGCACTCTCCCAAATGTTTTTGTTTGTGTTTTTAAAGATTTTATTTATTTATTTGACAGAGAGAGAGACAGCGAGAGAGGGAACACAAGCAGGGGGAGTGGGAGAGGGAGAAGCAGGCCTCCTGCTGAGCAGGAAGCCCAATTTGGGGCTTGATCCCAGGACTCTGGGATCATGACCTGAGTCGAAGGCAGACGCTTAAAGACTGGGCCACCCAGGTGCCCCCTTCCAAATATTTTATACATATTAACTAATTTAGGGTTTCTTATAACCCCATGAGTAAGGTAATATTATTATTCCTACTTTTCATATAATGAACTTAAGGCACTGGGTACTTACAAGTTAATTAACTTACTCAAAGTCACACAATTAGGAAGTGGCAGAGTTGGGATTTTAATCCAGGTAATTTAACTTTAGAGGCCACACTCTTAACCATTAATCTGTTTTTATTTATTCATTTATTTAGAGAAGTAGGGGGAAGAGCAGAGGGAGAGGGAGACAGAGAATTCCTAACAGGCTTCATGCAGACGTGGGGCTCAGTCTCACAACCCCGAGATAATGATCAGAGCCTAAATCAAGAGCTGGACGCTTGGGCACCTGGGTGGCTCAGTGGGTTAAAGCCTCTGCCTTCGGCTCAGGTCATGATCTCGGGGTCCTGGGATCGAGGCTCTTTCTTCAGCAGGGAGCCTGCTTCCTCCTCTCTCTCTCTCTGCCTGCCTGTCTGCCTACTTGTGATCTCTCTCTGTCAAAATAAATAAATAAAATCTTAAAAAAAAAAAAAGAGCTGGATGCTTAATCGACTGACCCAACCAGGCGCCTCTAATCTGTTATTGATCTATGTTGCCTCAAGAGTTTTTGTGAAGGTACTTTTGAAACAGCTTTAACTCAGTTGAGAAAGTTCAGTATCATGCTGCTACATCTAGGCTGACCAAGCACATCTAGGAATCTGGATTTAATAGTGGACACAAGTTTGAAGCCCATTCTTTTTTTTTCTTTTTTCTTTTTTTCCTTTTCAAGATTTATTTATTTGTTTGAGAGCAAGAGAGAGCATGCACTGGGATGGGGAAGAGGGAAGGGCAGAGGGAGAGGGAGAGAGAGAATCTTCAGTAGACTCCCTGCTGAGCTAGGAGCCTGAGCTGGCTCTGTCCCAGGCCCTGGGATTATGACCTGAGCCAAAATTGGGAGTTGGACTCTTAATAGACTGAGCCACCCAGGTGCCCTTGGAGGCCATTCTTCTGTAATGTGTAGCAGCCTTCTGCCTGACTCTGCTAGGTCACTGTCAGATCTGTTTCTGGAGCTTGAAGATGTTCATTCATTCTGGCGAGTGAAAAAGTTTGTTTCTTTTTCCATCATCTCGGAACCTGTTCCCTTGCTGGGAACAGGACTGGAAGGATGGAGCAATGGGGTTTATACTAAAAAAATCGAACTGTGTCATTTATTTATTTATCTATTTATTTTAAATAGTTTATTTTATTATTTTTTTAAGATTTTATTTTTAAGTAATCTCTACACCCAATCTGGGGCTCCAACCTACAGCCCCAAAATTAGAGTCTCATGTTCTACTGACTGAGCCACCCAGATACCCATGAACTGTGTACTTTAAAAGGGTAAATTTCGTGTATATTATCTCAATAAAGCTGTTGCAAAAATTGTTTTGAATGAGAAAGGGCTCACTGATCATGTGATGCAGAAGCTGTAAAAGAAAAGACTGGTGTATCGGACTCCATAAAAATGATAGATAACTCAGGGTACCTGGCTGGATCAGTTCGTAAAGCATGTGACTCTTGACGTCATGAGTTAGAGCCCCATGTTGGGCTTAGAGATTGCTTTAAAAAAAATTGAACTCAAAAAAATAGAACAAAACAAACAATAAAATGATGACTGGGCAGCATCAAAAGACAAAATGACAGAAAATCTGGGAAAAAATATTTTCAAAATGCATTTGGAAAAAAGGCTAGAAAGACTAAAAACTAAAAAGATCTTATAAATTTCAGGGAAAAAACAATGTGAAAAAAATTGCCGAAGAGCAAGAACAAGTAATTCTCAAAAGAAGTAATACCAATGGTTAATTAAGAGGAAAAAATGCTCAACATCATTTAAAGAAATGCAAGCTAAAAAAAAAAAAAAGTGATTTTCACTTTCTCACTCATGTTTCTGAAATCTTATGTTAAAAAACAATTAACAAGGGGCTCCTAGGTGGCTCAGTCAGTTAAGCATCTGCTTTTGCTCAGGTCATGATCCCAGAGTCCTGGGATTGAGCCATGAATCGGGCTCCCGACTCACCCGGAGGCCTACTCCTTCCTCTCCCTCCACCCCTCCCACTGTTCATACTCTTGCTCTCTCTCTCTCTGACAAATAAATAAATAAAATCTTTTTAAAAAAATTAACAATTGCATATTTCTGGTTACAGAAAAAGAAAGGAAGGTTTTCAAAAGTAATATGATAAGCACACAGAAGAGTACATGTGCTACGCATGAATACTGAATTTGAATACTGAACTGAGTACTTTGTTTATGTGGTTGGTATCACATAGCCACTATGTGAAGAATGAAATAATGGAAAAAAAATGAAAGAGTGTTAAATGATTTTGAAACATGTATTTTTTAAATTGTGTGATGGGGTGCCTGGCTGGCTTGTTTGGGAGAGCATGTGACTCTTGATCTAGGGTCATAGTTTGAGTCCTACGTTGGGTGTAGAAATTATTTAAAAATAAATTAACTTAAGGGCGCCTGGGTGGCTCAGTGAGTTAAAGCCTCTGCCTTTGGCTCAGGTCATGATCTCAGGGTCCTGATATGGAGGCCCACATCGGGCTCTCTGCTCAGCAGGGAGCCTGCTTCCCCTCTTCCCTGCCTGCCTCTCTGCCTACTTGTGATCTCTCCCTCTCTGTCAAATAAATAAATAAAATCTTTTAAAAATTTTTTTAAATTAAAAAATAATAATAAATAAGTAAACTTAAAAAAAAATGTATGACAGCATTCCCTCTGCTAAATTACATACTTGCCAAGTAGAAATTCAAGTTACACAAGCAAGAGCCAACTTTAGCTTCTATGTAACTAGTGTCTTCCCATACATGGCTTACCCTTCTGTCTAGATAAAGATCAGATTAGATGTCTTTCATATGGGAATTTCAAAGCAGTTTAAAGATATTAATTAGTTCTCACAACTCTGAAGTGGGTGTATATTATTATGTCTGTTTTCCATATGATAAAACTGATAGGCTGAATGATTTCCCAGTATTCTATACCTCGTATTGTTAGTGAAACCAGAAATACCATTACTTAATTGGCCATGTTTTCTTTCTTGAAAAGAGATTAAACTAATTTTGAGGTGGATTGTCAAACTAAATAGCTATTTATGCATCATTTTGTTAGAAACAGAAACATAGGTATTTTTATTTTTATACATGCTAAATAATCTGGAGCTTTTAAAAATTTTTTAAAGTATTCCCTACACCCAGTATGGGGCCAACTTGAGACTTAAACTCAAGACCCTGAGATCAAGACCTGAGCTGAGATTAAGAGGTAGATGCTTGGGGCTCCTGGGTGGCTCAGTTGGTTAAGTGGCTGCCTTTAGCTCGGGTCCTGATCCCAGGGTCCTGGGATTGAGCCCTGAGCCCTGCATCAGGCTCCTTGCTCAGCCACCAACCTGCTTTTCTCCTGCCTGCCATTCCCCCTCCTTGCTCTTGCTCTCTGTCTCTCTCTCCTGCTTGCTGTGTCAAATAAATAAATAAAATCTTAAAAAAAAAAAAAGGAAAGAAAAAGAGTTAGATGCTTAACTGAGCCATCCAGGCACTCTTGGAGCATTTTTAATTTACTCTATACCCCAGTAGTTGGTTGGAACAACACTTTCTAAATTAAAATTTCTATTTTAAAATATATAGACAGTCAGGGGTAAAGCTCTGCTATAGTTTTGTCAGAGATCTGTTTTGGGTATTTTGTCAATTATAACAAATGTACTTACAGATGAAGTAATGTGGTTTAGTGACTAGGAGACCTACTTAAAAAAATTTTTTTTATCAACATAGAATGTATTATTTGTTTTGAGGTACAGGTCTGTGATTCCTCACTTACACAATTCACAGCATTCACCCTACCACATACCCTCCCCAGTGTCCATCACCCAGCCATCCCATCCCTCCCAAACCCCTCCCTGCCAGCAACCCTCAGTTTGTTTCCTGAGATTAAGATTCTCTTATGGTTTGTCTCTCTCTCTGGTTTTGTCCCGTTTCATTTTTTCCTCTTTTCCCCTATGATCCTCTGCCTTGTTTCTCAAATTCCTCATATCAGTGAGATCATATAATTGTCTTTCTCTGATTGACTTATTTCACTTAGCATAATACCCTCTAGTTCCACACACATCATTGCAAAACGCAAGGTTTCATTTTTTGATGGCCGCATAGTATTCCATTGTATGTATATGTTTGATGGCTGCATAGTATTCCATTGTAAGTATATGTATTCCATTGTGTGTATATTATATACCACATCTTTTTTATCCATTCACCTGTTGATGGACAGCTAGGCTCTTTCCATAGTTTGGCTATTGTGGACATTGCTGCTATAAACATTGGGATGCAGATGCCCCTTCAGATCACTACATTTGTATCTTTGTGGTAAATACCCAGTAGTGCAATTTCTGGGTCATAGGGTAGATCTATTTTCAACTTTTTGAGGAACCTCCATACTGTTTTCCAGAGTGGCTGCACCAGCTTGCATTCCCACCAACAATGTAGGAGGGTTCCCCTTTCTCCCCATTCTCATCAACATCTGTCATTTCCACACTCATTAATTTTAGCCATTCTGACTGGTGTGAGGTAGTACCTCATTGTGGTTTTGATTTGTATTTCCCTGATGCTGACTGATGTTGAGCATTTTTTCATGTGTCTGTTGGCCATTTGGATGTCTTCTTTGCAGAAATGTCTGTCCATGAAGGAGACCTACTTTTAAAGATCCTGGTCTGGCATACGGAAAGGACACAATAAATTCTTAGAAAAGGCAGGGTTAAAATACACTTCACTTGTGCCACTACTATGCTAACTGCTTTATTCATGTTATCTCATTTAATCCACAACATTACACTTCTCATTTCACAGATAAAGGGGGAGGCTGATTGTGAGACTTACCTGAGTCATGTTAAATAAGATAAGAAGGCAGGCAGGATTCTAAAAATCAAGTCAATAAAGCTAATTTGGAAAAAAAATGCCAATTTGCTCTTGCCATGTTCTCTTTTTTGTTTTTTATTCTCCTACTTAAATCAGGTGCGTGATTTTATGCTGCCATTTTGAACTCTATTTATGAAGATACCCATTTAAACAATAGTTATAATCTCTTAAATTCTTTTTTTAATTTAAAATCAATTAATTAACATATAATGTATTAGTAGTTTCAGAGGTAGACTTTAGTGATTCATCGGTTTCATATAACACCCAGCGTTCATTCCATCAAGTGCCCTCCTTAATACCCATCACCAGGTTACCCCATTCCCCCAGCCACCTCCCCTCCAGCACCCCTCAGTTTGTTTCCTATAGTCAAAAAGAATATGGAATGCTTCACGATTTGCATGTCATCCTTGTGCAGAGACCATGCTAATTTTCTCTGTATCGTTCCAATTTTAGTATATGTGCTGCCAAAGTGAGCACTAATCTATTTAATTCTTTTTCTTTTTTAAGATTTATTTATTTATTTATTTGACAGAGAAAGAGAGAGAGAGAGAGAGAGAGAGATCACAAGTACGCAGAGAGGCAGGCAGAGAGAGAGGAGGAAGCAGGCTCCCTGCTGAGCAGAGAGCCCGATGTGGGCCTCGATATCAGGACCCTGAGATCATGACCTGAGCCAAAGGCATAGGCTTTAACTCGCTGAGCCACCCAGGTGCCCTAATCTATTTAATTCTTGATCAAATTTTTATACAATAACAGTGAAACTACTTCCATCTTTTTTCTATCCTCATTTTTCTTGTACTGAAATGATTTGATCTCATGTGCAAGATCAACTTTTCCATGTACATTTTACAGTGAGATTCATTTCATTCATCAGATTTTTATCCTGGTCAAATTCTGTCCATTTTAAACTTTTTAAAAAAGATTTTATTTATTTATTTGAGAGAGAGAGCATGAGTGGGGAGAAGGTCGGAGGGAGAAGCAGACTTCCCTTGGAGCTGGGAGCTGGATGTGGGACTCGATCCTGGGACTCCAGGATCATGACCTGAGCTGAAGGCAGTCACTCAACCAACTGAGCCACCCAGACGTCCCAAATTCTGCCCATTTTAATGACTGCTATGGTGAGGTTTCTTTCTAGCTATTATATTCCATGAAATCTGACTTTTCCCTGTAACCCAAAGTACTAGTTGAATTAAAGAAGTAGGGTCAAAACATCCCTTTTTACCTGTGATACAAGAATTCAATATAGGTTGTTTCTTATGATGGTAATGAGGAGACAAGTATTAACTGCTCTAGCCACCTCATGGGAGGGAGGCTCAAATGCAAAAATAGATGTGAAAGTGCTTTTTAAGGTGTAAAATTTAAGTAAATGTCACTTTACTGATTGTTAAAACAAGTCATATAAATCCATCCTCCTGGAACTGTTCTAGAAGCCAAACACCTTCCTATTCCTGCTGTAATGTTATTTGCAAAAATGCTTGCAGACTTCAGCTGATTTTCTAAGTATATCCTGGTGAGCTGGTGACTTCACTCACTGTCATTTGTTTTCCATTCTGACCTCATTAATTTTCCTTCTCTAGCCCTTGTACTGAAATCCTCGGTGATGTAGAGACCGGGTTTGGTATTATAATGGACTTGTACCATTGGTTATCAGTTTCATCATCTTGGTTGCTGTAATTGTTGCATGAGATTGAATGATAAATGGTGTTACTGGCTGGCCGTTGTTTGAGAAAAACGAAAACAAACCTGTGACCAAATAGATGCTCTCTCAGCAGGATTGTAGGTACACTGGTCTTATAAGAAATTCTTCTCTTATCACACCTCTGTCTTTTGCTTAATACATTACTTGCTTGTACAAGAGTTTTGAAGGGAGTAGTAAGGCCACTGTTAATCTAAGCAAAGCTTGCAGATTCTAGTATTTACTTTAAGGCCTAAAGTTTATAGGCTCAGGGTTTTTTTTTCCTTTCTATATCCTCAAACAGCTTAGGATTTCAAGCATTGTTTTCAACAAACCACATTATTTATAAATATACTGATAATATTAGATCAAGACCCATGAGAAGGAAGTGATCCAGTTTCATCATATTGATTTTGTCCTCCTCCTAGGGTTAGTATAAGAACCAAGAGATTTTTGCTTTAAGAATCTTCTGCATTTCTTGTGTATAGTTTTGTTCTTAAAAGGTATACTGCAGGGACACCTGGGTGGCTCAGTGGGCTCAGGTCATGATCTCAGGGTCCTGGGACTGAGCCGCACACTGGGTTCTTTGCTCGGCGGGGAGTCTGCTTCTCCCTCTGCCTGCCACTCCCCCTGCTTGTGTTCTCTCTCTCTCTCTCAAATAAATAAATAAAATCTTTTAAAAAAATAAAATAAAATAAAGGTATCTGCAAAAGAAGTGAAAGTTTGAAGATTAGCAATGTAATTGTTACTGGCAAAATGCCTTTCAGTTCCTTTTTTTAAAAAAAGATATATGGAGATATCATTTATGGAGATATAATTTGCAATATTATATACATTCAAATTAAAATTTCAATATTATATCCATTCAAAAGGGACAATTCAATAGCTTTTACTGTATTCATAGACTTGTGCAACCATCACCATGATCAATATTGGCATGTTTTCATCACCCCAGCAGGAAACTACTTACCCAGTACTTATCACTCTGCATTTATTCCCAACTCCCCTCTTCCTCTACCCTCCCCCCACCCACACCCCCCTCCCCCACAAACGCTAATCTAGTTTTTGTCTCTAGATTTGCCTATTCTGGACATTTCACATCAATGGAATCATACACTATGTGGTCTTCTGTGATCGGCTTCTTTCACTCAATGTATGGATTTCAAGGTTCATCCATGATGTAGCATGTATCACTACTCCATTAATTTTTATGGGTGAATAATATTACATTGCATGGATATACCACATTTATTTACCCATTTATCAGTTAATGGACATTTGAGTTATTTCCTTTTTATGGTTACAATGAATAATGCTGCTATGAATATTTGTATAGGTCTTTTTTCATTTCTCTTGGGTATATACCTAGGATTGGAATTACTGGGTCATATGATAAATCAATGCTTAACTTTTGAAGAACTGTCAAACTATTTTCCAAAGTAACCACCATTTTACATTCTTATCAGCAGTATCTCAGGGTTCTGATTTCCCACATCCTTTCTGAAACTTTTTTAATTTTAATTTTTTAAAGATTTTATTTATTTATTTGACAGAGCAAGTGAGAGAGCACAGCAAGGGGAGGAGCCGAGGGAGAGGGAGAAGCAGGCTCCCTGCTGAGCTCAATCCCAGGACCCCAGGATCATGACATGAGCCAAAGGCAGGTGCCCAACCACTGAGCCACCCAAGCAGCCCCCTTTCTCATACTTTCATCTATCTTTTTTTATCTTAGCCAACTTAGTGAATGTGAAATGGTTTTGATTTGTATTTCCCTAGTGGTTAATGAAATTGAACATCATTTCATGTTTTTATTGGTCATTTGTATATCTTCTTTGGAGAAATGTCTATTTAGAGCCTTTGCCCATTCTTAAATTGGATTTTCATTTTTAGTTTAGGAAATTCATTTCATATCTTAAATTCCTCTGAAAATTTCTCCTGCTGTTTTCTTTGCTACTTAAAAAGTATGCCTTATTTCATTCAGCTATTTATTCAAGTGAGTTCTGCATTTATTGAAGACCTAATATGTGTCAGATTTATGCTAAATCCTGAGTCTAAAGTCCCAGGCCTTAAGGAATTCATAATCTCCTGGCTTCCTAAAGAGATAATTTGCAACACAATGGTGTAAATGCTATTGTGGACCTCACAATGGGAGATTAAATTGGCTCAACAGTAAAACCCTTTCAGGGATATGGACAAGAAGATTTTAACTAATGGTGCAGATGAAATATAATGGAGACCAGTTTTCTTGCAGAAGGTGGAAAAAAATCAAAGTGTACAAATTATCCATCTCATCAGTCAACAGTACTACTGAAACTCTGATCACATCAAGCACAGAGATAGCTGAGTGAGAGAAGCTAGCATGGAGCGGAATTTGCAGGGCAGATGTCTGGCCAAGCCTCTTCAGTAATACAATTGATAAAAGTCTCTATTTGAAGCTATCATTCAGAAATTACAGGTTTAGAAAATATCACTGCTTTTGCAAATAATAAAGGCATCGATATCAAAAGCCATTTTGCATTTCAGCCAGATCCGCGTGGTTCAAGGACAGATAAAACATATAAAACACATGAAGAACACGTAAAAGAAAATCAGCATTGGACTACACGAGAAGATAAATCAAAACAGAAAACATGACTTAGCCATTTGCAGGTAAAGATTTTCACCAGTTCTATAATGAAGAGGAGATGAAAATACATATCTGAATCTTCTGCATTTCCTTTATGGTTTGTTGCATACAGACATACTTGTGTTGACTGCATATGGCAGCTCTTTTATACTAGATGTTTTAGCCACTTGGTAAGTTGTTTTGCTGTCTTCATGATCCCTTGCTTGAAGCACTCCCATTCCAGCTAAATATGTGAATCTGGTGGAACCTGCCAGGGACAATTAAAATTCTAATGCCTGAATAGCTTATTTAACCGTTTCTATTTCTATTCCATCAAGGGCTTGAGGAGACTTACATAGATGATATAATACAATAAAATAGAAAAAATGAAAATAAAAAAGATAGGGGTGCCTGGCTGGCTCAGTTGCTTAAGCATCCAACTCTTGATTTTAGCTCAGGTCTTGATATTAGGGTTGTGAGTTCAAGCTTGCATTGGGCTCCACGTTGGGCGTGGAACACACTAAAAAAAATACATAAATAAATAGGGGCACCTGGGTGGCTCAGTTGGATGAGCATCTGACTCTTGGTTTTGGCTCAGGTTATGATCTCAGGGTCATGGGATTGAGCCCCAAGTCAGGTTCCAGGCTCAGTGGGGAGTCTGCTTGAGATTCTCTGTGTCCCTCTCCTTCCCCGTTCCCCCCACTCATACAAGCTCTCTCTCTCAAATAAATAAATAAATAAATCTTTAAAGATACATAAATACAGGGAGTGCCTGGGTGGCTCAGTGGGTTAAAACCTCTGCCTTCGGCTCAGGTCATGATCCCAGGTTCCTGGAATCGAGCCCCACATCAGGCTCTCTGCTCAGCAGGGAGCCTGCTTCTTCCTTTCCCTCTGCCTGTTGCTCCCCCTCCTTGTGCTCTCTCTCTCTGTCAAATCAATAAATAAAATCTTCAAAAAATACATAAAACATAAATAAGTAAATAAAAATTAAAAATAAAAAAGATAGTCACAAATTTAACCAATAATAATCAGAGTATTAAATAGAATATTAACATATCCAGAAGATTCTAACAAATATTAGGGTATAGTGCTGATTATAAAGTGTCATCTGTAAAATAATTTGTTTTTTGATAATGTTCATAGACTTTGCTTAGTTTTTTTGCATTTCCTTAACTTGAGTATAATATTTGCTCTGGACACCAAACACTACTTGTATATTTTTTTGTTTTTTGTTTTAATTTTCTTTGTCTGGAACTACTATTTTAAATTTTGTTTTTATAATTAAAAAATAATACATTGTAGGAAATCAAAGTATATCAAAAAATATAAAGAAGAAAATAAAATTAAAAATCACCCAGAATCCAGGCGCCTGGGTGGCTCAGTGGGTTAAAGCCGCTGCCTTCGGCTCAGGTCATGATCCCAGGGTCCTGGGATCGAGGCCCGCATCGGGCTCTCTGCTCAGCAGGGAGCCTGCTTCCTCCTCCCTCCTCTCTCTCTGCCTGCCTCTCTGCCGACTTGTGATCTCTCTCTCTGTGTCAAATAAATAAATAAAATCTTTAAAAAAAAAAAAATCACCCAGAATCCTCTCCCCTCCCAAATAAAAATCAGAAACAATAAAAATAGAAAAGGAATTTTACACTACTCCAGAGTGTGAACAAAGCTTTTTGGGAACTCGGAAAACAAGGCAGGTAATGATGATCTGGGAATTGGAGAATGCTTAACCCTGCAATTATGCTAGGTTTTGAAAAAAAGACCAGATGATGCCTGGAGCAGGGGCAAGGAAAGGCACTGGAGGTGGAGGGAATGCTCTGTAGAAAATGACGGGATCCCTCCTCCCTTTTCTTTCTAATTAGAAACAAGGTAAATTTGGGAAAAGGCGTGGTATGTCCGTGAACTGTAAGCAGTTTAAGTGTGTCTGGACTCCAGGGGGTAAAAAAGTGAGATAAACCTGGAAAGATTGTGAAGACCTTGTTCATAAAGCTAAGAAATTAGGTGTCATCCTATAGGACTGTCCTTAATGATACTGAAATAGATGAGACAATGGACAACCGGAAATGTGATGTTGGTCATGAAACTTTTTTTTAAGATTTTATTTATTTGTTTCTTTATTTTTGGATTGTGTTTTTAAGTAATCTCTACATCCTATGTGGGGCTCAAATTTACGATTCCGAGATCAAGAATCACATGCTCCACCGACTGAGCCAACCAGGCACCCTGGTCATGAAATTTCCTTTTTTTTTTTTTTTTAAGATTTTTTATTTTATTTATTTGACAGAGAGAGAGAGAGAGAGATCACAAGTAGGCAAAGAGGCAGGCAGAGAGAGAGGAGGAAGCAGGCTCCCTGCTGAGCAGAGAGCCAGATAAGGGCCTGGATCCCAGGACCCTGAGATCATGACCTGAGCCAAAGGCAGAGGCTTTAACCCACTGAGCCACCCAGGCGGTCATGAAATTTCTAACTAGAAGATTGTTACTTGGCCTAATCACCCCACCATATTGTCCTCTGTTTCCCCATTTCTATCACTAAAGCTTTGTGGTCCAGGTAAAACAATCCTTATAGGGAGATATAAGAAGGCAAGACAATGGCAAATATTTCTTACAGATGTTCTACATTAAAAACTTGGCAAAGAGAAGGCATATGAGTAATCCTTAGCTGTGAAACCATTCTAGTAATAGTTTGTGTTCAGTACATTTTCCTGAAGCCTCTTATTTTTGGAAATATGGAAAGATTATTCTGTAATATTTGGAAAAGGAAAAAAGCCCTACAAGTCTGATTGCTTCACTTTTTTATTCTGTGCTTTAAGAAGAGTAAAAGTGTATAGCCTATTTCTGGATAGTAGCAGGTAGACACTGAGAAAATTCATTAGTATGAGAACTATGTAATGGAAAACAATCTCCCCCAAGAGCAATGAGTTAGCCAGTAGTAGACAATGATGGTTCTAAAGCATAAGTATATTAAAGATGCCAGAGTTACTGTACTCCAGCCCCGATCCAGCCTCATGCTGGATGAGATAGAGACATGTCCTGAGATGAGCAGCCCAACATCAGCCTTTTTTGAATTGTTACTTTTATAACTGAAACTTGGATTTCTCTCCATAGAAAGGAGTGGGTGGTCATCTTGCTTTTTGGACGTTTAGAAAAGATTTTATCCTAAATTTGTTGCATGACTTGATTTCCTAACGCAAAAGAGGTTTTAAAATCAGTCTTTTACTTGAAGGGAAAAGGAATACATTTAAGTGGAAGAGATTCAAAGTTTAAAGCATGATTAGTTTTGTGTTTTGAAAATAAAAACATCACATTTTAGGTTTAGATAGCTAATCAGTTTAAATAGGGAAAAGTCTAGATTAAGGAAGAAAAAGTAAGTTTTGATGTGAATACTTCTGTGTTCCAGGGTCTTCTCTTCTAAGAAGGATGAATAAGGGTGCCTGGGTGGCTCAGTGGGTTAAAGCCTCTGCCTTCGGCTCAGGTCATGGTCTCAGGGTCCTGGGATCGAGGCCCACATCGGGCTCACTACTCAGCGGGGAGCCTGCTTCCCCCCCCACCTCTCTCTGCCTGCCCCTCTGCCCACTTGTGATCGCTCTGTCAAATAAATAAATAATAAATAAATAAATAAAAATAAAAATAAAATAAACTTTAAAAAAATTAAAAGGATGAATAAGTATCTTAGATGGGGGGAAGGTTGTGAGGATGCATATTACAGTAGCTTCAGCTGCTCTTGAAATTATTTGTGTAATTTCTACAAGCAGATAGTTCAGTGCAGTTATTTGGAGGTCATTATAAAAGGCCAGATAAATATTTACCAAAAGCCAGAAAAACTAAAATGCAAGGCCATAAGACAGCCTTGTTTTTTAACTTCAGGACATATCAAATGCTAATGCAACAGCCTCACCATCTAAGTGAGAAAAATGTGGATATGCTTAATAACTGGAAAAAGTATTGAAAAAGTATCAGTAAAAGAAATACATTCTATTATAATTTTTTCTAATCTGCAAGATACAGATAAGCCTATGCAGGATCAAATTTTTTTCCCCTTGTTTTGTGTCCTCAATTGGCTGGCTTTTCACTTCAGCGACTATTGAACATTTTCTGGGTATGTAGCAGCATATGATACAGTCACGGTTCTCTGATACTATAAACCTTTCTGGAGAAATACGATTTCACACATTATGGGTTACCTGGCTGCTGGCTAAGTTGGTAGCGAATGCAAATCTTGATCTCTGGGTCATGAGTTTAAGCCCCACATTGGGCATAGAGTTTACTTTTTTTTTTTTTTTAGGATTTTTATTTATTTATTTGTCAGAGAGAGAGAGAGAGCATGAGCAGAGGGAGCAGCAGGCAGAGGAAGAAGGAGGCTCCATGACAGGCAAGGAGCCCAATGTGGGGCTTGATCCCAGGACCCTGGAATCATGACCTGAGCTGAAGGCAGATGCTTAACTGACTGAGTCGCCCAGGCATCCCCTAGAGTTTACTTAAAAATAAAAAAGATTTTAACACATTAAATGATTGTACATGAAATAGGGGCACCTGGGTGGCTCAGTCAGTTGGGCGGCTACCTCTTGGTTTCAGCTCAGGTTGTGACCTCTTGGTGGTAGGATTGAGCCCCGCATGAGGTTCCACACTCAGATTCCCTCTCCTTCCCACTCTGCCCCTCCTCCTGCATGTGAAAGTTCTCTCTCAGATAAATAAATTCTTAAAAAAATAATAATTGTAGGGGCGCCTAGGTGGCTCAGTTAGTTAAGTGTCTGCCTTCAGCTGAGGTCATGATCCCCAGGTCCTGGGATTGAGTTCTGAGAGTCAAGTATTGGGCTCCCTGCTCAGTGGGGAGCCTGCTTCTCCCTCTCCCCACCTCCCACTCCCCTTCCCCCCTGCTTGTGCTCTCTTGCGCGCTCTCTCTCTCTCAAATAGATAAATAAAATATTTTTATAATAGCTGCCAACATTTATGTGCATTTACTCTTTTTTTTTTAATTTAAGATTTTATTTATTTATTTGTCAGAGAGAGAAAGCACAAGAAGGGGAGCAGCAGGCAGGGAGAAGCAGGCTCCCTGCCAAGAAAGGAGCCTGATGTGGGACTTGATCCCAGAACTCTGGCATCATGACCTGAGCTGAAGGCAGATGCTTAACTGACTGAGCCACTCAGGCATCCCTAAATAAATAAAATCTTAAAAAAAAAATAATTGTACATGAAGTAATTATAGAGAAATAACTTGTGCTTTTTTTTTTTTTTTAACATTTTATTTATTTATTTGACAGAGAGAGAGCACGCACAAGTAGGGGGAGCCGCAGGTAGAGGGAGAGGGAGAAGCAGGCTCCTTGCTGAGCAGGGAGTCCCATATGGGGCTTCATTCCAGGACCCTGGGATCATGACTTGACAGAAGGCAGATGCTTAAGGACTGAGCCACCCAGGTGCCCCTAACTTGCGCTTTAAAAAATAAATTATTTATTTATTTGAGAGAGAGTGTTCACACACAAGCCACAGTAGGGAGGGGCAGAGGGAGAGGGAGAGCTTTTTGGGTTTTTTTTAAAGATTTTATTTATTTGAGAAAGAGAGAGAGAAAGCATGAGAAGGGAGGGCAGAAGGAGAGAGAGGGAGAGGGAGAAACGGACTCCCCGCTGAGCAGGGAGTCCGAAGCGGGACTCAATCTCAGGACCCTGAGATCACAACCCAAGCTGAAAGCAGCCGTTTAACCAACTGAGCCACCCAGGCACCCCAGGGAAGGGAGAGTTTTAAGCAGACTTTGTGCCGAGCACGGAACCCAATCTCATCACCCTGAGATCATGACCTGAGCAGAAACCAAGAGTCAGATGCTCAACTGAGTGAGCCACACAGCCCCGCCAACTTGTGTTTTTCTCACTTCTTTGGCAACATTAGATAACTATGTTATGCACATCATACTGAAATAGAGAGCTTTTAGAAGTTAATACTGGGGGATGCCTGGATGGCTCAGTCAGTTAAGCTTTGGACTCTTGATTTCAGCTCAGGTCATGATCTTGGGTGGAGAGATCAAGTCCTGCCTGGAACTCTACTCTCAGCACAGAGTCTGCTTGTCCCTCTCCCTCCCTGTGCTTGCGTGTATGTGCTCCCTCTCTCTAAAAATATCTTTTAAAAAAGTTAATACTGATATAACATTTATACAATATTATACACCCAAAAATGGATTTAATAAATGCTTGTTGATTGATTAGTAACTTTCATAAATCATAGTATTTCTCAATAGATTGTAAAGGGTGATTCAGACCTCTCTGGAGATTACAAAGGGTAAATTATATACTTTGATCACGTATTAGCATATAAGTGGTAAAATTACTTGCTTCTACATTCTGGCTATGAACAGTGGGAATCACAAACATTAAGAAGAAAAATGAAACAAAAGGGAAGAAAAATGTAGAAAACAGTGACTTTTTTCCTATAAAACCCTATAACTCAGGACTCAAAATTATATAAATAGCTCCACCTATTTCATGAATAAGTTTAAACAAAGAATCACTACATTTCTACTAATATAAAATAATATGCTGTAGAAAGGCTGTTTCTTAAGTAGTTGTTTTCAGCTTGTGTCCTTTAGGATAGAAATGAAACCTGTCATTAAATGTAATTTTCCTAAAATAGAAATTTGTGATACAAATAAATAATAGGGTTTTAAAGCTGAAAAGAAACAGGGATAGCTAGTCCAAACTTATCTTAGATGAGGAACTGAGCCTAGAGAAATGAAATGATTTGTTCGAAGTCACAGAACCATAGTAGTAGAATCAATAGCAGATCTAAAACCAAAGTGTTAGGGGCGCTTGGCTGGCTCAGTCTGTAGAGCATGCGACTCTTGGTCTTAGGGTTCTGAGTTTGAGCCCCATGCTGGGTGTAGAGATTACTTTTAAACAAAACAAAACAAAACAAAACAAAGCTTTAGGACACTACTTCTAATTGTTTCCTTTAACAATCTATATGATTTGCTGACATGAGAAGATTCTCTGTGGATGTTGAATATTGTCATTCTGCATAGGTTTAAAAAAAAAAGTATTCCTTGAATTGATCCAATGACTTGATAACTTGATGGTTCTCTTACTATATAGAATTAACCAAATCCTAAAAATGTAGAACTACTTAAAAACTCCATATTCAAATTCCTCCATTACCCACTTTGATTCTTTTAACCACTGTAGTTTCAATAATTTTTTTTCAAACAAAAGTTCTCATATTTATTACTGAGCCAACCTACTGGTGCAGCAGCATAGTAACAAAGAAGAATCATTTTCCCAATCAAACATGCCCATTATTCAGGTAGTAGTGATTGCAGAGTGATATGTTACGAGCAAGTGACCTTCATGCAACATAAGTATGTGAGCCAACTCAATGTGATTCCTTATAAACCCAGCTTAGTTCTTCTCCAATGTGTCCTCTTAGAGTTGTTATTACCAGTTATCATCTGAATCCACTGGGGAATAGGATGATTCTGCTTTTGTTTCTTGGCCAGGAATTGCTTGATCCTGAAAGTCTTGTGAGAAGACACCGTAAGGAACAGTCAACCACACCCACTGCAGTGGCAGAGAAAAGGAGAGGGCTCAAATAATTTTCTTCCAGGGGTGTCTGGCTGGCTCAGTAAGAAAAGCATATGAATCTTGGTCTTGGGGTCCTGAGTTTGAGCCCAGCTTTGGGTATGGAGATTACTTAAATAAATAAAACTTTAAAAAAATGATTTTCTTTCAATGGTCAGTCCTTATAATTTCCTTCACGTCTGTGTACCCTTGGTACCTATGACTAAGGTCAGGTGCTCCAGACCCTTATGTTGACCCCTTGAATCTTTGTATTATTTAATGGTATGTCCACTGGTTTGATTTGTTTCTGTAATTAAAAAAATATATACTTAGGGGCACCTGGGTGGCTCAGTTGGTTGAGTGTCTATCTTTGGCTCCAGTCATGATCTCAGGGTCCTGGGATCGAGCCCCACATTGTGTTCTCTGCTCAGCGGGAGCCTGCTTCCCCCTCCTTCTCTGCCTGTCTCTCTGCCTACTTGTGATCTCTCTCTCTCTCTCTCTCTCTCTCTCTGTCAAATAAATAAGTAAAATCTTTAAAAAATAAAAAATAAAAATAAAAAAATACTTAGCTATTCTCCTTCATAATTCTCATTTGTGAATCATGTCCTGGTTTTGTAAAAATGCACTGACATAATAATCTTACACTGATGTTGCATGTTGTTTAGGTACTTTATCTGTTGAAGGTAACATATATTATATTACTCTATATAGATTAGGGTATGCTCAATAACTATTCTGTAACTTCTGTAGCTTAATATAAAAGTTTATTTATGCTCAGTAACTATCCTGTAACTTCTGTAGCTTTAAAACATTTTTTAAAGATTTTACTTTATGGGCGCCTGGGTGGCTCAGTGGGTTAAAGCCTCTGCCTTTGGCTCAGGTCATGATCTCAGGGTCCTGGGATCGAGGCTCGCATCGGGCTCCCTGCTCAGCGGGAAGCCTGCTTCCTCCTCTCTCTCTGCCTGCCTCTCTGCCTACTTGTAATCTCTGTCTCTCTGTCAAATAAATAAGTCTTTTAAAAAGATTTATTTAAGTAATCTCTATACCCAATGTGGGGCTTGAACTCACAACCCTAAGATCAAGAGTCACATGCTCTACCGAATGAGCCAGCCAGGTGCCCCTTGTCTGCCTTTTATTTTTTCTTTTTTTTAAGATTTATTTATTTATTTGAGAGAGAGAGAGAGAGAGAGGAGAGTGCGGGGCAAAGGGGGGAAAGGAACATGGGGCTTGATCTCACAGCCCTAGGATCATGACCTAAACCAAAATCAAGGGTCTGATGCTCTATTGACTGAGCCACCCAAGGAGCCCTCTGTCTGCTTTTCTTAATACTTACTTAGGATACAGTCCTAGAATTTCATTGATATTCTTAGAGCAGTATCTGTGAAGAATTTGAGTGAATTTACCCTATAAAGCATAAATCTTTTTTTAAAGATTTTTAAGATTTATTTATTTCAGAGAGAGGGAAAGAGAAAGAGAGAGAGCGAAAGCAAGTACGGATGCAGGCAGAGAAAGGGGAAGAGGGAGAGACTCTCGGCCGACTCCCTGCTGAATGCAGAGCCCAATGTGGAGCTCAATCCCACCACCCCAAGATCACAACCTGAGCTAAAATCAAGAATTGGTTTCTTAACCAACTGAGCCACCCGGGTACCCCCCAAAGCATAATCTTAAAGCCAATTATTTTCAGATTGTAATCATGTAAACTATAAATAAATATATATTCAGATTCTAATCCTGTAAAATACACATTTCTATAAATATAAATGTATTCAAAATATGAACAAATTTTTGAGGCTGACCTGAAGTTATCTCTGAAAAAAAATTTCCTTAGCAAGTCCACTAAAAAGCATGAATAAGATCCCAGGAAACATTTTTCTTTAATTTTTAAAAAATTTTTTAGAGAAGGGAGGAAAGGCAGAGGGAGAGGAAGAGAGAGATTCTTAAACTGACTCCATGCTGGGCATGGAGCCTGACACCAGGCTAGATCTCTCAACCCTGAAATCATGACCTGAGCTGAATTCAAGAATTGGACTCTTGATTGACTGAGCCACCCAGGCTCCCATTATTTTTCTTTTAAGTGGGCCAATCTTTCATGCTCTTTTGTAGACTCATTAAGTTTGGGATGCCTGGGTCAGTTGAGCATCGGCCTTTGGCTCAGGTCATAATCCCAGGGTCCTGGGATCAAGTCCCACATTAGGCTCCTTGCTCTTTGGGGAGCCTGCTTTTCCCTCTGCCTGCCACTACCCCTGCTTGTGCTCTCTCTCATTCTCTCTCTTCTCTGATAAATAAAATCTTAAAAAAAAAAGGTTCATTATTAAGTTTAACTCATTATTACTTTGACACACTGGTTTCTTTAAATAAAATATTTATATATCCCATGAGTCAGACCTCCTTGACTCATTGACTCAGGTGCCCTTCCCCTTGACTTAATCTAAGTTAGTGAATGTTTGCCATATCACTTCCTGCTTTCTTAAACTTAGGTCTGAAGAACTAATACTGTCTGTGTAATAGCACAACTTAATAAATAGTGATCCTAACTTGAAAAAGGCTATTTTATTGTGGAATGAAACATGGAAGCATCCTTAAATTATATAGCCAGAGACAAAATGACAGTGTTCATAAAGTTCAATTGTTATCCTAACTACCCTATTCCTAGGTCAAATGGAAGATTTTTTTTTTAAGATTTTATTTATTTATTCGACACACAGAGAGAGAGATTATAAGTAGGCAGAGAGGCAGGCAGAGAGACAGGGAGAGGAGGAAGCAGGCTCCCCACTGAGCAGAGAGCCCAAAGCAGGCCTCAATCCCAGGACGCTGAGATCATGACCTGAGCCGAAAGCAGAGGCTTTAACCCACTGAACCACCCAGGCACCCTCAAATGGAAGATTTACAGATTCTAGGAATTCCAAGATCTCAACACCATCCCTATTACCTTGTCATAAGGGACATGCCAAACAATTCCAATTCAGTTCATTTCAACAGTCTTTATTGAGGACCCGTTATATGCTAGTTACTGTGCTTATTGTTGGGAATAGAGTGATAAATAAGAGATCATCCCTCTTTTTAATCTAGTAGGGGAGAAAACAAAAGCAAGTAATCAAAATGAAGCCTGACAAACACATTATTAGAAGCTTATAAAAGGTATAGAAGTAATGCTAAGAAGGGGTACCTGGCTGGATCAGTCCATAGAGTCAGTGACTCTTGATCTCCGGGGTTTTGAGTTCGAGCCCCATGTTGGGCCTAGAGCTTACTTTAAAAAAAAAAAAAAAGAAGAAGAAGAAGGTATTGTAGAAAGGGGATAATTAATTCTGTTTGGCTGTGCGATCAGGGGAACCTTCTTAGAGGTAGTACTATTTGAGCTGGGTGTTGTATGGTGAACAAAAATTAAGGAGACAGAAGGGGAAAGTGCATTCTTGGCAAAAAAACCAGCAAGCACAAAGGCATGTGTATTTGAGGAAGTGTAACTTCTTTGGTATTACAGAGCTCTGCAAGAGCAGAGACTGACTGTTTTGCTTGTTGTATCCACAGTAGCCTAGTATAGAGCCTGGAGCACCATAGATAATAATTATTTGCTGAACAGAAGAATGAATGAGAGGGAGCCTTGTGTCATTTTAAGGAGTTTTAACTTAACCTTGTACCTCCCATAGGCTGAAGCTAACTGGAAGCCAGGACAAGGGAGTCTTGGAAATTAAGTTTGTAGGAGTCAGTCCCTGAACAAAGAAGAAAAGGAAAGGTAATGAGCTGAGAGCAAATAGGCAAATGATCCACACCCTTATTATTAACTACTAGCCTTGTATGATGTAGCACATGCCTACCTCTCTAACTTTATCTCCATGCTCCAAGAAACTGAGCTCCTCTTCTTTTTTCTTTCTTTTTTTCTCTTTCATTTCACCTGGAAAAATATTTTTTTAAAATTTTTTTAATCTAGATATAGTTGATACATAATGTTACATTAGTTTCAGGTGTAAAAACTGGCCTTCCTTTTATTCCTCAAATATACCAAGATTGTTCTAACCAGTTCAAGGCCTTTGCTTGTTCCCTAAGCCAAAAAGACTCTTCTACCAGATCTCTGCCTAGCAGAGATCAAGTGATATCTCAGGGGTCAAGTGGTACCTCTCCAAACAGGACTTACCTGGTAAGTCCTTTTAAGGTAGAATGGCTGGCCCTCTTATACTGTCTCTCCTTTCTAAAAGGTAATGTGGTGATCCCCTAGGTGATTCCCAATCATCTCTACCCTTGTAAAATCCTTTCTTGAGTGTGGGTCGAAGCTGTGACTTGCTTCTAACTAACTAAATATGGAAAAGGTGATGGGATACCACTCCTATGATTATGTAAGATCCTGTCTTAACATACTGGAGTAAGAGAGACTCTCTCTGTTGCCTTTGACTAACTAAGCTACTAGGTTGTGAGAATTCACCTATGGAACTAAGGCAAGGAAATTCATGGCAAGGAACTTTAGGGGCCTCTAGTAGCTGAGAACAGCTCCTGACACCTGAACGAGCTTACAAGGAGATTCTTCCTCTGTCAACCCTCCAGATGAGACTATCACCTGGCTGACACCTTGACTGCAATCTTGTGAGAACCTGAGCAGAGGATCCTGCTAAATAATGCCTGGACTCCTGATGTATGGGAACTGTGAGATAATAAATATGGATGATTTTGAGCTGCTATGCTTGGTAATTTGTTAAACAGCAATAGAAAATGAATACAGGTAAATACTATAAGAGGACGAGAGGAAGGAACTTGACTCCCTTGTTCCTTGTTGTATCATTATACCTAGAATAGTGACTAGCACATAGTTTAATACACATTTGTTAGTTTTATAAATGAATAAAAAGATGGATGAATGGATGAATTTCAGCGAGATGTGGGGGAGAAGACTGGACTGGATTCTAGGAACCTGGCTAGTGGTCATAATGTAAGGAATACTACTTTCAGAGTTGGGCAGATGGCAGGGAATCTATTGAGCAAGTATATATGTGGTTCAAAGACTTCTGGGAGCAGTGATATCTGATAATCTTGCTTTAAGATTTCCTTTACTATGTTATACAGTTGGCCCTTGAACAATATGGGTTTTTTGTATGTTTGTTTTATTAAGTAAGGTCTATGCCCGATGTGGGGCTCAAACTCATGATCTGGAGATCTAGAATTACAGGCTCTGCCAACTGAGCAGCCAGGCACCCCATCTTCCCTGTGATTTCCTGAGCAGGGAGCCTGACGTGGGACTCCATCCCAGGACCCTGGGATCATGACCCAAGGTGAAGGCAGACACCCAACTGACTGAGCTATCTATGTGCCCCCTTGTGATTTTCTTTTTCTTTCTTTCTTTTTTTTTTAAGATTATTTATTTATTTGACGGAGAGAGAGAGAGAGATCACAAGTAGGCAGAGAGGCAGGCAGAGAGAGAAGAGGAAGCAGTCTCCCCACTGAGCAGGGAGTCCGATGCGGGCCTCGATCCCAGGACCCGAGATCATGACCTGAGTCAAAGGCAGAGGCTTTAACCCACTGAGTCACCCAGGCGCCCCCCACACCCCCCGCTTGTAATTTTCTTAATAACGGTTTCTTTCCTCTAGCTTGTTTTACTGTGAGAATAAGTATATAATACATACGTTATACAAAATATGTGTTAATTGGCTGCTTATGGTATTGATAAGGCTTCTAGTCAAACAGTAGGCTATCAGTAATTAAGTTTTTGAGGGAGTCAAAAGTTATATACAAAAAAAAAGTTATATGCGAATTTTCAACTGTGTGGAGCTTGGTGCCCCTAACTCCTGCACTGCTCAAGTGTCAGCTATATTTTTCCTCCTCTTCCTCCTGCTTCTTCCAAAGCCTAAGCCCTAGTAAAAAAAAATTTGCCATATTTTGGGGTAGCTTGGAGAATAAATAAAGTGTCCTACTGTTTGGAGGAAAGCAGAACTCAGTGTCTGGCATCAGCAAGAAAAAGCTCTTACAAGGTATCAGTAGAGAAGTCTAGAGAAAATCAGGTAAACTTGTGGAAAATATATGTCTTCCACTAGGATCTTTCAGTGCCTGGGGAGAAGTTGGGTTCTCTTGCTGTTAATCACTCAGGATGGGAAGGTCAGATAATTTTATTTTGTTCTAAATGGAAGGGAAGAGTGACCCCGGATGCTGGGCTAACTAAAATTTCAAAAGTTAGACAAAAGGAGAAGGAAAGAAATGGGATAATAGATCTAGGTTCCAAATACAAAGATTTATTATTATTATTTTAAGCTTTTTTTATTATATGTATTTTTTCCTTTTTAAAAGATTTATTTATTTATTTTAGGGGGCAGGTGTGCAGAGGGAGAGAGAATCCCAAGCAGACTCTGTGCTGAGCACAGAGCCCAACTGGGGGCTCGATCTCATGACCTCGAGATCATGACCCAAACAATGCCCAACTGACTGTGCCACTCAGGTGACCCTAAGTTTTGCTTATTTCAGAAAGAGAGAAATTTAAGGTTGCTTTTAGGTCCAGAGGTTATTGGGGGGGGTGTCAATCTCTAATCTCATTTTCCTTGTACTCCACAATTGAGTTTTCCCCTCTCCCCACAACTATACCTTAATCTTCCAAAAGGAGACTATGCCACATCCCATTCCTCAGTTTTGTCCTAAAGATTAAGTCCTGAAGCTTCTAAGCAGCTTCAAGTTGCCTTTCATTATTTTGACCCTGTACTGTGTCCCAGAGCTAACTTCTGGGCATCTGTATTATTTTTCTTCTAGAGTTAAGGGTTTTTATTCTATTTTTCTTTGACAGCATTCCTTTGTAATGATAAAACTTATTCTTAGAAGTATTCAGTATCTCTGAGCTTAGGTAACTCCTGTTTATCCTTATTCATATAACAAGGATTCTGCCTAGGTCCTTATTCCAAGGGGTATCCTAATAATTTGCTGAGTTTCCTCAGACCCCTCCTGAAATCAGGGCTTTCTTTTTACAAGTCTTCTGCCTCAGAAAAAAGCTATAACCCATGAGGGGCCATAACACAGAGTGAAGATCCACCAGTTTTATAGACACTGTTGGTCCCCTTGGATTGTGTGTTGCTCCTTTTATTTCTTAATTTCTTATGCCAGAGTTTCCCCCTTATATTAGAAGGCCCTCCTATCCTGCTTGGGCTTTTGGTGATTAGAGTACTGGTGATTATTTCCCCCTTGCACACGATGGTAGTATTAAGGTTGTTATCAGTTCTTCTAGTAACATGGTACAGTACGACATTTCCTTTTTCTCTCTCTTTTTTTTAAGATTTTATTTATTTATTTCACAGAGGGAGAGAGATCACAAGTAGGCAGAGAGAGAGGAGGAAGCAGGCTCCCTGCTGAGCAGAGAGCCCTATGCGGCCTGGATCCCAGGACCTTGAGATCATGACCTGAGCCGAAAGCAGAGGCTTTAACCCACTGAGCCACCCAGGCGCCCTCCTTTTTCTCTTGAAGTTAGGTTTGGCCATGTGACTTTTTTGGCCAATAAAATGTGATTGGAAGTGAGGTATATTGCTTTTGAGTAGAAGCATTTTATTTTATTTTATTTTTTTTTTTTTAAATTTTTTTTTAAAGATTTTATTTATTTATTTCACAGAGGGAGAGAGATCACAAGGAGGCAGAGAGGCAGGCAGAGAGAGAGGGGGAAGCAGGCTCCCCGCTGAGCAGGGAGCCCGATGCGGGCCTCGATCCCAGGACCCTGAGATCATGACCTGAGCCGAAAGCAGAGGCATTAACCCACTGAGCCACCCAGGCGCCCTCCTTTTTCTCTTGAAGTTAGGTTTGGCCATGTGACTTTTTTGGCCAATAAAATGTGATTGGAAGTGAGGTATATTGCTTTTGAGTAGAAGCATTTTAATGGTTAAGAGCAAAAACACTGCAGTACTAGCAATTAAATTTTATGATCCTCACTATAGTGGTTTTTTTTAAGGAGGCTCTACACCTAACATGGGGCTTGAATGTAAGACCCCAAGATCAAGAGTCACATGTTCTACTGACTGAGCCAGCCAGGTGCTCCCCTAACTGTAGCAATCTTGAAAGCATGTATCTCAGTGAAGCCTCCAATAGTCTGGTGACCTCAGTGACTAAAATGAGCAGAATCCATGTAGTGGGTATTGTACTATAGCTCCCCAGACCCACACTTTAGGACTAAAGCATAACTTCTCCCAACTGCTAGAAAGGCTGGTGGCTGACAGCTTTCAGCTGGGTTCCTCTCTGAGGCATGGTCTTGGCTAAAGAGAGTCCTCTCATCCAAGGGTCACCATCCTTTCCTGGGTGCAGCCCATAACCAGTGACATGTTGGTGGGAGGGTATAATGATCAGGCCTCCTGTCCCAATTTAGGACAATGCTGAAGGCTCATCCCAGCTTCAGAGTTCCCTGCAGAACTGGCTTAAGCCTCAGTTGTAACTATATTGTAGTCCAAGTTCTCCCTTTCCAGTGATTTTTTTTGACCCTCAGTCTCCAGAGGTTGTTCTTGAGGGTACTATTCAATAACCTCCTGAATGCAAAACTCATTTCAGGGTTTCATTCCAATGAATCCTACTTGTAATAGGCTTCCTGATGACTTGTATCAAACATGTAACATGTGTGAGAAATAAACTTTTGTTGCTATAAGATTCTGAGATGTTTGTTACAATCTAGCCTATCCTGACTAGTGTAGATACCAGACCTTGCCTGCCCTGACAATCCTTCGTTTTCACTTGAGCTTGACTTGTATTGTCTGTCCGGCCTTTGTGGACATACTGATGGCCCAGTTCTAGTTCTCTGATGGTCCTTCTTATAGTGAATGAATAGCCATGTCCTAACTGATATACTACCAAGAGCAACAGAAAAGGAAAGAGGGTTGCCTATCTAGTTGTCTACTAATTATTCCTACCAAGTCAGTGACATATTTTTTTATGTGAATTTCCTAGGATCCTTTCTTCTTTTTTATATATTTTACCATACATTTATAATATGTATAAAGGTACTTAATGTTTCTTAGGAAAATTTTTATGCAAATAAAAATAGAATAATCCCAATTTGAGAAAGAACAGTATACTACTAATTAATAAACTTTCTGTACCTCTAATTTACTAAAATCCCATTTCTCTGAGTGCTAGATCATATTTCTTGAAAGTCAAATGGCAAAATATAGTAATAAAGGTAATGAATCAAAGCTCCTTCTAATTTTTTCTTTTTAAGGGATTTTACTATATAGAAATATTTCTTTCTGCCTGAAGGGTAAACAGCATAAAAAATATTTCCACCACAAAGAGTCTGAGAATCCTGGCTTGGTATTATCAAAACCTGTAATTATACTAGATATTTAGTATGATAACAGCAACTAGTTTAAGGAATGTGGAGGTTTATTTACCTCAAGTTCAGATAAAGAGATAAAAGGGGACTTGAACACACAAATAAAGGGTATGACTTCAGGAGCGTATCTATGAATGTGTCTTTGGAACTGACCTTATCCGCAATGAAAGACCAGCCAAACCAGCCTTCAGAATAACCCTTCTTATAGAAGGAAGGCTAGACTTCACCTCTAAGATCGCCCTCCCACGCAAAATTTCCACCTGGCAGCTAAGAATTAAACACAGACTTCCGATCATGGCGCCACGCACGTCACTTTCTCCATTTCCCCCCAGCAAAATCCCACCCAAGTCGACCTGATCCCACATGCGGTGTGCAAAGGCTGCAGGGCGGAGG